>BLSH010010131.1:655225-665294 GCA_018402905.1 Glandirana rugosa | reverse complement strand
CCACCCCCCTTCCCGTTATTTTACTTGATTTTAATTTATTTTCCCTATCCCCATTTATTTGTAGGGCACTTGCCCTAGTTTGAAGATGATTTTAGAACAGTTATATGGCTTCTACCGTTAATTAATACTTTTCAGACACAGTTTGAAGATGATCCACATTCACCTCCATTTTTGCTTTTTTTATGTTTTTATTTTTTTAAAAATATTTACAGTTATTTCCCTGTCCCCATTTTTTTGTAGGGCACTTGCCCTACCCTTACCCCCATTTTACTTCCTTTTGCAGCCCTCTGGGGCTTTCCAGGACTTTCCTACAGCCATTTTTGTGCCTAAAAGTTCGGGTCCCCATTGATTTCAATGGGGTTCGTTGTCCGTGCGATCGTTCGGGTTCCGTCCGGACCCGGACCCGGACTTTGTCCCGAAGTTCGGACGGACCAGCAGAACCCGAACTTCCAGGTGTTCGCTCAACTCTAGTCAAGAGGCATAAGAAGCTAATGGATGATCCTATCTCATGAAATTCACCAAAATTGAAATATCAGCTTTAGGGAGACTTGTCCTTTAAGTATCATGCAGAATGTTAAATAGGTAATCGCTGCCAGCGTAATAAATAGAGAGGGACATTACGAGTGAGCGGTGATTACGAAAAGAGCTATGAGGAATAATGAACAGAGCAATACAGCGGGTGACTGGTTATATGGCAAAGGGCAGATGGTGGAAGCAAAGCAGAATCCTGCAGTATGAGTCAGACACAGATGAGCTAGGGAAGGGAGGAGGGTCAAGGTAGCCAATGCCACCAGGGGGAGATAATAATGTATCACAAGTGACATGCTATATAGGTGACAGGCATATGAACTGTTAAGACATACGAGCAATGAGAAGGAAGCCAACCCTTCCTGAGAATGACCGGTTGAATTAACCGTGTCCTTGTCAGGGTAATTTATAAGTGTACTGCGCTCAGGTTAAACCTTTTTTGAAGAAGATGAGCAGAAAGGACTAGCATCAGTTTGCCATGTCGGGGTCCAGAATTGGCAATAGGAGAGTCTTGTTGGGTTGATAGGGTTGTTTGTGCCCCAGGAAGGTGCTTCATAAGGGACCTGTTTGTCAGACTGACACTGCTGCAGCGAGCTCTGCTCGCCCCATGCCAAGGCGACTAGAATACTGAGTAGCATTGCAGCACAGAGAGAGGCGGCCGAGGGACATTGCATGGCGGATCCAGGGACCTTGTGCAAGAATGAAAGCACTCCAAACACTGCTATGCTGATAAACCGTCTTTCATCCTCTGTCATTCCTGTACTCTACTGCTTCAGCCGCAGACACTCACATGTTGCAACACTGAAATGTAAAGGCTATTTACCTTACAGTGCGGATGCATCAAAAACAAATCTGCATGATACTTGAAATTGTGTGCATTTACAATTAAAATGTATGTCAAGAAAAATATTTAGTACATCTCTGGAATATAGGTGCTTCCCCCATGTTTTATCTCTTTAAAGCTACAGGCACAAAAAAATGCATTTAAATATATTCCTCAATAGCCACAAAGGATATAAATCTATTTTGGGTGCCACATATCCCTTTGCAAACCCAGATATTACCCTGTAAGGCTCCATGCATACTAGGAATTTTTAGGCTCCATGCACATTAGCGTTTTTTATAAGCTCAAAAACCTCTAGAAAAAAAGGCTGGATGAAAAATGCTGATAATAGTGTTTTTTTTTTCTTTTTTGCCAGCTTGTAGTAGTGTTTTAGTAGCTTTTAGGAGCATTAGCGTTTCATTACAGTACAGTTAGGAGCGTTTTAGTAGTGTTTAGAAGCATTTAGGACAGTGGAGGCCCGTCCATTAGGGGCGCACAGGTGCCGCCCCCCCCCATCCATGCATCCGTCTCCCTAATCTACATGCAGGGCGCCAGATGCATGGATTCCAATCAGGTTTTTTTATTTGTTTTTTTTTAACCACTGCAGCCCCGGAAGGATTTCACACTTTAGGATCAGAGTACTTTTTGCGATTCGGCACTGCGCCACTTTAACTGACAATTGCGCGGCCGTGCGACATTTTACCCAAACAAAATTTGCATCCTTTTTTTTCCCACAAATAGATCTTTCTTTTGGTGGTATTTGATCACCTCTGCGTCATTTCTGATCGCCGCTATAAACAAAAAAAGAGCGACAATTTTGCAAAAAAAAAAAACAATTTTTCTTACTTTTTGCTAAAATACAAATCCAAAAAAGAAAAATAATTTTTTTTTTTTTCATCGGTTTTGGCCGATTTATATTCTTCCTCATATTTTTGGTAAAAAAAATCACAATCAGTGTTTACTGATTGGTTTGCGCAAAAGTTGCCGCTTTTATGGATGATGAGAATTCATTTCTGGGGTTTTTATTTATTTTTTATTTTTTACTAGTTATGGCGGCGATCTGTGATTTTATGTGGTACTGCGATATTGCGGCGGACATGTCGGACCATTTTGACACCTTTTTGGGACCATTGGCATTTATACAGCGATAAGTGCTATAAAAATGCACTGATTACTGTGTAAATGTCATTGGCAGTGAAGGGGTTAACCTGGAGGGGGCGCTCTAAGGGTTAACTGTGTTCCCTCAGTGTGTTCTAACTGTATAGGGGCTGGGCTGGCAGGGGGAGGGGAGTGATCAAGGCTTCCATATACAGGAAGCCTGTGATCACAGCCCTTCCCCCTCTGTCAGAACAGAGATCCGTGTTTACATACACGGACCTCCGTTCTTTCACTGCGGGGGGAGCCAACACGGGTAGCCGGCGGAGATTGAGTCTGCCCTACCTGCTCCCTGGCCCCCCAGAACACAGTGAGCGCAGGAGCGCGCCTCCGGCGGCACGCACACTCACAATACTAGTTATCACAGCTGCCGTCAGGTGGCAGCGGTTTCTGATAATGAGCCATGTTGCCGCCGTTACACTGCGGCGGGCGGTCGGCAAGTGGTTAAGCATGTGATTAGAGCCAGAGGCTCTAATAGGCTTCAAAAAAGGGTGGGCTCAGCACCTAAAGCCCACCCAGTTGTGTGACAATAGCGAATCAATATTCGCTATTGTAACGCTGATTCTCCTACCGGGCAATCAGTAAGCAATCAGGAAACGGGTCCTGAGACCTGTCACCCGATTGGTCGGAAGGAGATCCAATCGGATTGGCCACCAGAAGGAGGAGGGAGGAGACGCAGGGGAACGGAGAAAGCAAACAAGCAGAGAGAAGAGATGAGCTGCTCCGGGTGGGAGTCATAAGAAATCAAGTATGCCTGGTTCCGGTCCAGTCCGTGACCCAGAGAGACAGCTGAAAATGAAGAGATGTGACCACACACAGGTTAAACTTGAAGTGCAAACTGGTTTATTGTAAATCTTAGATTGTAGGCTGTAACGAGCAGGGCCCTCTGATTCCTCTTGTACCAAATTGTGATGTAACTGTACTGTCTGCCTTCATTTTTTAAAGACCTGCGCAAACTGTTGGCGCTATATAAATCCTGTATAGTAAAATAATAAATCCATCTGATGATAATGTTACAGAGGAGTGCAGACTCCAATAGCGGACAGGCAAAAGATTGACGTGTTTCACGTACTACATGATCGCTACGTCATAATCTTTGAACCGAGAAAGCAGCCCAGAGAGAAGCCGCCACCGCGCGAGATGAGGTAAGTGCGGAGCACTGACTACTGACTGACGGGGTTGCCATCCGTCAAACGACCGGGGGAGGAGAGTGGTGGTGGTTGGATTGTTCACACCTATGCAGGTTGCAGTTTGCAGTTTGCATATTCTAGGTGCATTTTACATTTTGCAATACACATTTTTGATTCATTGAAGTCTATGCAACCAAAAACCAGAAAAATGTCCCTGGCCCTTTCCATAAAATGCACAGATGTGAACGTGACCCATAGGAAACCATGTTAAATGGACTGTAGTCATAGGCGTGCGCATATAGGGTGACAGGTGTGCCCGGGCACACCCTAATCAAAATCTCAAAAGTGAGACATCAGGGGTTTGTTTAGACCCCTGATATTTCATCAAAGCCCCCCAGCAGGGCTCCTAAAAAAATTGTAAAAAAAATAATAACAAATAATATTGTAAAAAATAATAAAAATCAATATTGTAAAAAAACAAATAAAATAAAATAAGAATAAACTACTGACACTGTCCTCTGCCTTTCTGACATATATGCACACACACTTATGTTTGTTTGCGCTTTGTGGTGCACACCCTAATGCAATAGGCCGGGCACACCTATGACTGTAGTATGTTTCTGCAAAACTAAAAAACGCCTTAAAAAATGAATAGCTGTGTACCAGGCCTAAATGCTGAAGCTTGAAAAATGTTTCTAGCATAAAGTAGGGTGCATGGAAACATAGGATAACACTATTAGCTTAACTAGGGGCAGAAAAAAATGCTCATAATAGCTTCTAGGAGCTTAAAAAAACACTGGTGTGCATGAAGCCCAATAAGCTCAAAAAATGCTGGATGAAAAATGCTGATAATAGTGTTTTTTTTTGTGCCGACTTTTAGTAACGTTTTAGTAGCTTTTAGAAGCTTTTAGGAGTGTTGGTGTTTTTAGCGTTATTACATCAAGGAAAAAAAACACTAAAAAAAAGTTGTTAGGAGCATTTTAGTAGCGTTAAGCATTTATTTTTTCTGGCAGGAAAATGCTCCAAAAAACTCTACAAAAGCTATTTTTTTTCTGCTTTACACGCTGAAGCTTGAAAAACACTCCTAGCATTAAAAAGTGTACATGGATACATAGGATAACACTATAAGCTTCTAGGACCAATTGACCCTCCCTCTTAGATTGTAAGCTCTAACAATCAGGGCCTTCTGATTCCTCTTGTACCAAATTGTAAAGTAACTGTACTGTCTGCCTTCATTTTGTAAAGCGCTGCCCAAACTGTTGGCGCTATATAAATCCTGTATAATAATAGTAATAATAAGAGCAGAAAAATGCTCATAATAGCTTCTAGGACAGGGATATGCAATTAGTGGACCTTCAGCTGTTGCAGAACTACAAGTCCCATGAGGCATAGCAAAACTCTGACAGCCACAAGCATGACACCCAGAGGCAGAGGCTTTATGGGACTTGTAGTTTTGCAACAGCTGGTGGTCCGCTAATTGCATATCCCTGTTCTAGGAGCTTAAAAAATCACTAGTGTGCATGGAGGCTAAAAGTAGAAGTGACATCATCACTGTGCTATTCATAGCCTGTGCAGAGAGCAAAACTTTGGGAGGGGCCCAACAGCTCTGCCCACTACAGAATGCCTGCAAAAAAGTACAGGATTGGGCAGAGACAAGACCAGTCACCCTGTACAAGGAGAGAGAGCAGAAGTCAATGGTCTTCATCCAGGAAGCTCCTGCACAGAAGCAAAGTTTCACACTGATACTATATAGTGTGTTCTTACCTTCCTCTTTGACATGACAACACAGCTCAAATTCCTAAGCACGTGTTGTAAAAGCACAGACTTCTCTTTGGGTCCTCCCCCTCCTCTCCATAACTCCTCCTTGTGCAAAAGCAGAGCGCACAGGAAGTTATCGGCTCACAGGATTTGTGGCAAAATCAACAGTTATTTTTTGTACTTATCAAACATACTGTATATAACAAAAAAAACTTTCAATGGTATATTTAGCAAACCGGATGGAAGCAGATAGGAAAAGTTCATTATTAGAATTTACATACGGGCCAGTGTTGCCAACCTTCAGTATTTTTAGTGACAGCCAGTAAAAAATGGACCCTTTTCTCCTGCCAGTAAATGCCAGTGACAGGTAAAGGTTGCCAGTAAAAAATATGGCTGTGTTGCTCAGCTCAGAACTGTGCATCCAGAACCAGCTGAGACCATTCAAGTGCCTGCTACAGTGTATTTGGGCGGAACTGGCGGGGGGTGGGTATGGTAGTGGCTGGGCATGTCATGTGATGTCATGGTGCAAGGTAGGTGAGTGGAGCTGCCGGAACCTCGTGTGCGGGTCTGGAGGATGGGAGCAGGGCAAGCAGGGAGCGGGACTGTCAGTGCTCTTAGGACTGGAGTGGAGGGATCACCTGGCATGGAGAGAGATGGTCACTGTGACTCAGGCGGGGACGTGTCATGTCGGTGAGATGTCATCATCATCTGTGCTGCTGCACACTGTCAGTGTCACTATGAGAGTCAATTCCATGTGTTTGTGCCGCCCATTCTAATTTCTTGCCCTCCTGAGTCCTGTCCCTGAGCTACTTACTTACTATATCGACAATAAAATAAGAAATATGTTTTTTGCCTTAATATCTACCTTAAATCACATTGCTAATTGCACATTGTACTTGTTTGCAGCCTAAATACTGAAATGTACACTTAAAATTGTAATCCTGTAACCTTTGGAAATGCCAGTAAAAACGTGGCTATGCCAGTAAATTTTGGGTGTCATGTCAGTAAATTTCAATCTGGTAGGTTGGCAACACTGATACGGGCCTCCTATAATTATTACCCCATTTAGGGCTCATGTAGGCTTGTGCGATCTGTTATCATGGGTTATTTCTAGAGTTGAGCGAACCCGAACTGTAAAGTTCGGGTCCGTACCGAACTTTTGGGTGTCCGGGACCCGGACCCGAACCCGGACTTTTCTTAGAACAGTGATATGGCTTCTCCCCGCTAATTTATACTTTTCTCACACAGTTTGAAGATAGTCCACATCCACCTACATTTTTGATTTTTTTATGTGATTTTTTTTATTATTTTAAGTTATTTCCCTATCCCCATTTCTTTGTAGGGCACTTGTCCGACCCTTACCCCCATTTTCCTTCCTTTTGCAGACCTCTAGGACTTTCCAGGACTTTCTTACAGCCATTTTTGTGCCTAAAAGTTCGGGTCCCCATTGATTTCAATGGAGTTCGGGGTCCGTGTCAAAGTTCGGGTCCTGTCCGGACCCGAACCCGGACTTTGTCCCGAAGTTCGGCCGAACCAGTAGAACCCGAACTTCCAGAGGTTCGATCAACTCTAGTTATGTCATGTGTTATGTCATTTAATGTGTGTTTAATTGTGTTAACGTCCATTGCGTTAGGGCAATATACCAAAACATCTTGAAAATACAAAAAGAAGAATAGACATATAATATGCAAAGGTAAAGTTGATCCAGGGAATATTACCTCTTGGGGGGTCAGTAAGGAATGTTTTTCCCCTGCTGTAGCAAATTGGATCATGCTTTCTGGGTTTTTTCATCTTCTTCTGGATCAACTGTGGGTATAGGATTGTGTATATGGGTTTGTATGTTTTTCTTATTTGATTGAACTAGATAGACTTTTGGTTGAGCTAGATGGACTTTTTTTTCTTGTTCAACCTTTTCAGCACAGAGGAACCCTTGAAAGAACATTCCGGTCTCAGGGAACCCCCGCTAAGAATGACTATATGTACAACTCATGCTACATTAGTGTGATGGTCAGTGAGAAGAATGCTCCTTACACTTGGGGTCACTGGTAAGAATTCCCCCCTAACAGATAGCTAAAAAGATGAATGGTGTCAGAGGGAACTTATTTGAGAGGCAGAAATTGCTCATTGCTCAAGGAACCCTTAGGAACCCCTGGAGGAACCCTAGAGTTCAATGGAACCCTGGTTTGGAAGTCCTGAACCAACTAACTATGTAACTATGCAAATAAATTCATATCCAGCTCAACTAAATTTGGGGCATCAGTGGTGTCAGCCCCTTTCCAGGAGAAATACATTTTTTTCATTTGAAGCAGCATATTTTTCGTTAGTCTTCATTCTTTTCCTGCTCTACAATGCCTTGAAAAAGTATTCATACCCCTTGAAATTTTCCACATTTTGTCATGTTACAACCAAAAACGTAAATGTATTTTATTGGGATTTTATGTGATAGATCAACACCAAGTGGCACATAATTGTGAAGTGGAAGGAAAATGATTCATAGTTTTCAAAATTCTTTACAAATAAATATGTGAAAAATCTGGCGTGCATTTGTATTCAGCCCCCCTGACTTAGTATTTTGTAGAATTACATTTCACTGCAATAACAGTTGCAAGTCTTTTTGGGGATGTCTCTACCAGTTTTGCACATCTAGAGAGTGACATTTTTGCCCATTCTTCTTTGCAAAATAGCTCAAGCTCTATCAGATTGGATGGAAGCATCTGTGAACAGCAATTTTCAAGTCTTTGAATAGACTTTGAACGAGCCCTTATAACCCATTATTATGCTTTGATCTAAACCATTCCATTGTAGCTCTGGCTGTGTGTTCAGGGTTGTTGTCCTGCTGGAAGGTGAACCTCCACCCCAGTCTCAAGTCTTTTGCAGACTCTAATATATTTTTCTCTAAGATTGTCCTGTATTGGCTCCATCCATCTTCTCATCAATTCTGACCAGCTTTCCTGTCCCTGCTGAAGAAAAGCATTCCCAGAACATGATGCTGCCATGTTTCACAGTGGGGATGGGGCGTTCAGGGCGATGTGCAGTGTTAGTTTTTCACCATACATAGTGTTTTGCTTTTATATGTGTGCTGTGTGCCCCACGTGGCTTCTCGCAAACTGCAAATGGGACCTCTTATGGCTTTATTTCAACAATGGCTATCTTCTTGCCACTCTTCCATAAAGGCCAGATTTGTGGAGCGCACGACTAATAGTTGTCCTGTGGAAAGATTCTCCCACCTGAGCTGTGGATCTTTGCAGCTCCTCCAGAGTTACCATGGGCCTCTTGGCTCCTTCTCTTATTAATACTCTCCTTACCCAGCCTGTCAGTTTAGGTGGACGGCCATGTCTTGGTAGGTTTGCATTTGTGCCATACTCTTTCCATTTTCGGATGATGGATTGAACAGTGCTCTGTGAGATGTTTAAAGCTTGGGATATTTTTTGTCTGGTGTGTTCCTTGGCCTTCATGATGCTGTTTGTTCACTAAGGTTCTTTAACAAATCTCTGAGGGCTTCACAAAACAGCTGTATTTATACTGAGATTAAATTACACACAGGTGGACTCTATTTACTAATTAGATGACTTCTGAAGGCAATGGGTTCCACTAGATTTTAGTTCATGTGTGTCAGAGTAAAGGGAGATTTATACAAATGCAGGCCACACTTTCCAGATATTTATTTGTAAAAAAATGTGAAAACTATTTATCATTTTCCTTCCCCTTCATAATTATGTGCCACTTTCTGTTGGTCTATGACATAAAATACCAATAAAATACATTTATGTTTTTGATTGTAACATGACAAAATATGGAAAATTTGAAGGGGTATGGATACTTTTTCAATGTACTGTATATCAGCTAGGGTATATCCCATTCTGTGTTGATGTGAGGTGGGCCAGGAAAACAGAAATTGTCTTTCAGATATGTAGCCTTTGCCCCCTTGGGGGTCGCTGAATTTTGTGGTTCACCTGATCACACTGCCCTCAGTCACACTTTCTCCTCACATCCGGAGTCACAGAACAGACTGGTATTTTGTTTTTGTGTTTTTATTAGGGGATTGAACTTGGATAGGGTAAAGATGATTATGGGATGATTATAGGAGTTTGAAGCAAGTTCAATAGGCCCAGCATTTGCTGTACGCTGGGTGTGTTTGTAATCCAGTGAGGAATGTCCAGCCTTTGCAGAGCACTGGACATATTTGTAATCCATTGGCGGGATCGCCCGCATGATTGCCACGGGTGATAACTAGTGTTGAGCGAACCCGGACTGTAACGTTCGGGTCCGTACCGAACTTTAGGGTGTCCGTGGCACGGACCCGGACCCGGACATTTCAAAAATCGTTCGGGTCTAAAAACTTTACAGGCCCAGGCCCAGGCACGGTGCCTGTGGGATTTCAAGCCATGCCTGGGCTTGCAATGTCAGGCCCAAGCGAGTTGTGATCAATAGTGGGCACCGTTAGTACGCCCGCTAGGGCGGTTACCTAATGTTTATACAGGTCACGAGACGTTTCCGACCTGTAAGGAGTGACCTAATGTTTGTGTGGGTCGCATGTCGTTTACGACCCGGATAACTTGAACGAAGTTTGAGGATATTAGTAGGGTATTAGTAGAAATGGGATAGGTTCAAGTTAGGGGATTATTTTTGTGTTTTTGTTTTATGGTCAGACAAGACACTGAGGCCTACACTCCTC
>BLSH010010131.1:623445-650598 GCA_018402905.1 Glandirana rugosa | reverse complement strand
TCCCTATCCCCATTTATTTGTAGGGCACTTGCCCTAGTTTGAAGATGATTTTAGAACAGTTATATGGCTTCTACCGTTAATTAATACTTTTCAGACACAGTTTGAAGATGATCCACATTCACCTCCATTTTTGCTTTTTTTATGTTTTTATTTTTTTAAAAATATTTACAGTTATTTCCCTGTCCCCATTTTTTTTGTAGGGCACTTGCCCTACCCTTACCCCCATTTTACTTCCTTTTGCAGCCCTCTGGGGCTTTCCAGGACTTTCCTACAGCCATTTTTGTGCCTAAAAGTTCGGGTCCCCATTGATTTCAATGGGGTTCGTTGTCCGTGCGATCGTTCGGGTTCCGTCCGGACCCGGACCCGGACTTTGTCCCGAAGTTCGGACGGACCAGCAGAACCCGAACTTCCAGGTGTTCGCTCAACTCTAGTGATAACGCATGTTACAAAGTCATTGCACTGCAGGATGTAGAATTCAAGTGTCCGTCCCAGCGCCGGTTGGAGCAACTGATCAAATAAAGACAGCAACTGGCAAAGGCTCCCGCTGGATGCTATGGGCAACAACATACTTGTAAAATGTCACTGTTTAGCCGGAAAACACATAAGTCCTTCCCCTGGATTCAATCCTCGCTAATAGCAGAACAATCACATTTCCTTGGTTCAGTTCACTACAGTTGCTAAGGGTAAGGACTGACAGATTTACATGAAAACAACATCCTCCTGGTGGCACCTGAGCCTTCCTAGGCTGAGGTCACCCCCCAGACTGGGAGCTCCCTCTAGGCCCCGACAGCCTCCACACTATTCCATCTCCAGATCTTCCACCTAAAGTTTCCTCCCAGACTGGGCTGACCCCAGGCATTTAAGGAGGCCTGGAGCTCCTTAACATACCTCAGGAAGCTTCACCTCCTATTTCCCACCCTTTCTTCCAGAACTTTCTGATCCAGAAAGGAGGGGTTACCAAGGGGTGTCACTACTTGCAGTCACCAGTCACTCCCTAGGCCACTCTCCGACCCAGAATCAAAATAATTTGTCAGGCCTGACTAAATTTACCTGCTCTGTCAAAAAAAAGACCCTGACACTTAGCACCTACCTACTGAGGACGCTACAGATACTTACCATAATTTTCCTTTCCTGGCCTATCCTCACTTCAGCACAGAATGGGTTAACTCCTCCTCCAAAACCTTCAGGACCACATTCCCCTAGCCTTATAAAAAGAGCCCCCCCCCTCCTTTGGCCTATGTTCAGGGATTTAGCCAGTGACAGACCACTGGGGAAGGAAGAACGTTGTGCTGATGTGAGAGGCAGTGAGCCCCCCACCCCTGGAGACTGGCATCCAAGGTCACCAAAATGCAGTCTCTCGGACTGATGGTCATGCCCAGAGAGAGGGTCACCGACGATGACCACCACCCAGCCAGACTCTGGCAGATGCATGTCAGTACCAAGATCCTCTGGTCTAATGAAACGCTGTACCATTGGCTTAGGAAGTAGAATTGGAAGTCCCTCATGTGAAACCTCGCCCAAGGCACTGCTGGTATTGTTGCCAAAAACATACCAAAAAGTGTCATACAATCTATTGAGGAGAGGGAAGTAATCTTCATAACCTTTTTGACACAGGCAATTAATTTGGTAATCTTTTGATTGGGCAAAGACACTTGGCTTTCCCTTGTATTAAAGATCACACCCAGGTATTTAATCATTGTCGACATCAGCTGGCTTTTCTGCCTGTTTATCAGCCATCCAAATTTGGCCAATGTTTCCAAGGCCATATCATGGTGTAAGGCCAGCTTCTAACTTGAACAAACAATAACTAAGATATCATCCAGGTATTGGAATATCATTATCTTCTTATTTTTTTCAAATTCTTTAATTATACAGAGTAGAGCATCCAGTACATCAGTACATAACAGTAAAGACCAAAAATGCTATCCCACATAAGATAAAGATAATCCATGGTGAGACAAAGACAAAAAACAAGGTACATTGATATTGAGAGTTAAATAAATGAATATCTTTATCTTCAATAGACAGATGACTGCAATGACGACAAGCAAGTAATAGTGCTAATCTCCAGCCGCGAATCTTAGGTACTTTTTGGTGATTTTTGTTGTCACATGTAGGTATGCATCTGCCAAATCGATAGAAATTAACCAGTTCCCTGGTTGCATGATTGATATGATGGTATATATTGATTCCATCTTGAAACTTTTTGGCTTGATACAAAGGTTTAATGCCTTCAAATCATGAAGTTCCCTGATGACTTTGGCACCAAGAAGATTGGTGAATAGAGCCCTTCTGCATATTCTTTTAAGAATCTGCACTTGTCTTAATTTTCTGGCCACTGTGTCTGGACAAAAATTGACGACGGTTTCTCATGGACTATTCACAGTCTTCTGGACCCAGCCATCTGCAACTTTTTCCATCCAAACTCTCAGCTCAGAACAGCTAGTCTGGCCCATACTGGGAAGGATTGTATGGGCCTCTTGTCAAAAAGATTTTTTGGCCTTCTTGGCTGCCTGCACTGTCCTAGATTTTACGCCTCGCAATAATGAGCTCTGTGTACCTCTCCATTGGGTTCTCGCATATTTGCAACCTGGTTTGTATGATCTGGCTTGTCGAGTTCTTCTAAATTTGGAAAAGCTTGAGCCATTGTTTTTCCCTAATTACTTGAAGTAATAGGCCTGACCTTCTACCAGTGGCCTGCTTTTTTTTAAGTACTGGCCCTTTAAAAGAGCCACCATACATACTTGTGTAGCATCCTCCTAGGTAGGTGCTAGGATGAGTGTAGAATTGTTTTTGGTTTCTCTGCTTAGCAAAGAGACAGCTAAATAAATTGAATTGCCGTCTGCTTAACAGAGAGCGGTGATCGACTAGCGTAGTGGTGCTGCTCATGCTGTCTTAAAGTTTCATTGTATCCTAGCAAGTAAGGGAATTGCTGGATAATAGGCAGAAACCATGCAGATGAGAGCATGAATATTCATACATCTCTGGCCAATTACAAGTGGGAGTGCCCCTATGCATGCTGGGTGCCTGTATGCATATTCTAGTAGCACAAGGACTCTTGGCTTTTCCTAGCAGAGGATTACACCAGCTATGGGAGTGGTGCTGTCTCCCCTAGCACCTGTTGCCATGTGGCCTCAGGTTGGTGACCTGAGGGCCTTAATCGAGTTTGTGCTGCCATGTGGCCTCAAGTGGGAGTCCTGAGGGCCTGAAGTTAGTGAGAGGGAACCTAGTTCTGCATAGAATTCGCTGAAGGGGCTGTCTATTTAAGGTCTGCTCTGATATCACTGGTATAGAGTGTCACTTAATTTGGAATTAGGCTACCAGCCATCCCTGGGCATTTCCTGAGCACAGACAACCTAAAGGATCTATAGACTCGTGCTTTTAACCCCTTCTGGTATGCTATATAGTCAGCTGAGGGTCTGAACAAAGGAAACTCTGACTAGTGCTCTGGAGGGCTTGTCCAACTGTTTGCTACTGCATAGGACTTTCCTCAGTTCTACTACTTTTAGACTGCCAAACAGTCTGCCGTAACTGGCTGGAACCTGAAGAGTTTTGCTCTTCTATCACTACTGATGAGGGACTTTGCTCACTTCTGAAATTACTGTGTGCTATTACTAAAGAAAAGTCTTCTATTCACAAAGACCTCACTTGAGCTTAACCGAGAGATCAGTTAGATGTCCTCAACTGTGAATAGTTCTATTTCTTGGAGTATCCCACTAAATCCCTTTCCCTATCCAAGTTCCCCAAAAATAAAACAACAAAAACCCTTAGACTAGTCATTGAAGACAACGAATGGAAGTCTGTGTGCACCTGCTTGTGTGAATCTACCTTGTGTCTGGCTGCAGGGTAAAAAGGGGGAAGACCTGGGCAACATACCAGCGGCTTCTACGGGGGTAGCACTACACTTGCATAGATGAGATTCTTGCAGCATGATGGCAGCCAGCAAGGGGATCAGTAGAAGCTGGACAAGGAGTAAGCTGCAGATATAGATAAAGAACAGCTATGAGAGACATAGTGGGCAGTAGCAAGTGGGGAGAGACCAGCAGGATCACAGCTTACCAGCTCCTAACCCACACAGGCATTGGCTACAGACGCCAAAGCCACTGGAGCATCTGGCCTCTAGCTTGTGTTGTTGCCAGGTGATGGGTGACAAACTGGCCGCTCCACCCCACCCCACCCCCTGTGACATCAAGCACTCCCAGAAGAAAGGGAGAGCAGAGCGATGGCACTGCTCCCTAGAGGAGGCCAGAAAGTTAAAAAAGGAATTAAGCAAAGCATGCAGCCAGCCACAGTGCAATGTATGTTATACTGTTTAAGAAATAATGCCCACAACCCTGGAACATGCGGCGTCCAGTTTTTAGGAGGGGTTAACTCTAATCTTCTGGACCTTCCAACCCCAGGAGAGGCTGAACCTGGGGGGGCAAGTTCAGAAGGGGTAGGGCTGAAGCACTAGGGATCTTCAGAAATGCCAAAGGTATGCTGATGTGGTGGCCTGGAGCTTGACCAAAAACAAGAGAATGTGGGCAGAAGGGGAGGGACTCTTTTTATTAGGCTAGGGGAACGTAGTCCCGAGTGTTCTGGGGGAGGATTTAACCCATTCTGTGCTGACGTGAGGTGTGCCAGGAAGCAGTAGTTGAAAGTTGTGATTCTAACTAGGCCTTTCTCAGCCAGGGTTGCATTGATCCCTAGGATTCCTTAAAGGGGTTGTAAAGGCAGAAGGTCTTTTATTTTAATGCATTCTATACGTTAAGATAAAAAGCCTTCTGTGTGCAGCAGCCCCCCTATCACTTATCTGAGGTCCTGCTCTGTCCAGCGATGTCTATGAATGTCTCAGCCATTCGAGATTTTCCTTCCTGCTTGGCTGATACACAGCAGCAGCGCCATTGGCTTCCGCTGCTGTCAATCAAAGTAAGCTAGCCAATCAGGGGAGAGGGAGGCGGGCCGGGTTGTGGCTCTGGGTCTGAATGGAATGGTGGGCCCCCATAGCAAGCTACCTACAGGAGGGAGGGGCCAGGATTACAGACGAGGGACCCTAGAAGAGGAGGATTCGGATTGCTCTGTGCAAATCCACTGTAACAAAGCAGGTAAGTATACCATGTTTGTTATTTTAATAGGGAAAAGACTTTACAATCACTTTAGGAGGCTGCTAGAGGTCCCTTGAGCAAACAGCAATTTTTGCTTTTCAAATAAGAAACCACTCACACCAATTATCTTTCTGTAATGGAAAATTTTTCCCATTGACCACATATGCAATGAGCATTCCTTCCATTGACTACTACTGTAATGGGGCTCCTCTCCTGCTGACTACTAATGTGAAGTACCTTTCACCACTGGACACCAATTGTTTTCTGTTTAATATGAATGGTTATTTCATTACAATTACTTAACATAATTGTCATTTAGAGTGGTTGTAGGCCACATTACTTATTATGTAGCAGGAGAAGTATCCCATAACCCGCATACCGCAAGTCCTTGTAAAGGAGTATGTGCCAGTCTCAGCCCGGGCTCCAACCAGGCCTCATCCCCAATATTTTCTCACTCCGTCCCCATGATTATTCCCTTGATTAAGATGCGGGGGCAGAGCAAAACACATTGGGGGCATGGCCTAGTTGGAGCCGAGACTACCAAAGGACCTGCAGCAATGTGCGGCTTATGGGATACTTTTCCTGCTACATGGTGAGGTCTGGAGCTGAGATGAGCTCTTTTCCCAGCTGGCACTACCAGCAGTTGGCATCAGATGAGGACCCTCTAAAGAGCCTGAATGGCATCTTTATTTTCTTTCTGGTCCACATTACTTATGCTTTTCTTTATTCTTATATTTCAACTTACTGTTCATGCTGGTGTACTGTAAGTTGTAGATATAGTTGTTATTAGCAGAGGTTCCCTGAGACCTGAAATTTATTTCAAGGTTTCCACCATGGTAAAAAAGTTTAGAAAGTCACTGCTGCTGTGACAGGGGAAGACAGAAGTTCATTGCACATGTGTGGTTGTATGCCAAAGGTGCTTTCATAAAAGAATTTAAAAAAACAGGCTGCTGTGGCACAAACTTCCACTGAACCAATATGAAGTAATTGATTTGTTTAATCTTGCAGTTGGGTGGGTGGTAAACATGTTTTACCACCCCCAACTGCTCCCCATTAAGCTGCAAAGGTGGCACACAGGGTTGTGCAAAGCACTGTGGCACGAAAAAGTTTCCCCCCTGTAACGTTCAATGGAGAGTACTGCTCGCTGAATGCAACCCATTCAGCTGCACCATTCACTGGTGCAATGCATGCAATTGCAGTGCTGTGGTGTGGATTTTTAGGGATTAAAATGCCCTCTGAAAAGTGATCCACCACAAATCACTATTTAAAGGGCAAAGCATGTGTAAACGAGCCCATACACACCAGTAGAACCCCTGGCAAAGTTTTTTGGGTTTACCAGTAATTTTTGTTTTGATTGAAGTCCTTTTTTTAGCTTACTTCTAACTTGCTCAAAGCTCCAAATATGTGACTCCACAGAAAAGGTAAAGTGTAAGCTCCAAAAAAATTGGTTTTCAAAGGGAGCATAACATTTATTTATATATGGTTCCCATTTTATTCATATTATGATGTTCAGCACTTTAAAAGCAACGTTTTAAAAATTCTATTGTTTTAGTCAGATAAATATGAAATATTTCATATGAATATTTAATGTTTTTATTTTCAGCCAGTGGATGAATATGTTGTAAAGAGAGTACAAACAAATTAACAAACTTGTATTCCATATGTCCCATCCTGTCAGATGAAACTTGGTGATCCTATCGGGTTGTCTGTAATAGCCAAACTTCCTTTGTGTGAAAACAATTAAACATATCTTCAGAATTCTCCCAATGTTGTCATCTGTCCAGCAGTAGATTAGAAATTGCACTACAAAGCCTTATCTTGATGACTGCTGCATCCAAGTGTTCTACAGTTGTCACTCTACAAACTATCACCCAGCTCCACTCCTTTACAGCTTTGATTGACAATAGGTCTTAGCACAATGAAGTGATCAATATATTCGCCTTGTACACTATATTGATCTTGCCAGCAGGGTGTTGTGACAGCTCCCGACTGGTATCGGTGTATGATACAAGTGAAATATGTTGTCAGCACCCCTTGGATGCTATTGCACAGTCCAGACATTTATTGAGTGATCACATCATATTGCAACATTTCAAAGCCACGCAGGACCCCTTCATCAGGCACGAGATAGGCATAGTGGAGGGCAGGAGCAGCCATGGCTTTGTACACTACCCTGCCTTCTTGTCTTACAGTGATATAACTTTTCTTAACTCAAGTGGATACAGGCACTACTACCAGACCTAGACCTGCAATTCTTCCACTGTCTCTACCCAAAAGCATTACCACACATGCTGAAGATAGGTCCCTATACATTTGATAAAGTAGATCCAATGTGCCCAGGGTGCCGGATTACCCCTTAAAGTGGATGTAAACCCTCACATATACCCAGTGAAGTGAACAGCCTCAGATGATACACAGAGATGAAACAAATCTCCCTACATACGTTTTACATGTATATCTTCTGTCTTCATCTTGATACACTGTTTAGAAAGTGCATGTTCTGTTAGAATTTTCTCTTACTGGTTCTCTTGTAGGAGGGGATCATTGCTAGACAATGTGAGACAGCTGTTTGGAGGAAAGGCACACACCCTTAACCACACATGCAGAGCTTGCCCATGTATAGTTTAGCAGTCTGCTAATCTATTTATAGTAACCACCTCTAAAACACACTTCTATCTCCGGGTCTCGGAGAGCTTGACAAAAGTTATCAGGCTGATAACAGAGGAACGGAGCAGGACAGAGCTTTGAAGAGAGATAAAGCAACTCTGCAGATATATGTGCCCAACTCAAATTTCATGAATCAGATTTACATCCACTTTAAACCCTACTCTGTCATCTCTTCCCTCCTCTTTTTTCTCTTTCTTTTTTCTTCCCTTCAATCTCTACATCAATTTCTCTAATTTTACTACCCCCTTGCTTTCTTAGCACTGCAACCTTATGTAGCGCTACCCCTGCAGGAGCCACTAGATAGGATGTACCCTCTGATCTTTGGCACAACCTCACAAGTATTTCAACCCCTCTGACACACAAGGTTAATTAGACACAGTCTGTTATAATGCTGTACTCACTGCAAGCTACGCCAGGAGCACAATAATACAACTGCGTCAGGAAATAGATATCAAGCAGATTGGTAGAGGTAAATCTCAATACATTTTAACACTATGTTAATGATAATGGTAAAAGCATAAACTAGGCAAATAATAATAGTTAATTTTGTTTATTTCACTGTGCTTAGAATTCAAAAAATCGTGTATAGTGTTATATATTTCAGTGCTGCTACTTACATAATAAATCCAAAGCGTTTTTTTGCGTGACATTAATATTAGTGTACCAACCAATAATCAATTCCACAGTAGCGCAACCACTGCTACTATGCAGTGGAAAATCATATATCTGCAAGTGATATAATCAAAATGTGAAAATAATATAAAATATTCCAAAATTTCAAAATCATACAAAAAAAGTCCATACAATTGTCAAAATAATGGTGTATAATTCAAAAATAATTTTTCAAAGTGATTAAATTCAGGAAAGTTTGTGATTAACAGTCAACTGTCTATGTGAGTAGAGCCAGGAATAATACACCTTGTATCTACCACCACCACCATTTTTTATTAAAATCCAAGTAAACCACTCATATTTAAAATCATCTTTTACATTGCAAATGGGTAGGTATCCGAAAGGCAACAACTCATCCCAGTCTCACCACCTCCACGCTGGTTTCAACTGTCAGTGTATTCACCTTCCAAACTCTCCCATCATCAACACATGAACCGAGCTCCGCATAGCCAAGTCATTTCCGACTTCATCAATGGGGATTCAATCCCCAGTTGTTGCCTATCTGATACCTACCCATTTACATGCAATGTACAAGATGATTTTAAATGTGAGTGGTTTACTTGGATTTTAATAAATATTTTATGGGATTAATGCACTATTGGAGGCTTCTAGTTTTCTCTCACATACATGCCATGAGATGAGACCTGCTGATTGTGGAGTGATACTACCAGGTGGATATTGACCTAAAAGCTTATTTGCCTTTTCATGAGAGTGAAAGGCAATTTAGTCTGGTGAGTGTATTTCCATAGGGGAGACAGCTCTATTTAATCAGACTGGTGGTGGATACAAGGTGTATTATTCCTGGCTCTACTCACATAGAGAGTTGACTGCTAATCACAAACTTTCCTGAATTTAATCACTTTGAAGAATTATTTTTTAACTATACACCATTATTTTGATAATTTTATGGACTATATATTGTGTATGTATTGTATGATTTTGAATTTTTTAAATATTTTATATTATTTTCACGTTTTGATTATATCACTTGCAGATATATGATTTTGCACTGCATAGTAGCAGTGGTTGCGCTAATATGGAATTGATTATTGGTTGGTACACTAATATTAATATCACCCAAAAAAATGTTTTAAATAATAATAGTTGTACAGATAAATGTATGGTAGAACCAGTATCAGAGGTGAATATATTACAACACTATGCACCAGGATCAGCTGTCCATGGTAGTATTTGGTAGATCACTCTGAGTGCTACAACGGACAGCAAAGGGATTCGATTTACAGTGACTGCATTCACCAGGCTATACTGCCAGGATGCATTAAGGGTGACAATGCTAGGCTAAGGCTTATTGTATGAAAATACCAGTTATATGGATAAAGAGTAGGGACTATTAAAAGGATCATTATGGGAGGGGAAGTCCTTTATGATGTTCTTCTGCTGGCTATAGCTGGGGCTCTTTCATAATGTTGGTGCACTTAACAACGGTCTTTATGGTCCAGCATACAGTATAGGTGAAGTCCATATGCAATGTAGGCACAGTATAGGACTTGAGTTGTCATGATATTGACATGGTACAGGTGCAGTATTGCTGAAGTATGGGCGCTAGAGGGCTTAATGTCCTACTGTCAGCAATTTGGTTTCACCTTAACAGTATGATAGAGGTGGGTGGTCTGCCCTCACACCAATCCTTGTGACAGAGATGCAATGTTCCTGCAGTAAAAGGGAGCCCCTTTATGTCTGCGCACAGATGGTTCCAGTGATTGGAAGGTGTGAGGGAGGGATGAGAAGAGGATGCTCTGCTTTCTGAGTGACAAGTGTGGTGTTGATGCGTTCGCCGCAGTCCCATACAGTCTCTCTCTCTCCTGCTGCCACCTTCCAGCCTTCAGCTCTAGTCCTCACTAGCTTGGCTTGCTAATGTTCTGTGGGCATACGAGCAGAGGTGCTCACCACAGGTCTCCTGGAGCCAAGAGATCAAAACCCTCCTCTCAATCTCTTTAAAAGCTATCTCCCTCTTCTTCCTCTTCCAGGATGTCCTGAACCTCAACTTCCATGATTTGCAGCACCCTGTAAAGAAGTCCATAGACGCTCCTGTGTAGTTATCCCCCTGCTGGCCGAAGGACATAGTATGTTGCATTGTCCAGCATATCAGTAATGAGTAAAGTGACTTATTGTAAGCAAACAATGCTCCATGTTCTATGTCCAGGACTTGGCTACATTTACATATCCAAAGGCTTCATCAAGGTCTCCTCTTTATCTCACTCCTACTTTAATGACACATAAATAATACAAAAACTCAATAATCGTAGTATACCTTTATACCTGTGTAGCGCTACCCTCATAGGGTTTGCAGATGACTGGGTTCCCCACTCCTGCACAGCCAGGCAAAAAGCATTTTCCAAACTTTCTCCAAACGCAAGGAACAGTCTTTCAGCTTGTTTTTAGCTGTTTTTTTATTAGAGCAAATAACTTGGATGGGGAATAGGAATTATGGGATGCCCAACTTGATATCAACAAAACCAGGGACAACTTCCTCCCTATGTGCAACTCCAGATTTGTCTGACTCCTGACTGCTGACAGTCTCTAATTAAAAAAATGCAAATACCCCTTAAGAACTAGGAACTCTCAGTCCTATAGAAAGTAGCACAAAGGGGTTAATGTATTAAAGCTGGAGAGTGCAAAATCAGTCTCACTTCTGCAGAGAAACCAATCAGCTTCTAACCTCATAGATATTGTGGCAGACAAATCAGACATCTATCTAACACTTTTGACACTTTTTGTGGACTAGTGACACTAATACAGTGATCAGTGCTAAACGATATGCACTGTCACTGTACTAATGGTACTGACTGGGAAGGGGTTAACATCGGGGTAATCAAAGGGTTGCTGTGTGCCTAGGTTGTGCTTACTCACTGTAGGGCAGGTGCTTTGACTAGGGGAAGGCAAAGATCTGCTTTGCAGAAACACAGGATCAATGCCTTCCTTTCTGGCAGAATGACAATCTGCCTTGTTTACATAGGCAGATTGTCGTTCTGCCTGTGTCCTGTGTAATTGGCAGGTGCCAGTGGACATTGAGTCCACGGTACCTGCCGCTGGCCTCCCGCTGTGTATAATCACAGCGGGAGCGGATTGCGTGCGCCCCTGTCCCGGAAGTGTCAGGTCACATACTAGGTACATGATCTGGCGCAGAGCAGCCACCCTGTCACAGTATATCTGCAGTGGGTGGTCGTTAAGTGGTCAAGCTTTATCAACAAAACCTGGAAGCTGATTTCTGTGCAGACGTGAGACTGATTTTGCACTCTCCAGCTTTAGTAAACAAACCCCGGTATTGTAGACTGCATTCTGGAGTGCCACCAACTCCTTTGTAGACAATGATCTCAGTTCTACTAACTGCGGGAAATGCCATTCCACCTGGCTGCCTCTTCATCAGTCTGCCTGACTGCTTTGCAGATCTCCAAGGGCAATGTTAATGAAAGATTTAGCCACAACACTATCTTCCAGAGAGACCTTGTAAGTCCCTGACCATGCTGTAGTACTCACGCTGTCCTCCTTGCTCCCACTGCCACTTAGGAAAGATTCCTTGCAAACCGCTCTGCTGTCAGGATCCTCCCATGTCAGCCCAAGCTCAACTGCGCTACTGACAGTGTCTCAAACGCAGGCACAATTTTCTAGCTGCTGTCATTCAAAGAACACAGGGCTGGATGAGAGGCATGACAACAGCAGTCTGACAAGTCTCTTAGCTGCTGTCAATTTAGTAGGATGAAGAAGGAGGTGTGGCAACAGCAGTCTGATGAGTACAGGCACGATCTCCAAGCTGCTGTCATTCTGGAAAGTGTTTCAGCAGATTTCTGGCCACGGGAGAGTACAGACGTGCAGTGCATAAGCATAGCATTCCATATGGCTAAGTGGTCAGCACTTCTGCCTGGCAGCCCTAGGGGCTTTGGTTCGAATCCGAGCCACAGCACTACCTGCCTAGAGTTTGCATGTTCTCCCTGTGCCTGCTTGGGTTTCCTGCATGCTGGTAAGTTAATTGACTCCTATCTAAATTGGTCCTAGTATATGCAGTGCTCAGCATTGAGGAGAACACCCCTTTTGAAAAGTAGGATTTTAATGAATATCTCAATGAACACAAGAACAATTTCCAAAATGTTGATAAAACTGAGTTTTATAGAACATTTGTTTAGCTCATTACATGAAAGTAAGGTAAGCAATATAACTTAGATTACAAAATCTTCAGTTTTACTCAAATTAGTTGATGAAAAAATGAATACACCCAACAACAAAAACTAAGGAAAGAGAGGCTGAGACTTTAGGTGAGGAAAAGGACCTAGAGCTATGTAAAAAAGATGGCATATTTAATTTGCATAATAAGATAATAGATCGGATTACAGGATTATAAAATTGTATAGCAGTCATTTCATATATATACATACACAAAGCATATAGTATTGCATGTCAACATTGTACAGTAAAGACACATCAATCAATTAAATACAGAACTGATTAAAAGGGTAAAAATATTCATGGTCATTTATGTGTAAAAGAGATCTTGATATATAGCCTGTAAATACATCCTGTATGCCCGACGGGTTTCGTGACTGCTCACTTCCTCAGGGGCGGATGCATCGGGTGTCTGCAAAACATAGATGTCAGTGTAATCTGATGTTATCTAAACATAACAAGACAAACAGGATTGCCAATCCTGAGTACTCACATAAAGCTCAAACCAAGCAACATGCGGTGCTATAAAGCAGGGGCCTGACAGTATTGTCCAACCGGGAACTGAGGTATTGGAGATTTGTACAAGCAAGGCGCATATGTATTGTTCCAGGGAAGGAGTGGGATCTCCATAGTGTGATATAGTTGATATGAGAGATAAAAACCTCCAAGGTGTCTATAATGAATGAATAAATAAAAGTGTCCATCAAAAATGCATGGTGCTATAGTGAAAAGTAAGAGGAAAGGGCAGCAAGATAAGAGAAAGGATAAATGCAGTGATGTAAGAATGCATAACAGCCAGTGAAGAGGGGATGATGGAAAAAATATATAAAATAGTTATAGGGGCCAACCTGTGATAGCCCAAAGAAACACATCCCTAGGGAGAAAGGAACACCTAAAAAACAATAAATGGACTCCCCATGTTGTTTACACCATGTGTTTGTGTGTGGACATGATCACTATGTCAAATGTGGTGTATCCAAATTAGCATCTGAAGGAAAATGTGTGGAGGGAAGATATCTTATATGCGCCCAGTAGCCACAGCTCCATAACAGCGTCATGCTCACCAGACAGTGACGGGGAGGAGTCGCAGTCCAGGCGGACCCTGCCACCCGTATCTGACAACAGAACCCTCGCTATTAGGTCCGCCCAGATGGAACAACATGTGCTCTTACCATGATGCCCACAATTGATGTCACGGTCGGGGCACAGTGCGTGGCACCAATGCACCTCGAGAAACATCCGTTCTGTCGCCCTCGCCCACAATGGGGGCAGATCGAAGGGGAAGAAAGGGAGGGCACTCGGAGTGCATTGCATAGGACATAAGACAACCAAATGGCCCCAGCCAAACAGACCACACTAGTCAGGTGATAGGAGCTACTGCCAAAGTGAATGGGGCTATGCTAAAATGATCCAAATGTGGTGCAGGTTCAGCCGTGTGTGTAAATCAAAACCATTGTTATCGCACAGGACATATCTGAGACATCTGTAGCAAAAATGTTAAACATATATAGGTCAATAACCTCCATCTCTATTGAACATTAAAAACGGAAACAGGTTGTGGGACTTTAAATGAGGCAATGCTAGGATGTGACTCCATTCCTATCTATAACAAAGAAAAAAGGAGGTTGGGACTTTGAGTGAGGAAAAGGACCTAGAACTATGTAAAAAAGATGGCATATTTTATTTGCATAATAAGATAATAGCTTGGATTACATGATTATAAAATATATAGCAGTAATTTCATATACAGTTGTGCTCATAAGTTTATATACCTTTATGATTTCTTGGCCATTTTTCAGAAAATATGAATGATAACACAAAAACTTTTCTTTCACTCATGGTTAGTGTTTGGCTGAAGCCCTTTATTATTAATCAACTGTGTTTATTCTTTTTAAATCATAATGACAACAGAAACTACCCAAATGACCCTGATCAAAAGTTTACATACCCTGCTGATTTTGGCCTGATAGCACTCACACAAGTTGACATAGAGGGGTTTGAATGGCTATTAAAGGTAACCATCCTCACCTGTGATCTGTTTGCTTGTAATTAGTCTGTGTGTATAAAAGGTCAATTTGTTTCTGGACTCCTACAAACCCTTCAGGGGAAATACAAGACTCTCTGAAAACATGTGGTGTGACTGTTTCAAGATGCACAATAAGGAGGCACTTGAAGAAAGATGGGCTGCATGGTCGAGTCGCTAGAAGAAAGCCATTACTACGCAAATGCCACAAAGTATCCTGCTTACAATACGACAAACAGCACAGAGACAAACCTCAAACCTTCTGGCACAAAGTTATTTGGAGTTATGAGACCAAAATTTAGCTTTTTGGCCACAACCATAAACGCTACATTTGGAGAGGAGTCAACAAGGCCTATGATGAAAGGTACACCATTCCTACTGTGAAACACGGAGGTGGATCGCTGATGTTTTGGGGATGTGTGAGCTACATAGGCACAGCAAATTTGGTCAAAATTGATGGCAAGATGAATGCAGTATGTTATCAAAAAATACTGGAGGAACATTTGCACTCATCAGCAAGGAAGCTGCGCATGGGACGTTCTTGGACATTCCAACATGGCAATGATCCAAAACACAAGGGCAAGTCAACCTGTCATTGACTACAGCAGAATAAAGTGAACGTTCTGGAGTGGCCACCTCAGTCTCCTGACCTCAATATCATTGAGCCACTTTGGGGAGATCTCGTGCAGTTCATGCAAGACAGCCCAAGAATTTCCAGGAACTGGAGGCTTTTTGCCAAGACGAATGGGTAGCTTTACCATCTGAGAAGATAAAGAGCCTCATCCACAAATACCACAAAAGACTTCAAACTGTCATTGATGTTAAAGGGGGGGCAATATACGGTAGTAAGAACTGGGGTATGTAAAAAAGAAAGATGGGGGACTGGCAGGATCACCAGGTATTTGACAGCAAGCCATTAAATAAAATGAGAAAGTGGTGCATTTAAGCCCCCTTTCACACATGCAGACTGTTACCAAAAAAAAGACAAATATAAAAATAAAATATTTTGGGAATGACACACACTTTGAGCTGATTTTTTTTCAGTATTGAAATGTAAATGTGATTGTTTTGGTCACTTGTGGATTTTACAAAAATGAGGGTGGCACTGTGTTCATTATGACTCCCCCATTTCCTCTGCACAGTTTGAATCTCATCAGGTCTCATTATTGTCACAGAATCCTGTATTCATTCATTTTTTAAAAGAAATATTTTTATATAAATAGAAAAACAAATAATTAACATTAGATTAAAAACTAGCTTGAAATATTTTACTTTACCATTTAAAAAACGTGTAAACTGAAAAAAAAAAATTGACTCGAAACCATTATAGTTCCTCTCTAATGTGAGATTACAGCACTGGACATTACTGTACCATATGAATTTAAAAATAAGCAAAATTAGGGTTTTTAAGTATTGGAAGACCATTTATTTTACAGAAACAATACAATTTAAATTGACTTCTGCATTCAGAGAAAAAAAAACTTTGCCTCCAGCCACATCTGATTTCTGTTTAGCTGAGAAAAGCCAGCAAGCGCTTGCCAAAATGGGGGAGGTTCCCTGACACAAGGCACTGAGAAGCACATGGAATTGTTTGGTTATTCATCATTAGTGGAAAAAATGCCTTCAAATATAATTCTTTATTACAGCCTTAATTAGGTGATGAAAGGGTTAAAGCAAAGTTGTGTTTTACAGCAGGAACAATGCATTCTGTACCTGTGCTATTCCCTCTCTTTTTCTTTCTGCTTTGTCTAGCAATTCTGCATGTCTCTAAACTCAGGTGCCATCTGGGCACTGTCACATCGAGCTTCGGTCTGCAGATTTTTGGCTGGGGAACGTCATGCCCTGCTGAGTAGGTGAAGCTGTGAAATATAGAGTTTCTCCAACATCCCGAGGATTCCCTAATCCTCTGTGCTCCATGTGCTGTGGAAAGCAATGTTTTTGCCCTCCATTGAAGGAGAAGAGAGGCTGTGTGTGGATAGATCATTAGCTGTCAATCATAAATCATCGCCCTGCATACTGCAACAGCAGTCGTGTGCGAGATGAGAATACAAAGCCCCACTGTGCCAGAGATGTGGAATCTGGCACAAAGCTTTTCTAACTTAACCTTCCACAGCTATTTCAATATTAATTATATGAGGGGACCTGCTAATAATTAAAATGTTTAAAGTGGATGTAAAGCTAGAAGATTTTTTACCCTAATGCATTATATACATTTAATTAAAAAACCTGTGCGCAGGATCCCCCACCCCATAATTACCTGAGCCCACTGTAGATCCAGCACTGTACCCAGAAGCAATGGCGCTCTCTGCTCTGTCCCTCCTCACAGGACAGAGAGGCAACAGTGAGAGCCATTGGCTCCTGCTGCTGTCAATCAAATCCTGTGACAAGAGAATGGGGGCGGGGCTACGCTTTTATTTTCTGTGTCTATAGATTCAGACATCGCAGCTCGGGTTCGAGCTTGCAGGTGTGCCACAATAGGAAATGGCTTTCTGTGGCGGTACACCAAGAAAAGGTAAAGCAAGGAGTACCTGCGGGGGAAAAAATGAGGATGAGGATCTGGGGTGCTCTGTGCACACATTGCACAGAGCAGGTAAGTATAGCATATACATTTACAATCACTTTAAGGGTATGTAAAGCCAAAACATGTTTTAGGTTTTTGATAGAGTTGGGTATGCCTATAGTTTTTGCTGTTTTTTTTTTTGTGTCCCATTGGGGAGGTTTTACTTCCTGTCCTGTATGCACAGAAGAAAGAGAAAGGGAATCTCTCCAAAATGTGGGATATACACTCTTAAACAAGTGTCACCAGAAAAAGTGTCCCCCCTTGGAAAATTTCCACTCCTGTTGACAATTCAACATGTTTGGTCTTCTCTCATATTTATTTTGAGACATGATTGTGCATGCATGGTTGAACTCAGAATTTAATGAGGTCAATTATAAATTATTGTTAAGATGGTATATGGTAGCCTATAGACTGGCCAAATTCCAGCCCCTTAGGCCCCTTAAACCATCATTTTTGGGGTCGCAAAGCAGCTGACACTTTAGTACATGGTAGGACTGTCTTTCTTTGGAATGTTTTGGGACCAGGATTTACCAGTTAGTTTATACTGTTTCAGGCTCCTGTATCCTTAAGGATCCATATGAATCTTAAACGACCTGACTGCACTCTTGACCAATTAAAAATGTCTTACCTTTATCTTCACAACTGACAAACAGACTAGCCAGAGCTCAGTGGTCCGGCCCCCTGACTGTTACATATATTAAACAAAAAATGTCATGGTAACCGTTCAACAAAAAGATGGTGGCCATTCTTCATGATAAAGTAAAAAAAAAATTAAAAGATTTGGAATCAGGAATCTGGATCCCTCACTACTTCTCCAGGGATTTCAATGACTCTGTACAGACAATTTAATCTTCCTTGGAACCCGAGGGTTGATGTGTCATCTCATGGCCCAACTCCAGCTTCCGTTCCCCATTCTTTCCTCCCTTCTTTCCCCTTTCATATTCTGTAGTCTTTCTTCCTGTAAATCTTTTATTCTTTACTTTTGCTGTTTTTCCTATCTATGTGGTATACATCCTATTTGGCTAGAAATGAGACTGTAGGTTTTGGCTTGAATGTAATGGTTAGAAAATGTAGTAAAATTTCAATATCTGATTAAATAATAATAATCATTTAGAAAAATGTGACTGCAGGTTCCCCCATTGCATCTACAATGCTTCTTCGATGGTACACTAAGTTAGCTGTTGACCCCCAGTGTAGTTGGAGCTACAATGTGCCCCCTTCCCAATCACTATACTTAACATCTATGCCATGCTCACTCACCTCAATGCACTTGCATTTGGATTTACAAATGTATTGAAACTGAAAAAAGTTGACACAGGCCCTAAAGGTGCATAAGTATAGGAAAGTTGGGCACGTAGTCATGGTCAGTTAATTTAAAGTATGACATTCAATACAAGGCAGGGAGTTGTATTACACTTCCCTCTGTCACCTATACTACTCAACAAAACCCATCTCCAAAGTGGGGAAGTAATAGAACAGGTTTTTCTTTCAGTCTGTGCCATGATTGGGGAGAATTTTCCTAACTTCCTGGGCAGAGCATAGACTGCAGTAAAACACTTTTTTAGTAAAATGGTAAAGGGATATGACCTACTTCTGAGTTGTATTACTGTCTCTGTCTTCCTATCCCAGTGGCAACCATTCCCCTCGTGTCTTGTCCTACTGTCACAGGGACAGGAAGTGGAGTGAATTTTCCCTAACAGGGTCACAGAGAACAAGAAAAACATATTTATTATTCCCAAATCTTTGCAATGGAACCCAGACAGCAAATAGTTGGGATTTAATTTATCCTTGATTGTAAATGAGAAATAATAATAATTTCATTATTCTGTTACCGTTTATATCCTAAGACAAAATGACAAGATCTTTTTCTAGTAGAACATCATATTTTATTGTATACTATGTACTGGACTTTTGTGTTTTCCTATTTAATTTTATAATTGAAAGGTCATTTTTATGAATCACCAATACCATATCGCTCCCTCTCACTCTCTTTAATATTAAATGTATAATTTGTCTCATATTTGCTGTGTAGTTTTTGGTGCTCCTTCCAGTTTTAATGTTGATGCAATTTTTTTACACTGTAGTAGGTACTTGTCCATAGATGTTCTTCCATCTGACATAGTCAGATGGGCATGAACAGTTTTAAAGATGAGCTCCAACCTTACAATCAGTCTTGTACAATTCTACAGACTCCTCTATTTACTAAAATGGCTTATGCTGCTTTCACTGCACACTATGAGCTCCTCACAGTGTGCATTAAAATCTGTAGTACGTCACATAGAGTGTGCTCATTTCCTACCTGGGAGACATTCAGCATCGGCTGATTCTTTCTTCCCCAACCCTAGTCTCACCATCCAGAGCCAAGTGACATAATTTCAAACCAGAAGTGGGTGGGATACTGTATTTCTGTGAACTACTACACATACAGGCTGCCTTATGTGATTTAATATGTGAGTGCATACATTTTTGAATAAGGCCTCTTGCACACGTGAGTAAAAAATGCCTCCATATTTACTGATTTGAAATGAGATGCATTGTTGTCTATGGATCCATACACACATTTGAGTAAAGCCTTATGTGATTTAATATGTGAGTGCATACATTTTTGAATAAGGCCTCTTGCACACGGGAGTAAAAAATGCCTCCATATTTACTGATTTGAAATGAGATGCATTGTTGTCTGTGGATCCATACACACATCTGAGCAAAGGTCAATAATACTGCATTGAGTACAGAGCAGCAGGGCCACTGACAAGGCAGTACAGCCAGCCCACCTGTACTGGGCCCTGACCCCATCAGTTCAAAAGGAGGGCCCGAGCATCTGCTGAGCAGGAGGTCCGGCTTTACTGTCTTATTGCAAACATCAATCCTCTTCTGCCTCCCGTTGCAGCACTGCCAGCTTCTTCTCTTTTATTTCTCTCTGGCTACACTGCAGGGGAGTGGTTCTAGCACATGCACCCCTTCCATCTGCTGTCCGAGCCTCCCTGTGTGCCCCTTTGTCCCGCAGTGCTGCCGGCTTTCCTCCTCTCTTCTCTAATCGGCAACTGCTGCGGGCACAAAGGTGGATGTTTCAGGATGAAGAGTGGGGAAAGGGGCAGCAAATATGTAATTTACTGGCCCCTTAAATTCCTGAATGAACACAGTGAGCAATAGGTACCAATCACTCCTGTGCCTATTTGTTACTATGCTTCAGTATGTGAATGAGCAGGAAGCCTTGGAGCGCTTCCTATTCATTCATTTGCGCAGCCAAGGCTACAGAAAAATCGACTGATAAATCTGTCACTTTCAGAAGGGGGCCCTGTCAGATAGGCTGTATGGGGCCCCATGATTTTTTAACAGCAGCCCTGCAGAGCAGTAAAACAAAAATAGAATAGAAAATGTTACATTTTAGTGCAGTAATGTACTCAAATATGTGTGTCTACTCATCTATAAGCATGCAAATATAAATGAGTATATTACAACCCTGGCAATGAAGAAGAATTCTACTTGCCTATAGACTTACACACCTTTACTCGCCTATACTCAACATTACTCAGGTTTTTACACAGTTTTTTTTTTACTTATGGACTTTCTGTCAAGCAAGTTTCTGAGTAAACATCAGTAAATTATTACAACCATGCGCAATTGTCTTAAAAGGTTAACCAGTTTATACTGTTATTGATCCATTGGCTTTTTTTGGACGGGAGTGACATTCCTGAAGTGGAGTGATGCGCATTGTGTTTTAAGGGGCCCATAACATCCCTATTGTATGCCTGAATTACATTGAGAGAAAGGCAAGTCCCACGGATGAGCTTTAGTGGAGTTAACAAGTGGTTTAGTCCTATATGATATATATTGTATATTATGGGTCCACACATAGAGGTGAACATATAGGGGGTTGCTTTACTAAAGGCAAATAGACTGTGCACTTTGCAAAGTGCAGTTGCCCTCTGCAAGTGCAGTTTCTCCAGAGCTTAGTAAATGAGGTAAAGCTTCACTTTGCAAAGAATACCCAATCACATGCAAGAAAAATTAAAAAAAACAGCAGTTTTTCTTGCACCTGATTGGATGATGGAAGTCAGCAGAGCTTCTGCTTATTTACTAAGCTCTGGAGCAACTGCGCTTGCAAAGTGCACAGTCTATTTGCCTTTAGTAAATCAACCCCATAGTGTGCACACGGTGGTGGTATATCCACTGGTTATCTCCTTGGACACTGACTGGCATGGCGAAGGAGTCACTGTGGTTGAAATGAACATTGAGCATTTTGTTTATGGACTCACGTTAAAGTTTGTAGTGTCAAGCACAGCACATATTATTTATGGACTCACGTCATTGTGAGAAGTGTGTTTGTCTTTATATATGTGGTCATACTGGAGTTTGATTGTGTAAGAGCCGGTTCTCACAGGTGCTACTTGAGTCGCCTGACAAGTCACGCTCCATGCATTGCCATGGAACAATTCTAATAGGTGCAACTCAAGTCGCTCCGACTTAGAAAAAGGTTCCTGTACTACTTAGGGGGCAACTTCTGGTGACTTGCATTGACTTCTATTGCAGAAGTCGCTTGCAAGCCGCGCTGAAGTCGAGCTGTGGGGGTGGCTCAGAGTCGCCCCTGAAGTCAGATCCGCCCTGTGTGAAATGGCTCTCACCATTTTTTTGTTTTTGATATATTGAGCTTTGATATTGGATTTGTGTTATCACACAAGCACTACTACTTTTGGTTTGGAGTTCAGTATATTAAAGCGGAGTTCCGCCCACATCATTTTTTTTTTTTGCTGGCATCCACCTAGTTAGTATTCATTACACAAATAAAGTAATTGATAGCTTTAAATCCAGGTAGTCTTTCTATTTATTTTGTACTTACATTGCTGATTTTTTCTTTAGTTGGAGTTCCCATCTTAGCTGTGGGCATGTGAAGCCCACTGGCACCCTCCTCGAGTCTCTTCCTGGATAAGGTGCATGCTGGGTAACCAGCATGCACCTCTCAATCTCTACTGTATGTCTCATTGCCATGACAATGGGCAGTGATGGGGGAAGGTCCCGCACCGTTGTTATGGCAACATAGATAACATGTCTCTCCCCCACAAAATTGCATCATTTCCTGTCAGGGATGCCCACTGACTCAAGGAAAATGATGACTCACATCTCCCATGAGCCCAAGCGAGGCAGGAAGTGATGTGGAGTGCCGCTAGATCAGGAAGTAGAAGATTACAGGGGCCACATAGCAACAGGGCACTTAGGATGAGTATACATTTTTTTTCCAAAGACGATTCCTCATGCATAGAGGAATATCTAAAGATGTATTTGTGAGTGGAACTCCGCTTTAAATTTTATTGTCAGAGGAGGAGCAGCACTACACTTAGCTATGTTCTATTCAGAAAAAGAAAAGTGACCAAAGTGTTTAGTGACCTATAACCAAAATCACCTGTCAGAAAAGTCAGATTGAAAAATCAAGGCAGTTCTTCGAAAAGGTAAACGTCTAGAGATTTTAGAATTCTAATTTTGACAAGGGACTATGATGCAAGCTGTTTACAGGGACTTGTAGCCATTTTCTCTTTTAGGCTGAAACTGCAATATATTGCCCTCCAGAGAGACTTGCTGAGTCATTTAATGACAGTGACTGCCTCATCAAGGATGAGTCACTGGCTGAGTCATTTTATGCAAATGGCAGAACATCTTGTACAGGAAGATACTAGAGTTATTTGTACTTTCAGGATAATTTGAGGCCTGTTTGCAAGTCCAGTAATGAAGACAAAATAAAATTGTATATGCTGAGTTTTGGCCATGTAATAAAAGACCAAATTGGAGCTCTGTTTTAATTAATTAGTATGGAAACCTAATTCTGATCTACAGGCAATCAACATAATGGAGCTTACCAAAGGATTTGTATTTCTGTATTTTCTATTTCACATCTCTGCTAAAAAAAAGCACAGGCAGGTTTATGATACCATTTCCTTTGGTTGCATTGGGAAGTACAAATGTGTCAGCTCCCCATCTCCAACCTGCTAACTAGACAGTGAAGGAACAGCAGGAGACTGATGAGGTTTTGTATCTGATCAGCATGCTCTCTTCTCCTATCAGCTTGTCCCTTTCAGCACACTTTCATGCAATACAGTAAACCAACAATTAGAGTGGCCCTTTCCTCTACTAGTTTAACCCAGTAAGGACCGTCCCACGCAGATATACTGTGGCAGGGCAGCCCTCATGCACAAAATCACATACCTGTACGTGATTTTGTGCACTGGGTCTGGGGCACGTGCGCCGCTGGTAACCCGCTCCTGCTGTGATTGGACACAGCGGGAGCCAATCAGCGGGTCTGGTGGACCCGATATTTGCCGGCTCCCGGCAATCATTCTGAGGAGAAGCAGAACGGCAGTCTGCCTATATAAACAAGGCAGAACACCGTTCTGTGAGAGGGAAGTTGGAGATCTTGTATTTCTGCTAAGCAGACACACGGATCTCTGTTTTCCCCTAGTCAAAGCACCCACCCCCACAGTTAGAAAGCACTCCTAGGGAACACATTTGATAGCCCCTGATGTTAACCCCTTTCCTGCCAGTGTCATTAGTACAGGGACAGTGCATTTTTTTAGCACTGATCAATGTAATAATGTTACTGGTCCCCAAAAAGTGTCACTTAGTGTCTGATTCGTCCACCGTAATGTCGCAGTCCTACTAAAAATCAATGATCGCCACCAATACTATAAATACATAAAACATCCTTAAACATATCCCATAGCTTGTAGACGCTATAACTTTTGCGCAAACCAATCAATATACGCTTATTGGGATTTTTTTTACCGAAAATATGTAGCAGAATACATATTGGCCTAAGTTGATGAATAAATTCAAGTTTTTCAATTTTTTATTGGGTATGTTTTCTAGCATAAAGTAAAAAATATTGCTTTTTTCAGAATTGGCAGGCTTTTGTTATAGTGCAAAAAATAAAAACCGCAGAGGTGATTAAATACCACCAAAAGAAAGCTCTATTTGTGGGAAAAAAAGACATCAATTTTTTTGGGTACAACGTCCCACAGCCGCACAATTGTCAGTTAAAGTAATGTAGTGCCATATTGAAAAAAATTGTCTGGTCATGAAGGGGGGTAAACTTTCCGGGGCTGAAGAGGTTAAAGCAGAACGTCACCCAAAAGGGGAAGTTCTTATCCCCCCCCCCTTCACATTTGCCACAACAATTTTTGTGGGGAGCGGGTACCTGGTTTTGACAGGTACCCCCTCCCCTACTTCCGGTGGAAGTGGAAGTTCATCCCCACCTTCAAAGCTGCTGGACCATTCAGTCACAAACAGTCACATCTGGCTGCCCACAGTGAGTATGCTAGCACCGGGGACCAAAGTCCGTTGAAGAATTTGGCCGGGTGAGGACAGTTATGGATCCTGGGACAGGTGAGCGACTACTTATTAAAGGTCAGCAGCTGCAGTTTTTGTAGCTGCTGACTTTGAATGTTTCAAAACATGACTGAAGAACCGCTTTAAGTGCTGCTTGATAGGATTACAAGAGACTTATACCAAGTCAAATTCAAGCAGTTTATAAATAAATGCTTCCCCCTGCCTGTCAGCGGTTAAGTACACTGAGCCGTGCATGCACAGCTCATAGTACATTTACGGCACCCACTCTGTGCCATGATGAAGTGACTCCTGCGCACATGAGTGGAAGCCATGTCATCGCAGCCCAACCATTCAAGCAGCCAAACAATACAAACCTGGAAGAAGACTGGGAGAGGACTGGGAGAAGATGGAAGTGTCTGAGAAGCAGGAGGACATCTTTTGACAGGTAAATCTGTCATAATGTGCTAGTATGTGGTGCATACTAGCACATTATGGCCTAAATCTGAGGGGGGGGCGTTTGTAAAATGTTTTTACAGAGTTTAGTTCTACTTTAATGTATTTATTTTATATTTTCCTGATTCTGAACTTTATTATGGAAAATTGAATAGAACGTTTGCACCAAACAATTAGTCTGCTCAAATAGCCTTATTTTTAATGATCTGTAAAACATTTTTGGATATCTTTTCAATACCGCACGTCTTGCTTTCAGCTGAGCCATTTCATGACAATTATTACTTTACAAATGTTTCTTTTTTAGCAGCCAACCAAAGATGAGGTTTCCAAAATTGCTTCTTGGAAGCAAACCTGTACTTTGCCCATGTAGGGTTTATCTTAATGTTGGCTCATCTAGCAACACATACTCACCTTTCTTTCACTCCCCTGGTTAACAAAAAAAATACTCTGTTCTTCAAGCCTGTGACCGACTGCCCCTTCCTCCCATGTGCTGGACGATATTGCATTGTGCAGTGCTGCCAGTAATACTGGAAACTTTCTGACAAGAGGAGAGGGTGGATTAATGACCTCATCAGTGAGCTGCTTCCATGGAGGGGGTCCTTGATCAAGCTGACTGCTTAACTGCATCAAAGGACAGGAACCTGGCAATGCTGACTGGCAAGCATTGTCTGCATCACAGGACTAGCAAATGAAGACTACAAATATTTTGCCAGGTAGGATTGTTCACATATATATATTTTATATATATTCCAATAGTATATTTACCTGACTTTTAAAGCAGAACTATACTGCATCTGAGCACCACAAACCAAAAATACTATTTAATTCATTTTTAATATTCAAAGCAAGCTTACCCATCCATCCATGTCTTAATCCTTTATTTTTCTAATAAATTACTTTGAAAAGCACCCCCTTGAATTTTTTAGCCATGGTCATCTTGAGTAACGGTAAATGATTTATATAGCATTTACTTCTTGGAATCCATCCATTTTCCCTTAGTTCAGGCATTCAGACAGGAGTGTGTGCTTAGCTGAGAAAAAGCCTTTTCCCTTCCTTTAGACTCCTGGGATGTATGACATCATTTGCCTAGACCTGGAAACCAGGAAGTAACTGAAGAAATGTAAAGAAAAAGTTCAAGACAAGTAAAAATGATATACTTCCCTATCTATTTACTAATCGTAGCAGCATAAGGATTAAAAATACTCACTGTTGATTGAGGGAGGTAAGTTCCACTTTAATCACTTCTTGACTACGCTTGAGCTGAAAGATGGCTACAGTGTGGTCACCCATGGATGTCCTCCCAGAACTACACCCCCCATGCTCCTGCTGGGGCCTACATTCGGTGCATTCTGTGATTGGGGTAAAGGGTCCTTTACCATGTGGTCAGCTGTGTCCTATCACAGCTGATCACATGTAAACAAACTTGCCAGTTATAGGCATTCCTTTCCTCATGCACTGCCCCAGCTTTAGGAGAGGAGAGCCGGTAACCGGCAAGAATGACAGAGGACATTTGCACTGATAATCAGGGCACTGATCAGCAGTCTCCTGATTGTCAGTGCAGCACCAATCAGTGCAGCCTATCAGTGCCCACCAGTGCCACCCTATCATGACCATTAGTGCCGCCTCAACAGTGCCCATCAGTGCATCCTCATCAGCACATATCAGTGAAGGAGAAAATGTTTTTTTCATTTTCAGTCTTTTTTTTGCAAAAGATAAAAAACCCAGTGGTGATTAAATACCACCAAAAGAAAGCTCTGTTTGTCTCAAAAAAATTATATAAATATGCCATATGGGTATAGTGTTGCATGACCATGCGATTGCCATTCAAAATGCAAAAGCACTGAAAGCTGAAAATTGGACTGGACAGGAAGGTGGTGAAAGTGCCCAATATTGAAGTGGTTAAGCAGCCATATATTTGCAAAATAAAACATTAGGGCCTGCAAATTTTATTTTTGTTTTGGAGCAGCCTCCTAGGATGGGTACATTAAATTTAGGCTCCTTTTGTAATCAAGGGAGCGTAGTGATTGTTTGTTCTTGTTCTGGTTTGCTCGGGGTTTAACAGGCTGGGAGTTTGATTTCTTACCCCCCTGCCTAAGGAAGAAGCTTCTAGGACATAGGGAGGAAGACTCAAATGACCAGATTGAATGTTTCAAAGCCTTTTGTGTGTGTGTGTGTGGGTGGGGGGGGGGGGGGGGGGT
>BLSH010010131.1:608633-623435 GCA_018402905.1 Glandirana rugosa | reverse complement strand
GCCATATATTTGCAAAATAAAACATTAGGGCCTGCAAATTTTATTTTTGTTTTGGAGCAGCCTCCTAGGATAGGTACATTTAATTTAGGCTCCTTTTGTAATCAAGGGAGCGTAGTGATTATTTGTTCTTGTTCTGGTTTGCTCGGGGTTTAACAGGCTGGGAGTTTGATTTCTCACCCCCCTGCCTAAGGAAGAAGCTTCTAGAACATAGGGAGGAAGACTCAAATTACCAGATTGAATGTTTCAAAGCCTTTTGTGTGTGTGTGTGTGTGGGGGGGGGGGCTGAGGAAGCCCGTGGACTGTGTAACTGTTCTTGAAACCTCAGTAGTGTCAGGGCTGAGGGCCTTGACTGATCTTCCTGAGGAACTGGCTGTGGGACTTCACCATGAGGATCAGGTCTTGAGAAGGATTGTCTCCTTCACTGGACCGTGTCTGGAGGAAGCTGGAAGGTGTGCAGCTGTCCTGGGGAGTTGTGAGTAATGACCCACTGATTCCTGGTGACTGTGTGTGCTTTTGCTTTGGGTGCCAGGGGTGGCATGGACTAAGACAGCTCTCACAGGGTGTCAGAGTACTCGCCATTCCCCTGTCCTCAGCAGAATCCTGGTGTTGGAGCCTAGCAATGAGTGTCCTCTGATGTCCTCTGTTGCTGTGCATTGTTTTGGAGTATCCCATGCCGTAACCCCACTTCTGCACTGGTTCTATTAGGGAAGAATCAGCTTTACCAGCAGCCCCTGTGGGGGTAGCGCTACATGTTAATAAAATTATGGTTTCCCCTTTTGTTTTTTCACTAAGCTAGTACTAAATCTCATACTATATCAGTAATTACATGAACCATCCATGAGTTACATTAATCAACAAAGGTTGAGATCAGATGATTAGGGGCAATCTAAGCCTTTCTTAGCAATTTATGTGTTCAGCCTCCAGTACTGGGATGATTGTACATCATATAAGGTCATCTATAAATGTCACATCAAACCATTATTATTTACAGTGTCACACCAGTATAATTTTTTTCTACAGCCATTAGTAAACAGTGTTCTGTACCGTAATATCATCAAAGCAAAGATGCTTTACATTAATTAATAATAACTTAACTGAATAATTGATCCCTTTTATTCCGTAATGTGCCTAGACATGATGTTCATACATTTTTTTCCTGATAAGAAGACAATTTAAGTACAACTTCCACTTACAATCAGCAGCAGATGAAAATAAGCATATTGGATGAAATCTATTAAGATCGATGCAATATTTCATATATTGGCAAAGTCTCATAAATAATCCTTCTACCGGGCAACATCAATGATCAGAAAAATCACTTTAGACTGCATATGGTACTTATGATTGGGTACTGGAACCACGTTTAAAAGAAACTTCAATAATTCTTAATTAGTAAGGCTTATTTATAAAGAAGATGAAAATCTTCACCCCAAAAATTTTTTGAATATTGTCTGTATTTATTCAATTATGAGAAAAGCTAATTTCTGTTCACCTACATGTGGAGTTACTTGAGTGCATAATTGATGTGAATATTCTTATAATTTTTGAGTGAAGATTCTCAACTCTTTTAGTAAATCAGCCCAAGTATCTCAGAATTTATAGTTTTCTGTACAGACAGTCAATCAAGAAAGAGGTTGGGAGTGCGCATGCGCCGGCTGACCGAGATGGCCGCATAATCTCGGGCTCTGTGCCGCTCCGCTCGGCCAGCCCGCCAGCAGCCATCTTTAAGTCCGCCCGCCCGGCACAGCTCGAGTCCCCGGGCCGGGGACAGCCTGAGGCAGTCGGAGCTGCTCCCCGCGGCTCCTCCAGGAGGTTACCGAGCTCCACGTGGAGAACGACTGATATGCGAGGCCTCGGCTGTGGCCTACTCTTCCGCGGCGCCGATCCGGCTCCAGCCCATGCAATGTGAAGGGCTCTGAGGTGGGTCCCACGGCCAAATACCCCCTGGATGTGCCCGGAGCCACGTAACCAGCCCCGAGGGCCCACTCAGGGGCTGGCGAGGAGGTTTCCCTGGCAGAGGGCGAAGCCGGGGCCTTTATTTTTTCAATACTATGAGCCAAGCTTTGAGAATGAGGCAGCCAGCGGCCCTCATGCAGTGACCGGCCTCTCTTCGGCCCTTGGGCTTCTCATAACAGAGCAGAGGACCAGGGACTCAGATGGCAATATAATGATCTGCAGGATTTGAAGCTCTCAGTGGACCCCTGATAGGCAGTCGTGCTACCCAGCAACTTTAATTTCTTTTTTCTTAGCCTTTGGGCAGACCTTCAAGCTCACCCTTGGCTCTTTTGAGATCTTTGAAGCTTTAACCCATATTCTACCACAGTCTTCCAATAAGAGTTATCCGGGCCTTACACCATGTATGCGGCAGCGGTAAGGAGAGATATCTCCAAACACCCAGACTTTATAGACCAGACCTCTGGGACCTCCTCACTGCCTACTGTCCCCCCACCACCCCACAAAGACGCTCTGGAGGACATAGAGGCCGGGGCGGAAGGGGGCTCGCAGGTATTACCAGATCTCGGGCACCGCTCGAAGGAGCCCAACAACCCCCAAGTGCATTCCCCAGCTTCCACAATTTCCCTTCTGGAGAGGACGAAATGTTTGCTCTTTCCCCAGGGGACCGGATCCATAGCCCGGACATCATGGGAGTCCAGGGGTTGCCTGACACCTCTCTACATTCCGATTTCAGATTCATGATGGAAACCTTTTCCAAAATGCTTTCTAAAGGCTTAGTACAGACTGCCTCTCCAATCACTTCCACCATCCAATCTGATCTCCAGAGCTTGGGGTCTAGAATTGATGTCATGGAGCAAAAGACTGATCAGACTATAGCTAGGACAAACCAAAATGCAGCGCGTATTCAAGACCTTCAAGACCAGTAGGACACTGCCCTCTCCAAAATTGAAGATTTGGAAAATCGCTCCCGGAGATACAACTTTAGAATCAGGGGACTTCCAGAAAATATCACTGATGTACCTGGAGCAGTCAAGGCCTTTATCAAGGAGATGATACCCAATATACCGGAGCATAAACTGGAACTAGATAGGGCCCATAGCATGCCCCCCGCATGGACGGACTGTCCAGAGACATTGTGGTTTAGCCGCACTTTTACTCAGTCAAGGAAGAAATCATGAAGATCTCCAGGAACTCTCCCCAACTGTCTTTTCAGGGGCACACAATTCAGGTGTTCTCGGATATCTCCCCTACTACCATCCAAAAGCGGAGAGCTTTGAGACCACTTCTCAATGTGTTAACCCAAAAATCCATCAAATACTGGTGGTCGTTTCCCTTTCACCTCTCTTTCTCATTCAAAGGCAAGAGATATGGCTTTGGTACCTTTCAAGAAGGAGAACATCTCTTGGTAAAGCTGAACTTGATCTCCTTGGAATCATCTTCTGGCCTTCATCCCAAAGGAGCGATCTCCCCAAAGTCCTATTCCTCCAGTGTGGCAGAAGTCAAAATCTAAAATGCCTAAGGACTCGCACCCCTCCCCCCCCCGATCGTAGTGGTCTGTTCGGGAAGCCCCCTTTTTCTTTTGTTCCCACAGTGGTTTCTCCTGTTTCGATTCAGGTTTAAAGAACCCTTCCCCTTCTGGGATGAGGGATCCCAGACTTTTGTTTGATACCTACCGAAATTCATTGCTCTACTTTGTATCCTCTTAAACAGTATTGTTACTAGTATGGTTCTGTACTGAGAATTTTGACCTTGGAGCTCCCCGACCGGGCCCGGCTGTGGTACCCCTTGAGGGTCCCCATTGGGTCCGGGGGGGTTTCCTGGGCGGTCGGTGGCACCCGGCCCTGTCCCCCTCCCCTTGTGCCCACCCGTCTGTGCGGGGCGGGCTTGGCGGGAAGGGGTCAGTTCCGGGGGGCCCGAGGGCCTGTGGGGGATGTGGGTTGGGCAGGGGTGACTCAGGGGTCATGTTATTTGTTATCAGTTGCTCATAAGCTTTCAAGTACTCTGAAGGCCCTTGTTTCTCAGGTATTGGTTTAATATGTTCCAGAGAGGGGGTATGGCTTTTTGCTCCTTGCCCCGTCCCGGGGGGGTTCTAGGGTCGGGGGAGCTGTGGGGGGTCCCCCTAGGGGGCCCTTCATGCCCATCCTTGTTCCCCGGGCCCTGGGTCCCTGCTTTTCCTTGGCGGGGCGAGGACTAGTTGTTAGCCCTAGCAGGGCTTAGCTTATTTCTTTTGAATTTATAGTTTATTCTGATATATTATTCAGGGCTATTTGTTGAGCGGAGCGGTAAGCATGCACCTCCCTCTGCACTCGGACTCCACCATATGGATTTCCCTAGAGCAGAAGTGATTCTGCCTATGAGGCAGACGTGTTTAAGATGTTCCCGATGACGGGGGCTGTTTTTGGAAGCCCCCATCCACTGGACACTGGGAGGGGCGGTGGTGTTCAACCAGTGCCCCCCTCACTTGTTTCTTCTGAAACTTAACTTGCCCTCCTTCCTATCTTTCTTTCTTCTTTCCCTGTTTCTCTCCTTCTTCAGGAACCAGGAAAGCAGCTTTTGAGTGGACCCAGGCAGCCTCAGGACACGTACCTCATACGTGTGGATGACCTTCCTCTACCCTTTACAAGGTGGGGTGAGTTTCATTGCAATGTAGCACTTATCTCCCCTAAGTCACCATGGCAAACTCCTGACCCAATAGGTATACTGAAATTGGCTTCTCATAACGTTCAAGGTCTCAATTCCCCTTTGAAAAGCAAAAAATACTTCCAGCTGGCCCATTCGCAGCAACTAGATGGTCTTCTATTACAGGAAACCCACTTCCCCAGTAGTTTTGACCCGAAATTTATTCACGCTAAATTTCCTCAATTTTTTCTAGCAAACGCACCAGATAAAACGAGAGGGGTAGGGATTTACTTCCCAAAGGGAGCGAAGTTCCAGCCCAAACAGATTATTAGAGACCCGGAGGGTAGATATATTCTCCTGACAGGGGAATTTAGGGACCACCTAGTCACGCTTATCTCGTATTATACCCCTAACCAAGGTCAGCTCAAATTTTTCCACACTATGCTGAACTCTCTCTCTCCTCATTTTGAGGGGACGGTGATCCTGGGAGGTGATTCTAACACGGCGTTAGACCTTATGCGAGATAAGTCAGGCGACGTTCGGGCACGTCCCCTGCAGCCTCTGAAGCGGAATTTGATGCTTGCTAAGCTTTTACACTCATTAGGGCTAGTAGACATTTGGAGAGAGTGCAACCCTAATATGAGGGACTACACCCACTACTCGGCCCCTCATAAATCATTTGCTAGGTTTGACCATGTCTTCATGGGAGCCCCCTCAATTCCCCTAGTTTCCAAGTCGTTTATCAGGTATACCCCCCTCTCAGATCACTCACAGGTGGTCGTATGCTTTTGCCTTCGGTTTGCGGATGATCATAGATCTCCCTGGCGATTAAAGGAGTCTATTTTCAATAACCCAGTTCACAGCACTATGCTGGGGAAGCACTTGAAGGACTACTTTGACTTGAACTCAACATCTGATGTCTCCCCCATGACCCTTTGGGCGGCTCATAAACCAGTAATAAGGGGCAAGATTATTTCCCTCTCTTCTAAACTTAAGAAGGAGAGGAAACATGACTTAGACAAGCTGGAGCGAGACTTTTATAAACTTGCTAAGGCCCCTCAACCAATTCTCGCTCTCAACTCGAAGCGGGAAGGGCTGCCTTAAATCTCGCTTTAACTACTCAAGCAGAGAGGCAGATTCAGTGGACTAATGCCCATTTTTATACTCAGAAAGATTTTATAGGCCCCAAATTAGCCTCGAGATTATCCCCGAAATTTCGCTCCTTCAGCTTTCCTAAAGTAAAGGATTCTTCAGGGACCCTTTCGCAAAATTCTCATAAGATTTTGGAGTCTTTTCGGAACTTCTACGTTGGACTTTATTCCTCTGAGATCTCAGATCCCCCACCCCCCCCTACATTCTTTCCTAGATGGAATTTCTCTGCCCTCGCTATAAGGAACACATTCAGGTGTTAGAGAACCCTATTTCGGAGACAGAGGTTTTGGAGGTAATTAAACAACTTAAGAGGGGTTCGGCTCCGGGTCTGGATGGGTTCTCCACTGGATACTACAAACAATTTGGGCCCATTTTGGCCCCCCACCTGACAAGCTTCTTTAACTCTCTCCAGGAGGGAATGGTAGTTAATGAGGACTTGAACACCGCCAACATCTCTGTCATCCCAAAGCCTGGCAAGGACACATCGGAAGTGAGTAATTACAGGCCTATATCACTAATTAACAATGATCTTAAAATATTAACTAAAATCCTCGCCAATAGAATGTCCTCCTCCTTGTTGTATATCAACAAAGATCAGGTTGGCTTTATTCCTGGAAGACAAGGTCCTGATCAGATCCGCAGGGCAGTGGATCTCATTTCCCTCCTCAGATCAGGTTGGGATGGAGGTCCTCCACAGGAAGGGTTGGTCCTGTCTATAGACCTACAAAAAGCTTTTGATTCGGTAGAATGGCCCTATCTCTTTGAAGTCCGGAGACGGTGGGGGTTTGGTCCCAGATTCCTCCAGACCCTCAAAGCTCTATACTCCAAACCCAAAGCATGCATAAAGTTACATAATTTTTTCTCAGACTCATTCTCAATACATAGAGGCACGAGGCAGGGCTGCCCGTTGTCGCCTTTGATTTTCACAATTGTTATCAAAACCTTAGCTATTGGTGTTAGGGATCATCCTGAGATAAAGGGGGTGAGATGTGGCTCACATATGCACAAATGTGCTTTATTTGCGGACGATCTGCTACTCTTTGTCTCTTCCCCCTTGTCTCAATCCCAAAGTTTCTTCATCTGTTACAGGAGTTCAGTGTGGTTTCGGGTCTAAAAGTCAATATGTCTAAATCGATGGCCCTTAATATTAACCTTTCTGAAGGGGTAGTCAAACAGCTTAAGGGCTTTGCCCACTTTTCCTGGCACTCGGACCACATACCCCATCTGGGTATACAACTCACTTCTAACATTGACCGCCTCTACAACACCAACTACCCTCCCTTATTCAAAAAGCTAAAGGAGGATCTCACAAATTAGGGAAAGCTGGGCCTCTCTTGGTTAGGTAGAGTGAATTCAGTTAAAATGACCCTCCTCCCTAGGATTCTTTACTTTTTTAGAGCCCTGCCAATTCAGGTCCCAAAATCACATTTACACAATTTGCAATCTCAAATCAAAAAATTCATATGGGGCAATAAGGGCTTTAGATTTCCAGCTGAGGTCCTCTTCAGATGGAAGAATCAGGGCGGGCTTGGGGTCCCTAACTTAGTGAAGTACTTCCAGGCAGCTCAACTAGCACAATTCTCCATCATCCATGCACGATCTAACAGACCTGATTGGATCTCGATTGAGAGGCAGGCAGTACCAAATAACACCCTTGATTACTTGGTTTGGGCTCCCCCTAAATCCAGACCCCCTATCCTCTCCCCTACACTATCCCATTCAATAAGACTTGTAGATTCGCTAACTAGGTTGTACAACTTGGTCTCCTCCATGTGTCCTTTACAACACCTATTCAACAACCCTTGCTTCCCTCTGGGTCAAGATATCAGAGCCTTTGCGTGGTGGACCAACAAAGGTCTATTTAGAATAGGCCATTTCCTTTCCCCCTCGGGCCCCCTACCCCTGAAGCATTACAAAGACAATTTGGATATGCCCCCAGTAGAAGAATTCAGTCTAAGACAAATAAATCACTTGGCCTCTGTGTGGAAGGCCTCCTTAGCGCAAGTAAGCATTACTCCATTCAAGAAATGGTGCTCTGATATCTCAAATCAGAAAGGGGGTATCTGCCTAATTTATGCCTCTCTTTCGGACCAGAAAGGGAAACCCTCATATGCTAAACTATGGGAAGGGGATTTGGGTATGTCCTGGGATGTTGACAAATGGTGCTCCCTTTTGCTAAACTCCTTCAGGGGTATAGTTAACTCTCCTCTGCAGGAGGCTAGCGCAAAAGTGATGCTTCGGTGTTACTTGGTTCCGGTTCGCCTATCTTTAATGTTCCCGGTCGCTTCCACACTATGCTTTATAGGTTGCAATCTAGAAGGCACTTATCTTCACATCTGGTGGGAATGTCCTATGGTAAGGGGTTTTTGGAATAAGATATTTAGAGTGTTAAGGAAGATCACAGGAATGACAATTCCACAAACTCCAGAAATTGCCCTTTTATCTTGTAAGCCTGACGGCCTATCTAAATCTCTCTTTACATTAACCCATTTCATTCTGCTGGGAGCTAAGCTTACCCTCGCAAATGCATGGAAGAAGCCCTCAGTCTCTTTTAATGCGGTTAAGAGAAAGGTCACATGGATCATGACCCAAGAATAGTTTGCTAATATACTCCTTGACACCTTAGCCAAATTTGATCAAGTATGGGCCCCCTGGAAGTCTTACCTCAATTTGCCCGCTTGAGAGGCAGTTTTACTTTCTGAGCAATCTTATCCTGGTATTTTCTTTTTCATTTTGCTCTGCTCTCCTCGTTTCATACTCTCATCTTTCCTTCTTTCTGTTTATTACAAGTTATTGGTAGACCTAGATTTCCATAAGTGTTGGTTAACAATAAGGCATTTCTTCTTGTTGGTTTCCCTTTTGGAGCCTTTCATCCGCTTCCAAGCAGAGTCAGGATGCGTGTGGTCCTCCTCCTCATCTATCTGGTATTTCCAGTGTGTTCTTTTACGCTGAGGTTGGAGTGGCTGATGGCCCCTCGGGACACAGTGTTGCTCCCTCTTGGGGTGTCCGGAGGGAAGCCCAGCTCTTTGCCCACTTAACATGCTAGGTTCTAAGGTTGGAGACTCTTGTGTTATCACTTCATAATATTTTGGTCTCGATGCCTTTAGATAGCAATATAATGTATCCTACCTTTTTTAAGTGTACTTTCGTGATGATCTCTTGTATTTCTTATTTTGTGATTTCAATAAAAACCTTTGAAATTAAAAAAAAAAAAAGAAAGAGGTTGGGTGAAACGTCTCCCTGCGTACAGCAGCCTGAAGTCAGGCTTCTTTCAAATCAGTTTTTTTTCCTTTTTTTCACAGGATGTGGAAGGGTTTTATTGCTGCTTGTTCTTAAAAACAAAAAACAGTACCCATGCAATAAAAAACTGTTAGTTGTAAATTTTTGTTGCACAATATAAAAGCAATTGTTTATTACATTTTTTTTGTAAAAAAAAAATACCTTAAACGTACTTTAAAGCTGATCTCTACCTACTGTATACTATAACTTTAAATAGTTCCAAGCTGGCCCAACAAACTATTTTCCACACTATTTTCTACATGCTGGGCGCACTGTATAAACTGTATTTAGCCTCAACTACATACAATATATAGCGCTGTGTTCTGGCAGTGGGATGGGAACTTCATAGGCAGCTTTGTATTTTCTGAATAAATACAAAGCTTTCTTTGATTGTCTGAAACAAAGAGGCAGGCAGATGACATAACGATCCTGACCTCAGTCAATAAGAGGAAGCCTTGTATTTACTGATGAAATACAATGCTTACTGTGAAAGGCTGAGCAGCACTCAGCCCAACTCAGTTTTGTTCTGCATGTGGAAAGGGAAGTTTCCATCCCACTGCTGGAACACAATGCTGTATACCATGGTGTCCAACCTGTTGCCCTCCAGCTGTTGCTGAACTACAAGTCCCATCATGCCTCTGCCTTTGGGAGCCATAACTAGCAGCTTTGTAATGCCTCATGAGACTTGTAGTTCTGCAACAGCTGGAGGTGCACAGGTGGAACACTAATGCTGTATACTGTATGTAGCTGAGGCTACATGCAGTTTATACAGCATGCCCAGTGGGCACACCTGCTAGTGTAGAAAATAGTTTGCTTGGGCCAACTTGGCCCAAACAAAATAGTTAAATTGACAGTAATTTCCACATTTTCTGTAAATTATCAAAAATGAGCCTGGGTCGAGTAAATGAATGTGGCTGCAAAATGGTGACAAACTACATCACCCAGAATTGTCTTGGACCCATAATGCCTCCTTTGCACTCCCCCAGCTCTGAACCTGGAAGTGGTAAGAGCTGAGCCCATCCAGGTCCATTGCTTTTAGAGGAGATGTAGAAAAGGATATTGCTCATCTCTCCACCCCTGCTTACCATCTTAATGCCAATGGTGGACATCCTTGATTTCTGGTGGGCGCAGGGCAGCCCAGGACAGCTCAAATCATTTCTATATGAATGCCCCAAACTTGTTGGGGGTGGCACAGTGGTGTAGTGGGTAGCACTTTCGCCTAGCAGTAAAAAAGGGTCGCTGGTTCGATTCCCCACCACGACACTACCTACTTGGATAACAAACTGATTAGAAGTTAGTAATGCGCTGCCACCAGGAGTAACTTAGTAAATGATCTAAGCTGCCGCTACCACCTATAGTGTTTCACACAAAATGGCAAGAAGAAAGTTATGAATGTGGGAGCGCTGCTATTAGCTGTTGGTAAATGTCAGATACGCTAGGATATAGATTCATAAATATAAGTAGTTGCAATCAGGGCATGGTGCTTAAATACTCTGTAATAAAGTGCTGATAATAAAGGTGCAATACTGAAAAATCACAAACAATGTTATTTTTTAAAACAGACAAACTAATAAATATGTGAAAAAAATATACTTCTCATATGGTCAATACATAGCAAATGAATGTGCAAATGACGCTAAAAACAAAGTGCTAGTGCAGATGTGCAGATATACAGTCCTAAGATAGTGCCAGTCCACACGAGTAATTATGAATCACTGAATATATGGATGAAGGAATGCTTCTCATCTGGTAAGTTCAACAGTCCCAAGGGTCATGCAAAGGCCGGAGAAAAACACATGTGCTCCCTTCACCGGGTGAAGTGAACTCTCACCCCCAAATAAGACCCCACTGGGTCAGATCTCACATAGGTGATGATAAAAAACGCATGCAATGACATCAACTCTGTGCAGACATATCCTCCACCAGGTAGATTGGAGGCTCGTCTCAGGTTAAGACCCCGATGGGCCTATTCACACATGGTAAGGCAGAGTGATTATCCATGTCTCTTTCCCTTCAAGGATATTAATTGGGTTCCCAAGGCTCCACCGATGGTATAGATGCAAACATAAAAGAAACACCTTCACTAGTGCAATATTGCACTTAAAATGCCCTCACATTTATTAAGATAAAAACAGCATAAAATCCAATAATGAGCAAGCTAAACCACGCATGGATCTCACGTGTCACAAGTAAGTACCACCACCAGGCTGGACCTTTACATGTTTCACCGCCCCACATGGCTTCATCTGGAGGAATTCCCCATACTCAATAATTATCCTTGAATGGGAAGAGACATGGATAATCACTCTGCCTTACCATGTGTGAATAGGCCCATTGAGGTCTTAACCTGAGAAGAGCCTTCAATCTACCTGGTGGAGGATATGTCTACACAGAGCTGATGTCATTGCATGCATTTTTTATCATCACCAATGTGAGATCTGACCCAGTCAGGTCTTATTTGGAGGTGAGAGCTCACTTCACCCGGTGAAGGGAGCATGTGTGTGGACTTTGCATGACCCTATCATAGCGTATCTTATATTTACCAGCAACTAATAGCAGTGCTCCCACATTCATAACTTTCTACTACCTGCTTGGAGTTTGCAAATTCTTCCTGTGCTTGCATGGGTTTCCTCCAGCTACTGCGGTTTCCTCCCACACTCCAAATGTAGGTTAATTGGTTCCTGTCCAAATTGGCCCTAGTATATGTATGAATGTGAGTTAGGGACCCTAGATTGTAAGCTCCTTGAGGGTATGGACTTTTGGGAATGTACAATGTATATGTAAAGCGCTGCGTAAATTGACGGCGCTATATAAATACCTGAAATAATAATAAATAAATAAACATGGCCTTCATTCCCAGAAGCATTTTTCCTCAGCATATTTTTATGAGTTTTTATGCTGTATCTCATGTGGTGTTTATATGCTTTTACAAGGCTGATTTACTAAAAGAGATAAAAATATTCACACCATAAATAGTGTGAATATTAATTTCAATTATCCAGTAGTGCAGATGAAATAAATAAACTGTGATTTCCTTTCAACGTGTGGATAATTGTATTGAATATTTATTTTTTAATATAATCACATATTTGTATAATTTTTTGTGTGAACATTCTCAGCTTCTTTAGTAAATCAGCCTCATTGTCTTCAGAGAGGTAGCAGGGAGGACAGCAAGAAAGTTGTACAGTCTGACAAAGGTTACTGGATAACTGGCTGAACAAAATTACAACTAAATTATAAATCCCTCAAAGAGAGTTCACAAATACTTATTTCAGCTGTGTATGTAACTGTTTGTCACGTTACACAAGTAAGTAAATGTTCCTGTCTTAGTGCAACTTGAAACATTGAAAACTGTACAACCGCCTTTTGCCTATGTGGCTGAAATCTCATATTTGATTTTGAGGTAGAATTAAACTGAAAATGTTTAAAAACGCTAACACGTAGGGTTTTTGTGATAGAAAAGATCCTATTGGTCTCTTCTGTGGTAAATCCTTCTCCCTGTCTGTCAGCAGTTATATACACTGAGCTGCACATAGGCAGCTCAGCATACATTTACAGCACAGCTCTGTGCTCTGATGAAGAAAATTCCATGCGCATGGATGGGTGTGATGTCATTGCAGCCCAGTTATTTAAGCGGCTAAACAGTGAGAGCATGGAAGGAAGACTGGGAGAAGATGGAAGTGCTCATGACCAGTGGGAGCACTGACAGTGCAGTGCTGGAGGGCATCTTTTGACGGGTGAATCTGCCATATTGTGCTAATATGTTGTACATTCTAGCACATTATGGCATAAACCTCTTGGTAGCACATGTATTTTAAAAAAATTACTGGAGTTTAATTCTGCTTTAATAAATGCTAAAAGTTTAAATAACCACAATGAAATGCAAATAGCTAATAAAGAAAAATCTACAATTCTGTATATAAAGTAAAATAATTAAAATATAGTATACCAAGTGTGTAAAAATTGGAAAGTTGTAATAAAAATTACTTTAAAGAGATAATGTTCAGACGTATGCCTCATACACACGGTGCGATCGTCGTATGACCGCACATCCAACTTTTCCCAAAATCGTCTGTCTGTGATTTTGTCTAGCGTACTGACGGGAGTAAAGTTATCGTTCGACAAAGGCAAACATAGTGAAGTGCTACAAGCGTATAAAGAGGAAATTCAGTTCATTGTGAATTGTGAGTTACGAACACAGGGTTACACGACCGAACATTTCCAGGTTGTTCCTGGGTTCCGAACATGCGTGTGTGTACTTACAAATTTTGTTTGTTCAACTTGTGTACAGACAAGCCGAAAATCGCATGACGCCTTGTTGGTAGACAAAGGTTTTCTAGTCTGCTCATACAACTTTTGTTGGATGATAATTGAAAATCGGCTGTTGAATGGAGCGTACTAATGGTCGGATTATCGCACGACAGGCTGTCGTACGACAACTTTCGGGACATAATTGTACTGTGTGTACGGGCCTTTACTCTTTACTTACTTACTCTGTTAGACCAATATACAGTATTACGTCTCAGGGTTTCCTTGTTTTTTTTTTTTTTTTATCATTTACTTGTATTCCCCTGGTCAGGCTTAGTATCAGTTCCTAAAGCTGTTTCATCTCCTGCCTGAGTTTAATGCTAGCGGTTGTATGAAAGCAAATAAGCCCAGCAGCTCAGGATGAGTCCTGGTTATGAGCCATGAGCTCAGGCAGTAGACAGGTCAGTCTCTATGATGAGCCTTACAGAGTAAGACTAAACAGACATTTCTCCTCTTACAGGAAAATAATACGTGCAAATAACAGCACAAACAGTATCTCACAAAAGTGAGCACACCCCTCACATTTTTGTAAATATTTTATTATATCTTTTCATGTGACAACACTGAAGAAATGACACTTTGCTACAATGTAATATAGTGAGTGTACAGCTTGTATAACAGTATACATTTGCTGTCCCCTCAAAATAACTCAACACACAGCCATTAATGTCTAAACTGTTGACAACAAAAGTGAGTACACCCCTAAGTGAAAATGTCCAAATTGGGCCCAAAGTGTCAATATTTTGTGTGGCCACCATTATTTTCCAGCACTGCCTTAACACTCTTGGGCATGGAGTTCACCAGAGCTTCACAGGTTGCCACTGGACTCCTCTTCCACTCCTCCATGATGACATCACGGAGCTGGTGGATGTTAGAGACCTTGGGCTCTTCCGCCTTCCATTTGAGGATGCCCCACAGATGCTTAATAGGGTTTAGGTCTGGAGACATGCTTGGCCAGTCCATCACCCTTACTCTCAGCTTCTTTAGCAAGGCAATGGTCATCTTGGAGGTGTGTTTGGGGTTGTTATCATGTTGGAATAATGCCCTACGGCCCAGTCTCCGAAGGGAGGGGATCATGCTCTGCTTCAGTATGTCACAGTACATGTTGGCATTCATGGTTCCCTCAATGAACTGTAGCTCCCCAGTGCCGGCTACGGTTGTACATGACACTGTATGACTTCGTCTCGTACTAGGGGAGGGAAGCCTCTGACCCGGCATCCCGTAATAAGGTTGTACTATTGTTGGGGTTTGTGTGGAGGTTCTACTGGTAACGGAACGATTTCTTCGACTCTCATTCCCACTACCTGACCGGTTCGTACAGAGGTCTGGATTTGGGATAATTCGTAGACACCCCGTAGGAGTTTACCTTCCGCCTTCTCGGGTTCCAGAGATTGTAGGTGGTCGAGGCACTACAGTAGTACCTCCTCACCTTCTCCTCAGGTCACCGTTGGACACTTCGAGACCACTTGAGGTACGGGTTCTCACAAT
>BLSH010010131.1:572204-588094 GCA_018402905.1 Glandirana rugosa | reverse complement strand
TGCAGGGGGAGAGCTAGGGGTTAACTGTGTTCCCTGGGTGTGTTCTTACTGTGGGGGGGTTGGGCTAACATGGGCATGAGAGATCTAACTGATCCCAGTGACAGGGATCAGTAGATCACCCATGCCCCACTGACAGGGCGGGGAACCGCCGTGTTTACATCGGCGGTTCCCCTTCTTTTCCCTGTGGCCGCTCATCGCGGCTCGCCGGCGGACATCGGGTCCGCCCGAGCCGCGGGCACACTCCTCAGGAGTGCGGCGGGTGCGCGCGCGCGCCGCCGGCGGCGCGCGCGCGCCCCCTGGTGGCCAATATGCAAATCGCCGTATATTTACGGCGATTCGCGCCCAGCTCCCCGACTGCCGCCGTGAAAAGACGGCGCGCGGTCGGGAAGCAGTTAAACAGGGATATTTAGTTCACATATATTGCAATACATGTTTAAGCTGACCAACTCCGTCAAAGTAATCCCTCTCTCCCCTCCTGTTCTCACTGCTGCTGGGGTTGCACTGTGTGAAGACACAAACTAATGGCAGGCTGCACTGGGGATGAAGTAGCTTACCAGCACAAGGATGTTGGCGGTGTTGTCCCAGTGGGAGAGCGCTCTGATCCCACAGGGTGCCCGCACAGCCGAGGCTGAAAGTATAGAGCCCAAACATCGCTGGAGAGGCTGAAGGAGGGGAGGAGGCGGAGTTGTGGGGCATGAGAAAGAGAAAAACACTGGCAGTAATCAGAGTAGCGCACTTTCTTAACCCCTTCAGATCCACGCTATTGCCAAAGTACGGCTCCAGCGCGGATCTGAATTTCTGGGACGACGTCCATGGAAGTCATCCCCTGTGCAAGCTCCCAGCGTGCACTCACAGGCGGCGCGCGGCCGTCACACGCTGTGTGGGCATGCCCGCGGTTCGGGAGGACTCAATGTCCGCTTGTGACCCACAATCGCCTGTCAGAGCTGCAGAACGGGGAATCGCTGATGTAAACACGATGGTTCTCCGTTCTGTGAAGGGGGACATAACAGATCTACTGATCACTGTCACAGGGATCAGTAGATCTGTTATGTCCCGGCCAGCCCAGCCCCCATACAGTTAGAACACATGGAGGGAACACAGTTAACCCCTTCACTGCCCCCTTAGTGCTAACCCCTTCCCTGCCAATGACATTTATACAGTAATCAGTGGATATTTAAATTTCTGATCGCTGTATAAATGTCATTGGCCCCAAAAAAGTGTCAAAAATGTCCGACATGTCCTCCCCAATATCAAAAGTCCCAATAAAAATTGCAGATTACCGCCATAACTAGTAAAAAATTAAAAAATAAATAAAAACGCCATAAATCAATTCCCATAGTTTGTAGAAGCGATAACTTTTGCGCAAACCAATCAATATATGCCGATTGCGATTTTTTTTTTACCAAAAATATGTAGAAGAATATATATTGGCCAAACCCGATGAATAATTTTTTGTTCGGGTTTGTATTATAGCAAAAAGTAAAAAATATTATTCTTTTTTCCAAATTGTCGCTGTTTGTTTGTTTATAGCACAAAAAATAAAAACCGCAGAGGTGATCAAATACCACCAAAAGAAAGCTCTATTTGTGGGTAAAAAATGATAAAAATTTTGTTTGGGTACAACGTTGCACGACCGTGCAATTGTCATTCAAAATGTGACAGTGCTGAAAGCCGAAAATTGGTCTGGGCAGGAGGGGGGGGGGGCTTTAAGTGCCCAGTAAGCAAGTGGTTATAATGCCAGCGGCGCAGTACTCCCTACAATGTGCGCTCTAGGTTGGCACCTACCTTGCCTATTGGTAGCGTCGGCCCTGGTCACACCCCTTTAGCACCCGATAGTTCAATTACATGTACAAGTCTTTGGGATCTGAGCACAGGTATATCTTTTCTCTGTTGTATGCAGGTCAGTGACCAGACCTGAACCATGTAGCTCTCCCCTGTCTTGTGTCTTTTTGCCCCAGGTTGGCATGGTGTCCACCATAGCATTTGCAGTGGCAAGGCAGTGTAGGACTGGCCAGAAGAGGGATTACTTTGACGGAGTTGGTCAGCTTAAACATGTATTGCAATATATGTGAACTAAATATCCCTGTATTTAATTGCATAGTTTGCTGGGAGGGTGTAGCAGTGTGCAGAAGGTCCATTCAGTAATTGGAATGTTAAATGTGAACACCCATGCAATTAGGGTTGCCACCTCATCCCTTTAAATCCGAACACACATGAATTACACAGGTTCTAAGGCTAATTGAATGCAGATAAGGCACCAGGTGAGTTTAATTACCACCTTAATCAGCCACAGAACTCGTGTAATTAATATGTGTTCGGGTTTAAAGGGATGAGGTGGCAACCCTACATGCGATCCACTTCCAGTGCGGACCAAGAAAAGGGTCCTGCACCATTTTGGTGTGAATGCGATGTAAATTCATCCATACAATCTGTATGGCTGAATATGCATCACACAGACATCTGCACAGCAGTGTTGTGCGAATATGATGCCTAACATCGCACAAGTGTGAACCCAGCCTTAGAGAGATTTCAACTCACTTTGTGTTCCATCCCCATGACAGGATGAGAAAGAAAATTCCCAAATGAGACATAGACAGAAGAATATAAACTAACAGGGTTTTTAACCTTTCTAAAGCTAGCAATAGACAGATCATAATTCGACCAGTACAGCAGAAACCAAATGAATTTCATAAGTGTGTGGCCGACTGTCGCCGCTGATCAGTGTAATCTGACAATGGAGAGTCCCCCTGTCAGAATACAATGTTCCAGTAGGGGGGATTCCTTTATGAATGAAATTAACTTTGTATTGACACTCCTAACAGTTTGCATATGGCAGTGTGAACTGCCATGCGAGTAAGGAGCGATGCAGGAATCTGCAGTGGATTCGCAGGGTACCCGCATCACACTAGTGTGAATCAAGCCTAAGAGATTGAAAGGTAACATTTGATTGGCTGCTTTTGACAATACAGACGCTTTCCTTCCTTCCAGTTCTTACAACTCAGCCCAGAGGGTGACCTTACAGATGATATATCTCACATTAATTTGCTGTCACTTTGCTTTACTAAAGTGGAACAGGATGTGTGATGTGATCCTAGTATTACATGTTCAAGATAAGAAATCACTGGCAGTTTTACAGCCTATGTTACGGTAGGAATCTGTTTTATTCAGCAATAATTTGAAAAAGATTCATTATTCGGCAATAAGCTGGCAAGAACCTTACCATGCCTGAATAATTGCTTAGCTAAATCCTGTAGCGTGAAAACGAGATTCTGTAGATTAACCCAGTGGTAAAATGAATTGCCCGGACATTCAATAACTATCGCTGCGCAGTGTATGCCTCACAACCAATCAGATTTTACGCTTTATAACACTAATCTTGCTACCAAACTGGTCATAGGCTACTGCTTATTTTAAGTAAGGTAGAGTATAATTAAGACGAGAGCGCCTTTAAGGCCCCATTCTCATAGTCTTCCAAATTAGGTTCCCCTTTCAGTTTTTCATGCAGATCTATGAGCAGGCAGATCTAAATGGACCTGTGTCCGTTTACATCTGCCTGCCTCCTAGTCCATCCAGGTCTGGTTTAAAAAAATTTAAAGCAACTGCATCCATTTTATCAGACAAAAATGTGATGGATTGGAGGTAGCTTATTAAAAACAGTCATTCCATTTACATGCTGAAGCCCATTGAGCCAACACAAGTTTACCAGAGCCTGCAATCAAAATGTGGACACAAATCTGTCCCAGATCCCCTGCTGTGTGTGTGTGTGTGTATATATATATATATATATATATATTTCCTGGACCTCCTCATGCCAGCCTACTACGGGTCAGCTCCGACCCCTCTGACCCCTTCAGGACAACCTCTTTCCAAGCCTATAAGATTCGGCTGTCTGCCCATATGCAGTTTTCTTTTTTCGTCCTCGCTCCGGACGCCTAAGACAAATATATATTACTACATAACTCACCTTTAATTTTTTTAAGTGGCACAAAATGTTCGAACCAGGGAATAAGACACAATTCGGAGGGTGGGTAGGAAATACACAGCTAAAGGATATTATAAAGGAGGGGAAGATTTGCACATATCAAGAATTGCTACAAAATGGTACTATGGTAAAGCTGAATGAATGGAGGTACGCACAGTTAAAACACTTTGTGGCAAAGTTACCACAACCTCTAAGATCAAGGAAAGAACTGAATCCATTCGAGAAATTGTGCAGTACAAGAGAATCAGTTAGACATTGCATTGCACAAATCTACAAAATAATCATGGATATGAGTGGATGGGACTTGCCTCCATTCATTAAGAAATGGGAAGAGGAATTGGAGATAAAGTTCACGGAACAGCAATTAATTAAAATTTTAAAGCTATACATAGTAGTCCAGGAGACATTCAGAGTGCCGAAATGAACTATAAATGCCTAGCAAGGTGGTATATTATGCCGGTGATAGCCAATAAATATCAATGTAGTAAATCACCACTATGCTGGAGATGCTGCAAAGCACAAGGGACTATGGCACATATATGGTGGAACTGTCCAAAAATAAAAGAATATTGGGAGGAAGTGAGACAATGTATAGCAGAGATTATAGGTGAAAAGTTTGGGTTAGACCCGATGGGTTGCCTTTTCCATATCTCGGATAAACCCAGTAAACAATATAGGAATTCATTGGTGCCCCCCTCTTGAACGCAACAAAGGGAGTGATAACAAAAAAAATGGCTAGATCCGAGCAAACCTACCATGAAGGAGTGGTTCGACATATCTATAACATGAAATATTTGGGAAGTGGAGAAAAAGGCCCTCTCTGGGGAAAATATGATAAAAAATGGAGGAAATTGATAGACTTTAAAAAAACAGGAAAGTGCGCTATGGCATACGTAGACTGATAGATGGGTGGGGAAGAGGAAGGGTGGGTTGGGATCGTGGAAGGGGAGTTAAGATAGAGGGGGGACCACATATATAGCCTATGTCTACCATACTGGAATGTAGTAGATATATGTGTAGAAAAGAGGTGTAATCACAGAATATTTGGTTGAGTCTATATTTGTATTTTATATAAAATTTTATAAAGCTTAAATAAGGAAAACACCACAATGATGTGACTAAGTGGGATTTTTGTATGAAAGCCAAGCTGAATACCTCTCCCAAAGGCTGTCTACTGGTGTGGTATAAAAAAAAAAAAAAAAGACAAATATATATTCATACACACAAACACAAGAAGAAGCAAAGAGATTTATGTAAAAAACCGGGAATGCAGTAAATTCATCAATTATATATAAATGAAATTAAGGTGCAGATATTGTGTCAATAAAATGCAAAAACACCAAACATGTGCATATAAAACAGTGCAAATAAGTGAAAGTGCAAGCAGTGCAACGCTGTACCAGAATTTTAGAATTTCAAACCTCACAGGTATGTTTACAGGGATTTTTTTGAGCCAACTCCTGTAAATGAAGGTCTGCTCAGACCGGGATCGCCAAGTCAGCTCTCCCGTGGACCTGTTTCCTTACTTGCGCTCCGTCACGAAAGGAACCCCTCTCGGTCACTCCCTCGTGTCAAGGCAGATCCACATATAACAAAGAAGAGACTCCAATGTAAAAGTAATCAGAGGCAGCAATTGCTGCAAAGTAGTATAGACTCACGGTTAGGCTTTGAGAAAGTCTCCTAGCGGAAGTCAGACAGGTGGATCGTATGAGGCTTCCTGTGTTCCACCAGTCTCAAGCCGGAAGTACGTAATGACGCTCACTGGCTCCGCCTTACGCGTTTCGTCATAGCGACGTCATCGGAGGCGGCCTTGGCGATCCCGGTCTGAGCAGACCTTCATTTACAGGAGTTGGCTCAAAAAAATCCCTGTAAACATACCTGTGAGGTTTGAAATTCTAAAATTCTGGTACAGCGTTGCACTGCTTGCACTTTCACTTATTTGCACTGTTTTATATGCACATGTTTGGTGTTTTTGCATTTATTGACACAATATCTGCACCTTAATTTCATTTATATATAATTGATGAATTTACTGCATTCCCGGTTTTTTACATAAATCTCTTTTTTACATTTTTTACATATTTTATTTTATATATATTTTTTATATGATTTATATTATTAGCACTCAGTAATCAATTCTCACCAACCCATCCTGCTTTATAACACAAAACACAGACAGCGCCAAGCTCACTTCTTTTATCAGATTTTTATACACCTGACACCCTAGGGGTGTCTTAGTGAGGGCAGCAGTCTTCAGATTTTTACCATCAGTTTTTACCATCTGATTTTACCACTTTATCAGACTGTAGTGTTGGGCAGCGCCACACCACACCTTTTTATACATTGATCACACAAGAAGAAGCAAGGTAAGAGACTTAAGCCTCGTACACACGGGACGACGATCGTACGTACGATCGTCGCAAATCGTATGTTGCATAATGTAACTTGCATACTGACTGCACTACACGATCGTACGACCGCAGAAGAAAGTTTAGGTGCATGTAATTAGCATCCAGCCATTCCTGACTTTGGAGCATGCGTGTTTTGCACAATACAACTTTGTTGTACCAACTGCTCTGTACACACGATACAACGGTCGTATAAGAGCTTGTTGGTACGACCAAGTTTTCTAGTCTGCTCATACAACTCCCTTGTATGACCGTCGTATGTTCGACTGTTCAAATCGTGCATACGAACGATCGATTTCGCATACAACGGTCGTGAGTACGACCTGTTGTATGCGATCGTCGTCCCGTGTGTACGGGGCTTTACTGCGACACCTTGTAATGTCCATGCGATCCTGCTCAGGTTCATGCACTCTCCTGAGTTCAGAAGACCCCCTGTCTGGGCTGTAAATCTTCCCTTGTGGGGTACCCTAGGTGCTGGGTCTCAGTGAAGCAGTATAAAGGACTGCATGTATACACCAGCCTTTAGAGAGTGGTTAAACACTGCTGGGTGGGCTGTGCGGCAAATTGTTGAGACGGCAGGCAGGCATCACTTCAGCAGTATAAAGGACTGCATGTATACACCGGCCTCTAGAAAGCAGTTACATACTGCTGGTTGAGCTGTGTGGCAAATTGGTGAGACAGCAAGGACAGAGTCTCAGTTCAGCAGTATAAAGGACTGCATGTATACACCAGCCTCTAGAAAGTGGTTAAATACTGCTGGTTCAGCTGTGTGGCAAATTGGTGAGACAGCAAGGACAGAGTCTCAGTTCAGCAGTATAAAGGACTGCATGTGAACACCGGCCTCTAGAAAGCAATTAAACGTTGCTGGGTTGGGCTGTGTGGCAAATGGATGAAACAGCAGGCAGGCTGAGGCTTGTAGTCCCACAGGAAATCTCAAGAGGTTGCTGAGAGTGGCCATTTCCTGGTATGATAGGAACGCCCTCTCCCATGCTCTGGTTCCTGCTTCCCTGCTGTGATTACAACACCTGTAGCCCCAGCTTGTCTCATAATCACTGCCTCTGTGCTGAGTGATGTGGGATCTCAACAGGGCTGCTGCCTTGAGTTGCTGGATAGATCTCTGACTGTCTATGTGTTTCCAGGTGTCCTGGGTCCTCCTGCCTGCCGCTATAGCACTGAAGAACACATGGAAAAGTTTTTTGCTATTTTTAAGTTGTTTTTTTTTTTTTTGCATTCTTCTTCTCTACACAGAGAGAAGACCCGGATGCGGGATAAACGCCCGCAGGGAAGTACCAAGGAGCCGCATCACCCGCAAAGAAAGAAGCGCTCAGTGCGTGATAAGTCGGGTCAGAGGAGTGGTCGGCGGCAGGATAAAATCCATGCGGAACGCCACTCCAGGTCAACCTCTCTGGTGCATTGCATTTCTGTGAGCCCAGGCCAATGGCTGTTGCAAAACCAGAAAGCAACCACTAAGCGCCAGCAGGTGCATAAGCAAAGACGCAGATCCTCTTCATCTTCTGAAAGGGCCTCGGCCCGGGATGAGAAGGCCTGCTGGGCGCGCGGGCAAACTCCCTGCCAGGGAGGTGTGTATACTTCTTTTGTTTGAAGGAGGCCGCATGTGATAATGCAGCAGATGCACGCCAGGTGAAGCACTATATTAAGGCGGCAGTCAAAGGCGGCTTGAAGGCCGTGTCTAAGAGATCTCGGCCTAGGCGACATTCTTCCTCTTCAGAATCAGAGCCAGAGGCAACATATCTCTACAGTTCAGAAGAACATTCAGATGATTCCTTCTTTGGGCCTGATTCGCACCCGTGCGTTTTTGGTGCGTTTTTGCGGATCTGCACTACAGTCTATTTGGCGTTGTTTCCTATGGAACACGTCTGTGGTGTGGGTCTGCAGGATGCGGGGGATGCTGGAGATGCATGGGTGTGAGTCGAGCCTAAGACCCCTTTCCCACTGAGGCGCTTTTCATGCGCTTTCACACTAAACAGGCACCTGAAAAGCTCACAAAATCCTATTTCTTTTAATATCAATGAATGCTCTCACACTGGGGCAGTGCGCTGGCTGGATGGTGAAAATACACCCCTCTCCATTGAAATCAAGGGAAAGCTGTTCAAAAGCGCCTAAAAAGCTCTTCAAAAGCGCTTAGTATTTTACGCAGTGAGAATATTATCCAGACTTGAAAAGGTCACTCCTGTCCTTCCCATTATTTTTGTTTTGAAATACAGGAAATAATGGAAGATGAATGGACAAAGCCCGATAAAAGATTGAACGTCCACAACAGGGTCTCAAACTTGTACCCTTTTTGCTCTAGGGATGTTAAGCTTTGGGATGCCATGTCTAAGGCGGATGCCTCATTACAGAGACAAGCTGGGCACATTACCTTGCCTCTAGATGACTCAGTATCCTTCAAGGTCCGGTGGATCGTAGGATAGACACAGATCTCAAAAGAATGTACACGGTAGCAGGAGCAGCCTGCAGGCCAGCTATAGCACTTACCTAAGTGGCAGCAGCCTTAAAGGTGTGCATTGCGGAGTTGGAGGCCGGTTCTTTGGGTTAAATGATAGGGGAAGAAGGCTCCCTCCTTTACAGTCCATTAGGATCAGGGTGTATTTTCTAGCACAAGTGCCCGTGGACCAGGTCAGGATAACTCTGAAATTGATGGCTCAGTCTGTGATGGCACGCAGAGCCCTATGGCTGAAGCATTGGTCAGTGGATAGTGCTTCCAAGCACAGCCTTTGCTCAGTTCCTTTTGCTGGAAATTTTTTTGGCAAGACCCTGGAGTCAGAGGTTCAGCAAGTGTCTGGATGGAGCTCAGGGCTTATTCCGCAGGAAAGGAAAAGATTCCCTCAGTCATTCGTCCCTTCTGAGAGATCTAAAAAAGGTTTTGAGGAAGCTTCCGCGTACCAACCGAGGCGACCGTTCTTTAGGCAGTGGAAGGGGCAGAGTCCAGCCTTTCCCAAAGCAATCAAAGCCAAGGTGAACCAGCCAACGAAAGCTTCAGACAAGCTCTTCTGAAGGGATCCCCGTCCAGACTTCCCAAGTGGGAGCAGACTGTCTTACTTTGGAGAGGTCTGGCCAGAAGAGGTTTAAGATACCTGGGTCTTGGACATCATTCAAGGAAAGACCTCCCTAGTCTCATTCTGTGGAGACCCGAATTCCTACTTGTCCAGAGAAAAGGGCGTTGTTTATTAATGTATGTAAAGAATTTATTGGCATCTCAAGCAGTTCTGCCAAATCTGAAGCATGAGAAGGGAGAAGGATTCTATTCTCTTATGTTCTTGGTAACAAAATCCTTGGGAGGATTCAGGCCGGTCCTGGACTTAAAAGTACCGAATACCTTCATGAAAGTCCCTCCATTCAGAATGGTGTCCTTGCAAACCATCATTGTCCATTGTGAAGAAGGGAGATTTGCTAGCGTCAATAGGCCTAGCGGATGCTTACCTACATGTGCCCATAAGTGCATCACACCATCGCTTCCATTGCCAATTTTGTTGTCTGCCATTTGGGCTGGGCACAGCTCCAAGAACATTTTCAGAAGTTTTTGGCAGTGGTCATCGCTATCTTTTTGTTTCAAATATTTTATTCACATTTTGTCAACATACACATTAAGAAAGTCATTATACAATCTTTAACATATATCAGTTTAGACAAGTAGGGGATACAATCCCGGTGGTGTAACATATGATAGTGGTATTATAAATGTTAACAGAGAAACACAATACGATTAAGTATGTTGTATCAAATATTAGTAAGTTAACTGTATGTTCAAGCAGATTGTTTCGAGTAATCTCCGATTACTCCGACACGAAAGGGTGGGGAGGACAAGGACGAGACAAGGGGAAAAAGGTCAAGAAGGTAAGGAGAGCGGAGGGAATGGAAGAAAGGGATTAAAAAAAAAAAAAAAAAAAAGGTGTACATGTAGGGCATAGGTTTCTTCCACAATCAGAATCCTAGAGAGTGGAGGGGGGGGTAGACACTCCACCAACAACCCCCTGCACTTCACTGGATCCTCCTCACTTCTGCAAAAAACGAGAGGAAGAAGTAGGCGCAGGCGTAGCTTATGTAGCAATTTTGGGGTCTGCTATCCACGTTGTTACACTACTTTACTAGGGTTAACTCTAAAAGGGAGTCAGATTTTCGAAATTCGGTCCACTTTTCCCAAGTTTTTGAGAAATGGGGAAGGTTGTCCTGAGCCATGTGGACCATCTCCTCCATTGTTTCGATGTGATTTAATCGATGGATCCATTCTGAAATTGTGGGGGGTTTCACTGATCGCCAGTGCCTCGGGATACACATCCGAGCCGCATTTATCATGTGCATGGGTAAAGACTTAAAATATTTTTTCCCTGTCGACGGCGAGGTGTGTAACAAGAATTGGGCTGGGGAGAATTCTATTTGGCAGGATGTGAGCTTCCGAACCGTGTCAAAGACTGTGCGCCAGTAGGGCCGGATGAGCGAACACTCCCACCAAATATGTAGGAGTGTTCCCCTTTCCTTCTCACATCTCCAACAGATATCCGAAACTGAAGGTGTAAATTTATGAAGTAAATCAGGGGTCCTGTACCACCTTGTTTTTAATTTGTACCCATTCTCCTGAACACTAACATTGAGTGAGCCTTTATGTATGTAAGAATCGATGCGTTGCCAGTCTGTTTCTGTCAGGTTCAGTTTCAGTGTCTTTTCCCAGAATTTGGTCATCGCTATCTTAAGGATCAGAGGCATTCAAATTTTTCATTATCTGGACGTCATTCTCCCTCGGGCCGCATCAAAGTCCCTCCTTCAACAGCACGGGCTGATAACCTGCAGCACGATCAGATGGTTCGGTTGGTTAACCAACCATCGCAAGAATCTGTTGCAACCGGCTCAAGTCCTAGAGTATCTAGGAATGCAATTCGACACTACTAAGTTTGATTATTTTTGCCTCTTAGGAAGTTTGTGGAAATTCAGACCAAGTCGGGAATAGTAATGACCAGGCAATTTCTGATGGGCAAGAAGTGTATGCAGTACCTGGGCCTGTTGTCGTCCACAATCCAAGTAATACCTTGGGCCAGATTACGGAAGGGGAGATTTCAATACAATTTTCTCCATCAATGGGATCGCCACTCATTAGCCCGGAAGATCTACCATTCAGTACCAATAAAACGGTCTCTGATATGGTGGAAGATATCTCAGAATCTATACCACGGGGTGCCTCTCAAACCTCCAGTTCCAGTAGTGCTGACTACAGATGCCAGCCTAGTAGAGCTCATTCCTTAGGCCAACAAGTACAGGGCAAATGAGAAGCATCTCTATCTCAGCATTCAAACCTGTTAGAATTAGAGGCCGTTCGGCATGCTCTAGTAGCCTTCCAGTCGATGTTGCAAAGGGGGTAGTCAGTCATTTCCAACAACACACCATGGTAGCCTACGTGGCCCGGCAAGGGGGCACCAGGAGCCTCCCACTACTCAGTGGCATGTCAGATTGTTCCCTAAGCAGCAGCATACCATCTGGGTCCACAAAACAAGCTGGTGGATCAACTGAGTCGGAGATTCTTGGATTTGAACGAACGGGGCTTGAATCCCAGATACCTGTTCAAAATCTTTAAGGTCTGGGGGACCTCAGTCATAGATTGGGTGACACTGGAGGAGAAATCTCAGATTGCGTGTTACTTCTCCCAAAGGTGGCACTCACAGGCTCTAGGCTAGGATGCTCTATCCATTCCATGGGACTTTCCCCTAGTCTGTGGTTCCTCCTCTCTCGCTAATCCTCAGAGTTTTAATGAAGAACAGGAGGAGATAACAGCAATAGCGGTGTGGCCCTTCTGGCCCAGAAGACCATGATGTTCACTAAGATAGAAAATGGCTATGTGTCAGCCAATTCCTCTGCCTCCTCACAAACATTTTCTGCTGCAGGACAAGCAATATAAACTGAGGTTCATGGTGTGGAGGTTGGGAGGAGATCGATAGAGCTATTAGCCAAAAGAGAACTACCGATAATACTTTATTATAGGATATATAAGGCCTTTTTGTCACTTCTCAGCAGGAAAGAGCTGGGATCTGAGTCTCTACCATATTGGAATTTCTCCAGGAAGGTCGGGGCAAGGGTTTTAGCATTTATCTCCTCAAAGGTTTGAGTCTGCCCTGTCAGCTACGGTGAACAAAGATGGGCCTTGGATTCCTCTAGTGATGCGTTTCTGAAAAGCAGCAATAAAGATCAGGTCTTCAATACAGCCTTTTCTGAAGTGGGACCTGCCTTTAGTTCTGAAAGCCTTATTAGCACCTCCATTTGGTCCGGTGCCATCATGCTCTTTGTCTCAGTGCAATTTTTTGATGGCAATTGCATCAGCCAGATGGGTGTCTGACCTGTGTGCTTTCTCAACCAGGGAGCTGTATTGCCGAATTCTCCAAGAGGAAATAATACTCAGACCGGTCCCAAACTTTCTTCTAAAGGTAGCATCAGCCTTGCAGATGAATTGGGAAGCAGTCTTATCGGCTTTTCCAGGTAGTAACTCGGAAGACGAATGGACTAGGCTGGATCTAGTGCAGGCCTTATCAATATACCTAGAGCGAAATAAGGATGTCTGAAAACAAGATCAGCTCTTCATCTTTCCCGGGCCCTCCAGGAAAGGCATGGCTATGCCGCCTTTGGGCCAGATTACGGAAGGGGAGATTTCAATACAATTTTCTCCATCAATGGGATCGCCACTCATTAGCCCGGAAGATCTACCATTCAGTACCAATAAAACGGTCTCTGATATGGTGGAAGATATCTCAGAATCTATACCACGGGGTGCCTCTCAAACCTCCAGTTCCAGTAGTGCTGACTACAGATGCCAGCCTAGTAGAGCTCATTCCTTAGGCCAACAAGTACAGGGCAAATGAGAAGCATCTCTATCTCAGCATTCAAACCTGTTAGAATTAGAGGCCGTTCGGCATGCTCTAGTAGCCTTCCAGTCGATGTTGCAAAGGGGGTAGTCAGTCATTTCCAACAACACACCATGGTAGCCTACGTGGCCCGGCAAGGGGGCACCAGGAGCCTCCCACTACTCAGTGGCATGTCAGATTGTTCCCTAAGCAGCAGCATACCATCTGGGTTCACAAAACAAGCTGGTGGATCAACTGAGTCGGAGATCCTTGGATTTGAACGAACGGGGCTTGAATCCCAGATACCTGTTCAAAATCTTCAAGGTCTGGGGGACCTCAGTCATAGATTGGGTGACACTGGAGGAGAAATCTCAGATTGCGTGTTTCTTCTCCCAAAGGTGGCACTCACAGGCTCTAGGCTAGGATGCTCTATCCATTCCATGGGACTTTCCCCTAGTCTGTGGTTCCTCCTCTCTCGCTAATCCTCAGAGTTTTAATGAAGAACAGGAGGAGATAACAGCAATAGCGGTGTGGCCCTTCTGGCCCAGAAGACCATGATGTTCACTAACATAGAAAATGGCTATGTGTCAGCCAATTCCTCTGCCTCCTCACAAACATTTTCTGCTGCAGGACAAGCAATATAAACTGAGGTTCATGGTGTGGGGGTTGGGAGGAGATCGATAGAGCTATTAGTCAAAAGAGAACTACCGATAATACTTTATTATAGGATATATAAGGCCTTTTTGTCACTTCTCAGCAGGAAAGAGCTGGGATCTGAGTCTCTACCATATTGGAATTTCTCCAGGAAGGTCGGGGCAAGGGTTTTAGCATTTATCTCCTCAAAGGTTTGAGTCTGCCCTGTCAGCTACGGTGAACAAAGATGGGCCTTGGATTCCTCTAGTGATGCGTTTCTGAAAGGCAGCAATAAAGATCAGGTCTTCAATACAGCCTTTTCTGAAGTGGGACCTGCCTTTAGTTCTGAAAGCCTTATTAGCACCTCCATTTGGTCCGGTGCCATCATGCTCTTTGTCTCAGTGCAATTTTTTGATGGCAATTGCATCAGCCAGATGTGTGTCTGACCTGTGTGCTTTCTCAACCAGGGAGCTGTATTGCCGAATTCTCCAAGAGGAAATAATACTCAGACCGGTCCCAAACTTTCTTCTAAAGGTAGCATCAGCCTTGCAGATGAATTGGGAAGCAGTCTTATCGGCTTTTCCGGGTAGTAACTCGGAAGACGAATGGACTAGGCTGGATCTAGTGCAGGCCTTATCAATATACCTAGAGCGAAATAAGGATGTCTGAAAACAAGATCAGCTCTTCATCTTTCCCGGGCCCTCCAGGAAAGGCATGGCTATGCCGCCTAGGATAGGGTCTTCATAGATCGTAAAACCTATCCAGATGGCATATAGAGAGGCGGGATATCCTCCGCCATTGGAGGTCAAAGCACATTTATGAGAAGCATGGCAGATTCCTGTGCGTCATGCGCTAAGGTGTCAGCAGAAGTAGGGTGCAGGGCAGCTAGCTTGAGTGCACCGAATACTTTCATTCCGCGCTACAGAGTGAAGGTAACTCTGACGGCATCGGAAGCTTTTGGGTCTACTGTTCTGTCGGCTGCTGTCGGCCATTATAATAATTGATATCGGTTTATGATTGTGGTTTTTGGTGTCTTCCCTCCCCTTATGCGGTTGATTGCTTGTTACATCCCATAGTAGGCTGACATGAGGAGGTCCAGGAATGAGGAAAATTGTTTTCATACTTATGGTAATTTTCCTTTCCTGGATCCTCCTCCTGTCAGCCGAGGAATTCCCACCCAAAGTCCGTCGCAAGGTGGGTAAACATAACACTGCATATGGGCAGACAGCCGCCTCTTATAGGCTTGGAAAGAGGTTGTCCTGAAGGGGTCATAGTAGGCTGACATGAGGAGGATCCAGGAAAGGAAAATTACGGTAAGTATGAAAACAATTTTCCTCAATATATACAGTATATTTATATATACATTTATATATATTTTTTTATTTATATCAAATCTTTATTTTTCAAATAGACATTTATTACAAGGTACACTAGCACACCCATGACTTTAGAAATGACGGACAATGGGTTTGCTAAAGAGGGAGCACAGCACAAGCTGTTTGGTTTTAGACTATCTCTCTGTAACTGAACATAACTGTATAGAGTCATAAGTGTATCCATGCCCCAAACTTTTTATTAGCTTTGCTTAAAGTGGGGAAAGGTTTGAATCCCTGTCAGGGTTTTCTGCTATCTGGGGCTTTGTTGTAGAGATTTACACTCACTTTCTGGGGCCTAGAACAGAATACAAGGGAAAATCTGCAACGTGGAAAGAGAGAACAAAAAAAGCTGACAGAAGTAATAGCATTTCCCTGCTTAAAGTGACTGTCAATATTATATTATTAATATAATAAATAAGTATGTACTTGCCTAATGGCCCTGCACCCCCCACCCCAAAGCACCTTATGCCTATGTTGATGAGGACAAGGGCCTCTTCCCGACAACCCTGGCCGATGGTTGTCAGGGTCTGCGGGCGGAGGCTTATCAGAATCTGGAGGCCCCCTTTAATAAGGGGGCCCCCAGATCCCAGCCCCCCACCCTATGTGATTGAGTATGGGGTACATTCTACTACCTCTCCGGCTCTTCTCC
>BLSH010010131.1:529376-552570 GCA_018402905.1 Glandirana rugosa | reverse complement strand
TTCCCATTTTTTTATTTGATTTTAATTTATTTTCCCTATCCCCATTTATTTGTAGGGCACTTGCCCTAGTTTGAAGATGATTTTAGAACAGTTATATGGCTTCTACCGTTAATTAATACTTTTCAGACACAGTTTGAAGATGAACCACATTCATCTCCATTTTTGCATTTTTTATGTTTTTATTTTTTTAAAAATATTTAAAGTTATTTCCCTGTCCCCATTTTTTTGTAGGGCGCTTGCCCTACCCTTACCCCCATTTTACTTCCTTTTGCAGCCCTCTGGGGCTTTCCAGGACTTTGCTACAGCCATTTTTGTGCCTAAAAGTTCGGGTCCCCATTGATTTCAATGGGGTTCGTTGTCCGTGCGATCGTTCGGGTTCCGTCCGGACCCGGACCCGGACTTTGTCCCGAAGTTCGGACGGACCAGCAGAACCCGAACTTCCAGGTGTTCGCTCAACTCTAAACACGACTTAAAGTTGTACAGATATGAACAGTACTCATTGGAAATAATGGGTAACAACTTGTCATGTCACTTTGCAGTCCCAAGTTGCAGGACAAGTCGCATACGTGTGAAAGGGGCCTTACGCTGCATTTCTGCAAATAGAGTTGGAGATTTGCTCAGGATAAATGGTGTCCTCAATTTTGAGAAATGCAGGCAGATACGTATCCATCATGCCATACCATCACAGAGGAGTTTGACTGGCCCCAAATTTATTCTGCAGTAGGATAAAAAACTCAAACATACAGCCAATGTCTTTAACCACTTCTTGTTTGGCTTATAGACAAATGCCGACCGGGTGGTGGTTCAGTTATCCTGTGCAGACATCATATGATGTCCGGCCGGATAACGCGCGATCACACGCCCGCGGGGGGCGCACATCATGGCGATCCGTGGTGTGGTGTGTCAGTGTGACACGCCGCATTACCGTACTCAGTAAAGAGCCTCCGTCTGAAGCTCTTTACCACGTGATCAGCCATGACCAATCATGGCTGATCACAGTGAGAGGAAAAGGAAGAGCCGTGTATCAGCTTTTTCTCTACTCGCATCTGCAGTCGCGAGTAGAGGAGAGCCGATCGGTGGCTCTCCTGACGGGGGGGGTCTGCGCTGATTGTTTATCAGTGCAGCCCCCTCGAGGGTCGCCACCCAGGACCACCAGGGAGCCCACCCAGGGACCACCAGGGAGCCCATCCAAGACCACCAGGTAAGGGGCACACACCATACTTATAGGGATGGCACTGTGCCCATCTGTGATGCCTGCCAGTGCCTCCTTATCAGTGCTGCCTGTGAGTGCCCACCAGTGCCACCTATCAGTGCCTACCAGTGCCATCTATCAGTGCCACCTATCAGTGCCCATCAGTGCCGCCTATGAGTGCCCATCAGTGCCCATCAGTGCTGCATATCAGTATCACCTATCAGTGCCCGTCAGTGCCGCTTATCAGTGCCGCTTATCAGTGTTGCCTATGAGTACCCATCAGTGCTGCATATAAGTGCCTCATCATCAGTGCCCATCAGTGCCACCTCATCAGTGCCAATCAGTACTGCCTCATCCGTGCCTGTCAGTGCAGCCTAATCAATGCCCATCAGTGAAGGAGAAACTGTACTTATTTACAAAGATTTGTGACAGAAACAAAGAAAAACTTCTTTTTTTTTTTTTTTCAAAATTTTCGGTCCTTTTTTATTTGTAGGGCAAAAAATAAAAACCCCAGAGGTGATCACATGCCACCAAAAGAAAGCTCTATTTGTGGGAAAAAAATGTTAAAAATGTTGTTTGGGTGCAGAGTCGCAACGACCTCACAATTGTCATTCAAAATGTGATATCGCTAAAAGCTGAAAATTGGTCGGGCGGGAAGGGGGGAAAGTGCCTGGTATTTAAGTGGTTAAGCGCTATCTTCAATGTAAAGAAGAACAAGGGTTCCTGGAAGTGATGGTCTGGTCCCCACAGAGCCCTGATCTTAACATCATCAAGTCTGTCTGGGATTACATGAAGAGACAGAAAGATCTTTGGCAGCCTACATTCACAGAAGATCTGTGGTTAGATCTCCAATATGTTTGGAACAACCTACCTGCTGAGTTCCTTCAGAAACTGTATGCAAGTGTACCTCGAAGAACTGATGCTGTTTTGAAGGCAAAGGGTAGTCACACCAAATACTGATTTGGTTTCTCTTCTGTTTATTTACTTTCCATTTTGATAACTGAAAAAAATAAACTATCACTTCTATTTTTGAAGCATTTTTAATTTACAGCATTTTTTCACACCTGTCAAAAACGTTTGCACAGTACTGTACTTTACTAAAAGTATATGTGAATCCTTACCTTGTAGAACAACCCATGCCATGTGAAATAGAAATGCAAGGCAAAACATTTGTGTATGTATATAAAATAAAAAACATTATAAAAATCTTTTTGACTTTTCTATAAGTGATCACATAACCTCTGTTTTCAGTTGCATAAGGGGCGTGGATAGGAGAGAATGGAGATTACAGGGGGCATGTCAATAGGAGGCAGAGAAACAGCAGAACACTGGTCTTCCCTGCGGTGCAGGGGAGCATATCTGCACAAGTCTTGGCCATTGGAGGACAGGCAGACTGTACTCCTAGCACAGCCAGAAAACTGACCACACTAGGATGCATATACTACCATGCCCAGCATGGTCAGTTTGAATTTGAACATAAGAGGGACTGGCAGATCACCAAGAATTTTCCACAAAGCAAGCAATGCAAAGAAAACAGGATACTTTTTTTAACAAAAGTACATGGTACAACAGATACAGTACATATCAGAAATATAAAATGTTAGGGTAAAATACACTTCAACTTACTTGTAATGAAGTATGCCCCACGATGTGCAGGTTGCTGGATTCTGCATAAATCTTCACTGCAGGGCTGCCCTTACCTCTTCCTGCTGTTGAACCTTTAGTGCTGTGGGGATAACAGCTTTGGGTCTCTCAACTTAGCTGCAGTAAAGATGATCCGACGGAAACACATTCCCTTTTGCATTCTCCTCCATTGAGAAAAGAAGCTAGATCTGTGAATGGATGAGTGAATCATGTGATTGTTTAAACTCTCCCCCCTTCACAGATTGCTAGTGGAGACCCAGAGATCCAAAACTCTTAACCTCCACTGCAAGGAAAGTCCAGCAGCAGGAAGAGGACAGGACAGCACCGCAGTCTGCAAATTGTGGGACATACTTCATTAAAGGTAAGTACTAAAACTAGAGAAAAAAAGTTATTTAACTAAACTTCAGCTTTAAAGTTATTGACAGTCTCTTTATATTCTATTGCAGAGTGATAGAGAGACATTTCTGAACTTTTTATTTTGTGGAGTGAAAATGTGATTTTTTTTATATACTTAAAATCCTATAAATTGTCAACCAAGTGAAAATTTTCCTCTAATTTAGATGATGACGTCTCAGTTTTTGCAAAGTTGCAGAATTACAGAATGCGGTAACAAGTTGGTGAGCCGGTTTAATATGTTGTTCCCGAATGCAGTTGAAGAGATTATTATTTTGTATCATCACTTATTTATAACTAATATACATTTGCCAGAGCAGCACAACCGTCTGTGAGAGATAATTAGATAATATATAATAGCAAGTTCCCAGTAAAAGGTACAGAGGATCTCATCAATGTATCATGCAGCTCAGAAATAATAATACTGTATGGTAGAGAAAGAACATTTGCATAAATTAAGATAAAATACTAGAGGAGTGCATTGCATGTGATACTGTAGGAGAAAGCAAACATCTTTAAAATAAGCAGAGACACAGGCATTGCAGTCAGACGGGTTTGGTGCAGGTTCCAATGAAATAAATGACACAGGTTCAATTAAAGGGGACCTGTCATCTCAGTGTGCAATCTAATACTATTTCCAAAGTGCAGGCATTCCCTTTTCTCCTACTTTTTTTCTGTGCCTCATGGGAGATCCATATGATCTGCATTATACATACATAGGGATTTATGTTCATGATCTGCATTATACATACATAGGGATTTATGTTCACCTTAAAGAAACCCTGTCACCAGGCCAATCATTTCAAGAACAATCTTCCGATAAAGGTAAAATGCAATTAATGTAATGTAGGCAGTCCTGAAACTGCTATTGGGTGCCACCATCTTGGATGTGATAGTGGCAGCCCCAGCAGACTATAAAGCTGTCACACAATTGAAACTACATTCAGTGTAGTCTCTTTCACTCCTCCCCTGGTAGCTACATAAAAGGTTATGTAGAGAATACCTAGGTCAGCACAGAGAGCAATTCAATACTCCTGGAAGAGAAGAGGGCTATGAATTTGCAAGAAGGGATGGGGCTGTGCCAGGGACTTAATTCATCCTCAAGTGACAGTGTTCAGCCATATGTAGGGAGCAGTGGCGGCCCGTCCATTAGGGGCGCACGGGCACCCCCCCATCCATGTGTCCGGCTCCCTAATCTACACGCATGGCCCTGGACGCATGGAATTCAATGGGCTTTTTAAGCACTTAATTAGAACCTGAAGCTCTAATTGGCTTCAAAAAAGGGCGGGATTGGGGTGCAGAGCACTGCGCCCTGAGCCCACCTAGTTGCGTGACAATAGCAAATGAATATTCGCTATTGTCACACGGATTCTCCTCCCAGCCAATCAGGAAGCGGGTCCTGAGATCTGTTTCCCGATTGGCCAAAAGGAGGAGCTATCCTATTGGCCTAGGAGGAGGAGGGAGGAGACGCATTGGCTGAAGGAGACACACGGCTGAAGGAGACGGAGGACCGACCAACCCACCAGCTGCCACTGGTCTCTCCTCTCTATTAGATGCAGTCTCTCTGCTCCTTACCCTCTCCTGCTCATGTTGAGTCTCCAGATCCCTGAGCTCCTGAAGCAGACCAGACCCCCCTCACCCAGCCCCCCCGGGGGCCCCCCGAGGGATCTTGGGGCTCCCCACAAAGTCTGCTCTCCCTGGGGAGACCCAGGCACCCTGGAGCCAGGAGGACGTTCCCCCCCAGACAGGCAGAAGACACCCCAAACATTGCAGATTCCCCCGAGCCCCACATCGCAGACATCTCCAATGGGAAAGATAACAGGAGCCCCCCTTCTTCCACCGACACCCCCTCCAGGAACTCCTTTACTGACCCCCCGGACAAGACCCCCCCCCCCGGATCGGACACCCACTCACACTTGGATGCAGACCCACTCAGCCAGCAGATGGAAGAGAGAGCGGGGAACGCGGTGATCATCAGGATCGGATTCCCGGACCTGCCTCAAATGGCAAATGACCTGCTCCGGGCATTCATCTATATATTTCTCTCCATGCATTCATCTGTAACTCTGTATACTCTGTAACAGCACTCAATGCATTCATCTGTCTCATCTGTATACCCGTATACCTTGTATACACCGCTCCGACCGACCAACTGTCAGACAGCGTGGGGGGTGGTTTTTGTGTGCTGGTCCCCCCCCAAAAATAACACCAGCTGCCACTGGTAAGGAGGGGATGGAAGGGGTGAAAAGGTAGGGACAGTACAGATTGTATTCAGACACTCCTGAAAGAGGAGGGAGCTATGACATGCAAGGAGGGAGGAGGCTGTACTGGAGAATTGACACACCCTAGCGAGCTCAGAAACATGTTGCATTCCATGGCAAGGGCATATAACAAGGGGGTCAAGGGGCATCCCTGATGTGTGCCTCTAGAGAGGGGGAAGGGATTGGAGACCCTACCATTGACCAAAATCCTGGCTACTGGAGCTTGATATAAGAGCTGGAGCCACTTGATGTAATTTGGACCAAAACTGAAGCAACGTAGGCATTCCCATAACTAGTGCCATTCAACTGAGTCGAATCCCTTGGCCATGTGCATTCAATAAAAATTGTTTATGGAAAGGAAAGATGTTGCAAGTAAGCATTAAAAAATTGATAGAAACTTTAGGGGTTCCTTCTGAAAAATCTAGTTGCTTGACTTTCCCTTGCCTGAATACATTTAATGTACCTGGATCATGATACAGCAAGGAAAGTCAAAAACGCTACAAACTTGTTTTAGATCAGTAGCTCAGAATATTGAAGTTAAAAGATGAGCAGGGCTGCCAAGAAGTTAATACTTTCAGAAGGAGGCCAGAACATGCTAATTAACAGAAACACTCCAGGCAAAAATTATAAATCAGACCATGAGACATAGATTAAGAACAGCCTACCTGCTCAGTTTATGAGTTTTTTTATGCAGATGTTGTAATGTATAAAGCTCTCCAGTCCCTTCTGAGCACCTGAGAACCTCTGCTTGTGATGCAAGCAGGGAATTCCAAAACAGAACCAAAACCTAGAGCCTTATTTTTTATTTATTTCAGGTACTTATATAGCGCCGTCAATTTACGCAGCGCTTTACATATACATTGTACATTCACATCAATCCCTACCCTCAAGGAGCTTACAATCTAAGGTTCCTAACTCACATTCATATATATACTAGGGCCAATTTAGACAGGATCCAATTAACTTCACAGCATGTCTTTTGGAGTGTGGGAGGAAACCGGAGTACCCGGAGGAAACCCACGCAGGCACAGGGAGAACATGCAAACTCCAGGCAGGTAGTGTCGTGATCGGGATTCGAACCAGCGACCCTTTTACTGCTAGGCGAAAGTGCTACCCACTACACCACTGTGCTGCCCCACCTTATGAAAAAAAGATCAGTACTAAAAAGTTTCTCAGCCACCAATCAGATTTAACCCCACTTGGAATGTTTGAATGTGATTGGTGGTTCATACAAGCAGAGAGGCATGCTTTAGGAATATACTCCCAGGGGGGGTGCTCCCTGGGTCCTGACTGCAGTTATGTGCAAAAAACTCAGATCAAAGGATAAACTATACTATAATATCCTCCAACCTCACACCTCCCCCTTCCCTCCCCATTCTTTCTTTACTCAATAGTAGGGATGGGCCATAAATTTGACTCGAACGTCGGGCATTCGCCCGTTTGCCTAATCTCGAACATTATGGGGCGTTCGCGCCATATTCAAGTGTCCTATAATGCAGTCTGAGACCACGGCGAATGACACACCCTTATTGGCCAAAGCATGCACATGACCTGCATGCTTTAGCCAATCACAGCTCAATGCTGTGAGAGCCATGATTGGCCAGATGCAGGGTGCCTTTGACCAATTATGACTCAGGGGTCTTAGTCCATGCCCCACACTATATAAGGCTGCTTGAACAGCAGCCGTATGTATTGTGTGAACATGGAGACTGGAGACTGGAACGTTGAGCTAGTTTAGTTAGTTTAGTTAGTGGTCTGTAGGCAGTGTAGTATATAGATACAGTGTAGAGTATATACCAGCAGTGCAGGCAGTGAAGTATATAGATCTAGTGTAGAGTTAATGCAATCAGTGTAGGCAGTGTAGTATATAGATCTAGTGTAGCCTATATACAATCAGTGCAGGCAGTGTAATTATATATATATATATATATATATATATATATATAATACACACACGTTGCATTCAGTGTAGACTATATATACAGCTCACTCAGTGTACAGTATATAGAGTCAGTGGAGGCAGTGCTAGAATATGTATATAGTGTATATATATATATATATATATATATATATATATACACACACACACACACAGTATCTCACAAAAGTGAGTGCACCCCTCACATTTTTATAAACATTTTATTGTATCTTTTCATGTGACAACGCTGATGAAATGACACTTTGCTACAATGTAAAGTAGTGAGTGTACAGCTTGTATAACAGTGTAAATTAGCTTTCCCTCAAAATAACTCAACACACAGCCATTAATGTCTAAACCGCTGGCAACAAAAGTGAGTACACCCCTAAGTGAAAATGTCCTAATTGTGCCCAAAGTGTCAATATTTTGTGTGCCCATCATTATTTTCCAGCACCGCCTTAATCCTCTAGGCAATGGAGTTCACCAGAGCTTCACAGGTTGCCACTGGAGTCCTCTTCCACTCCTCCATGATGACATCATAAAGCTGGTGGATGTTAGAGAACTTGCGCTCCACCACCTTCTGTTTGAGGATGCCCCGCAGATGCTCAATAGGGTTTAGGTCTGGTGACATGCTTGACCAGTCCATCACCTTTACCCTCAGCTTCTTTAGCAAGGCAGTGGTCGTCTTGGAGGCGTGTTTGGGGTCATTATTATGTTGGAATACTGCCCTGCGTCCCAGTCTCCGAAGGGAAGGGTTCATGCTCTGCTTCAGTATGTCACAGTACATCTGGGCATTCATGGTTCCCTCAATGAATTATAGATCCCCAGTGCTGGCAGCACTCATGCAGCCCCAGACCATGACACTCCCACCACCATGCTTGACTGTAGGCAAGACACATTTGTCTTTGTACTCCTCACCTGGTTGCTGCCACACATGCTTGACACCATCTGAACCATATAAGTTTATCCTGGTCTCATCAGACCACAGGACATGGTTCCAGTAATCCCTGTCCTTAGCCTGCTTGTCTTTAGCAAACTGTTTGCGGGCTTTCTTGTGCATCATCTTTAGAAGAGGCTTCCTTCTGGGATGACAGCCATGTAGACCAATTTTATGCAGTGTGTGGCATATGGTCTGAGCGCTGACAGGCTGACCATCCACCCCTTCAACCTCTGCAGCAATGCTGGCAGCAGTCATATGCCTATTTCCCAAAGGCAAACTCTGGACATGATACTGAGCTTGTGCACTCAACTTCTTTGGTCGACCAAGGCAAGACCTGTTCTGAGAGGAACCTGTTAAATGGTGTATGGTCTTGGCTACCGTGCTGCAGCTCAGTTTCAGGGTCTTGGTAATCTTCTTATAGCCTAGGCCATCTTTATGTAGAGCAACAATTCTTTTTTCAGATCCTCAGAGAGTTCTTTGCCATGAGGTGCCATGTTGAACTTCCAGTGACCAGTATGAATGAGTGAGAGCGATATCACCAAATTTAACACACATGCTCCCCATTTCTACCTGAGACCTTGTAACACTGAGTCACATGACACCGGGAGGGAGAATGGCTAATTGGGTCCAATTTGGACATTTTTACTTAGGAGTGTACTCACTTTTGTTGCCAGCGGTTTAGACATTAATGGCTGTGTGTTGAGTTATTTTGAGCGGACAGCAAATTTACACTGTTATACAAGCTGTACACTCAATACTTTACATTGTAGCAAAGTGTCATTTCTTCAGTGTTGTCACATGAAAAGATATTATAAAATATTTATAAAAATGTGAGGGGTGTGCTCACTTTTGTGAGATACTGTATATATACGCTGCATTCAGTGTAGACTATACAGTTGTGCTCATAAGTTTACATAACCTGGCAGAATGTATGATTTCTTGGCCATTTTTCAGAGAATATGAATGATAACACAAAAACATTTCTTTCACTCATGGTTAGTGTTTGGCTGAAGCCCTTTATTATCAATCAACTGTGTTTACTCTTTTTAAATCATAATTACAACAGAAACTACACAAATGACGCTAATCAAAAGTTTACATGCCCCAGTTCTTAATATCGTGTATTGCCCCCTTTAACATCAATGACAGTTTGAAGTCTTTTGTGGTATTTGTGGATGAGGCTCTTTATCTTCTCAGATGGTAAAGCTGCCCATTCCTCTTGGCAAAAAGCCTCCAGTTCCTGGAAATTCTTGGGCCGTCTTGCATGAAATGCACGTTTGAGATCTCCCCAGAGTGGCTCAATGATATTGAGGTCAGGAGACTGAGATGGCCACTCCAGAACCTTCACTTTATTCTGCTGTAGCCAATGACAGCTTAACTTTGCCTTGTGTTTTGGATCATTGTCATGTTGGAATGTCCAAGTATGTCCCATGCGCAGCTTCCTGGCTGATGAATGCAAATGTTCCTCCAGTATTTTTTGATAACATACTGCATTCATTTTGCCATCAATTTTGACCAAATTTCCAGTGCCTTTGTAGCTCACACATCCCCAAAACATCAGCAATCCACCTCCGTGTTTCACAGGCCTTGTTGACTCCTCTCCAAATGAAGTGTTTATGGTTGTGACCAGAAAGCTCAATTTTGGTCTCATCACTCCATATGACTTTGTGCCAGGTTTGAGGCTTGTCTCTGTGCTGTTTGGTGTATTGTAAGCGGGATACTTTGTGGCATTTGCGTAGTAATGGCTTTAGTCTGGTGACTCAACCATGCAGCCCATCTTTCTTCAAGTGCTTCCTTATTGTGCATCTTGAAACAGCCACACCACATGTTTTCAGAGAGTCCTGAAGTTTAATTGTGGGTTTTTCTTTGCATCCCATACAAATTTTCATGGCAGTTGTGGCTGAAATTTTAGTTGGTCTACCTGACCGTGGCTTGGTTTCGAAAGAACCCTTCATTTTCCATTCCTTGATTAGAGTTTGAACACTGCTCATTGGCATTCTGAATTCCTTGGATATCTTTTTATATCCCTTTCCGGTTTTATACAGTTCAGCTACTTTTTCCCGCAAATCCTTTGACAATTCTTTTGTTTTCCCCATGACTCAGAATCCAGAAACGTCTGTGCAGCACTGGATAAAAGATGCAAGGGTCTGTCAGGAGTCCAGAAACTCATTGACCTTTTATACACACTCATTACAAGCAAACAGATCACAGGTGAGGATGGTTACCTTTTATAACCTTTCAAACCCCTTTGTGTCCACTTGTGTGCATATTATCAGGCCAACATCACCAGGGTATGTAAACTTTTGATCAGGGTCATTTAGGTAGTTTCTGTTGTCATTATGATTTAAAAAAGAGTAAACACAGTTGATTGTTAATAAATGGCTTCAGCCAAAAACTAACCATGAGTGAAAGAAATGTTTTTGTGTTCTCATTCATATTCTCTGAAAAATGGCCAAGAAATCATAAATTCTGCCAGGGTGTTTGAGCACAACTGTATATACAGCTCATTCAGTGTAGTATATATAACACAGTGTATTGAAGTGGTTAAGGAGAACCCTATGACAGAATTAGTGAAAAAAAGGCAAAGGGTGCCCCCCAAAATCCATACCAGGCCCTTCGGGTCTGGTATGGATTGGATTTTAAGGGGAACCCTTCGCCAACATTTTTTAAAAAAGGGCCTAGTTTGGATTTGGGGGGGGGGGCACGCAAATTTTTTCAGTGATTTTTGAACTATATTGCCGGGAGCCAGCAATACATTACAGCCATGAGCAAATTTAAATTACTTTTTTTCTTTTAAAATGTAATTTTGCTGCGGCACTGTTCTAAACATCAGACAGATGCGCCACTTTACAGGCAGACCAAGGCAGACCCCCCAGGCACGATATATAAAGGAATATTTCATTTTTATTTTTTCACTTTAAACATTATTAAAATCACTGCTCCTGAAAAAGGATTGTTTTAAGAACTTTTTTTGCATTGATACATGTCCCCTAGGGCAGTACCCAGGTCCCCATACACTTTTTACGGCAATAACTTGCATATAAGCCTTTAAAATGAGCACTTTTTATTTTTCATGTTTGAGTCCTATTGATTTTAATAGGGTTCGCGTGTTCGCACAAACTTATTGCCCGTTCATGGTGTTCTGATTCGAACAGAACTGGGGGGTGTTCGGCCCATCCCTACTCAATAGAAATAGCTTCAGATAAGCAGGAAACTCCTATCCAAGAATTATGGCCTATAGTTGGCACATTTGTCCTCTTCTGAGCTGATTATTCTGTGTACTGCTCCAGTAAATCTTTGCAAAAGAAGAGGGCAGGGTGAAAGAGAGGCGCCAATCGACCAATAGTTTCATACGTTTTTATTATGTAACAAAATATAAATCCAATAAAAAGATGCACTCACAAACGTCCATAAGCAATAAGCATGTAACAAACTCCAGAGCAATAATCAGTGGGGAATCTGTGTGGGGCTGGAGCTGCAGAGATGAAAGGTCTGCTACAGGGATCCGTGCAGAGGTCAGTATGAGCAGCTGGGAAGCTTCCATGAGGAAGACAAACTGGCAGAGGAGCTGTCAGATGGCTGTGATGACAGAGCCAATCAGGAATGCGTTTCGGAGGCTAGGTACCACCACCTTCATCAGCCGGGTCGGCCAGTTGATGATCAGAAGCTGATGAAGGAGGCGGTACCTAGCCTCCGAAATGCATTCCTGGATGGCTTGATCTTTAGTAAAAAGCAGCACACATTACACACAGTGCACATTGGTAGGCACACATTTAACCCCTTAATTGCCCTAGATGCTAACCCCTTCCCAGTCACTAGTACAGTGACAGTGTATATTATTAGCACTGATCACTGCATTAGTATCACTGGTGATGTCAGTGTCAGTTAGTCAGTACCCCCCCCCCCCCAGCATCAGTTAGTGTTGGATTGCCTGCTGCAGTCCCAATATAGGTCACTGATCACCGCCATTAGTAGGATAAAAAAAAATCTGTAAATATACCATAGTTTGTAGACACTATAACTTTCACGCAAACCAATCAATATACACTTATTGGTATTTTTTTTTTTCCAAAGACATGTAACAGAATGGATTTTGGCTGAAATTGTATAATAAAAAATAAAACACCCAGTGGTGATCAAATACCACCAAAAGAAAGCTCTATTTGTGTGGAAAAAAATTATAAAACTTTTGTTTATGTACAGTGTTGCATGACCGCACAATTACCAGTTAAAGTAGCGCAGGGCTAAATAGCAAAAAATGGCCTGGTCATGAAGGGGGTAAAACCTTCCAGAGCTCACCTCTGTGTTGTCTTTTAAGCTATATATACCTTGACATTTATTTTGCTGCTAAAAGACACATTTGGAAATACGTAATGACTGTGGCTGCATTGTTTTTTCAGTTATATTTCATTCCGAGACATAACTAGAACTTTCAGGGCCCTGATGCAAGCATAAAGGCCCCCCTGACACCCAGCCGGGATCCTCCCATGGTGGCAGAACGCCAGGGCCCAGTCACAAGTGCGACCTTTGGGACCCTAGTAGTTCTGCCACTGGTGTCAGCATTTTTAAATTTTTGTTATTTTACTTTTTTATTATTTACCATTTTATTTAATTTATTTATTTACATTTTTGTTTTTTTTTTATTTATTTTTTTTTACAAATTTTTTAGGAGCCCTGTTGGGGGGCTTTGGTGAGATATCAAGGGTTTAAAACAGACCTCTGATGTTTGACCATTGAAACAGAGAAAGGAGATTGAGGACACAGAGCTGTGCAGAGCCTCCTGTTCATTCAGAAGCAGAATCATAGTCATTTTTACTATGCTTCAGAAATGTACTATGCCTCAGCTATGAATGAGCTGGGTCAATGACTGGCACCAATCACTGACTCTACTCATTAAGACAAGGAAGAGGTCTGTAAAAAACACATTTACTGGCCCCTTCCCTAATCTCCATCCTGACAGATCCCCTGCAGTAGCCGGTGAGAGAGGGGAGGGGGGAACCTGGCAGCGCTGCAGGGGATGAAGGGGGGGGGGGGGTGAGGAGTACACAGGAGCTTGGAGCAGCAGGAAGTGGATGGGAGGGATGGCATGTAGAGGGCGGCATTTTCCCATTTTCCTCCTGCAGCAGCTGAAAGGCTGAAAGTTCCTCTATATGCTGCCCTTTATATCCAGGTGAACAGGGAGCCACACGGGAGCTCTAGAGCATGGGACCTGATCGACCCCTGTGACTCCTGTATGTATGCCCCTGCTGGGGTGATGGGATAACTGGCAGTGCTGGGGAGGGATTGGATGAGTGGCATTGCTGGTGGGTGGATGGGATGAATGGCAGTGCTGGGAGGGGGGGTGGAAACAACTGTGGTGGTGGGGACTGGGTTCAGTGGCGTAGCTGGGTGTCGGGATCAATGACTTGCTTTCAGTGCCCACTCGGTTCCCCCTTTAATGCTCCTTGTCTCTCTCTGCTCCCTCCGATCCTCGTTTCTCCACTGACGTTTATTAGGAGATAGAGCAGCGGCTGCAACCTCCTCCAACTCCTCCCCCTTCACTGTACTGGGTCAGCTGACTCTCTTCTAGATTCTGCTCCCTAAAGACATGCCCCATTATCTACCTTCAGCTGCAAATTGAATGGGCGATCAATCAGCTGAGGGTATACTATGTCCCCTGTTCCTACCCGAGGATATCTAGAGAAGTCATAAGGCCCTCCCCACAGTGGCGGAACACCAGGGTACAGTCACAAGTGCGACCTTTGCGACCCTGGTAATTCCGCCACTGGTTTCATCGTTTAACAAGTTAATATTGTGTTTTAAATCTGAACTCATGGCACATAAAAGACACAAATGAGCCAAATGCAGCAAAATTCAATGCATTGCAACCTACAGTGCTGTGAAAAAGTATTTGCCCCCTTCCTGATTTTTTTTTGAATATTTGTCACACTTAAAGTGTTACTAAACCCAGTAATATGAAAATAGTTCATCTGCCCCCCCCCCCAGTGCCCATAGCTTATAAATCCTATTTTTACATTAAAATACTGCCACTATATACCTTTTTGGATGATCTGTATACCACGGTTTCCTGATAAACTGTACAGTTTCTCCAGTGCTGAGAGTTCAGGTAGGAGGAGATTTTCACTGCAGCCTGTATACACGTTCACAAGTGTGATGTCAATATCATGTGACCTGGCTATCTCTGAGAACAAGTAAATATTCTCTCCAGCATAAAAGACACAACTGAGCTTGTGCATTTGTCTACCCTGCCTGTGTTTAGCTGGCCTTCCCCAGACAGACAGTGCAGGAGGAAAGAATCTATGCATACAAGAAAAAACAGCCTTTTTACGCAATGCAGAAGATTAACCCCTTATGTTCCACAGTGAGTATAGCATGCTAGCAAGCATGCTATGCTGCATATGCAGACTGATTTTACTGTTGTGGGATTAGTAACACTTTAACCACTTCAGCCCTGGAAGGATTTCCCACTTTAGGACCAGAGCACTTTTTGAGATTCGGCACTGCGTCGATTTAACTGACAATTGCGCGGGCGTGCGACGTTGTACCCAAACTAAATTTGTGTCCTTTTTTCCCCCACAAATAGAGCTTTCTTTTGGTGGTATTTGATCTCCTCTGCGTCATTTCTGATCGCCGCTATAAACAAAAGAAGAGTGACAATTTTGCAAAAATACAAATCCAAAAAAATATATAAAAAAACATTTTTTTTCATCGGTTTCGGCCGATTTATATTCTTCTATTCTATATTCTATTGCAATCAGGGTTTATTGATTGGTTTTTCGCAAAAGTTGCCGCGTTTACGGATGATAATTCATTTCTGGGGTATTTTTTTTTTTTTTTTACTAGTAATGGCAGCGATCTGTGATTTTTTAGCGGTACTGCAATATTGCAGCGGACATTTTGACACTTTTTTGGGACCATTGGCATTTATACAGTGATCAGTGCTATAAAAATGCACTGATTACTGTGTAAATGCCATTGGCAGTGAAGGGGTTAACTTGGAGGGGGTGCTCTAAGGTTTAACTGTGTTCCCTGTGTGGGCTGGCAGGGGGAGGGGAGTGATCACAGCTTCCATATAGAGGAAGCCTGTGATTACTGCCCTTCCCTCTCTATGAGAACGGAGATCCGTGTTGACATACACAGACTTCCTTTCTCTCACTGCGGGGGGGGCATCGCGGGTAGCCGGCGACGTTCAAGTCCACCCTACCCCCTCCCTGGCCCCCCCCAAACACAGTGAGCGTGTGAGCGCGTCTCTGTCGGCACGCGCGCGCTCACAATACTAGTTATCGCAGCCGCCGTCAGGTGACGGCGCTTCGCGATAACGAGCCACCTTGCCGCTGTCACGCTGCGGCGGGCGGTTGGCAAGTGGTTAAATGAGTCAGATCATCAAATAATTTATAATATTATACAAAGATAACTCAAGTAAATCCAAAGTGCAGTTTTGAAATGATGATTTTCTTTATTAAGGGAAAAAAGCTGTCCCAACCTGCCTGGCCCTATGTAAAAACTGCATTGGATTTAATTGGGTTATCTTTGTGTAATATTAAAATTTGACGATCTGAATCACTTAAGTGTGACAAATGTGCACAAAATAAAAAAGCAGGAAGAGAATAAGTACTTTTTCACAATTTTACTTCAGGCTCTTGCAATCCCCTATACAGCAGCACTAAAGGCCCGTACACACGGTCCGATGGTTGGTCAATGGTCGTCCAACTGCCTGTTGGCCAATGATCTGATCGCGTGTACGCAGGATTCTACAGCCAATTTTCTATTATCGTCCAACAGAAGTTGGCTGTTAAGACTAAAAAACTTGTGTTGGCCAACAAGGAGTTGACCGATTGTTGGCTTGTGTGTACAGAATTTGGCCAACCAAAAGTCGCCCAATTTGGACAAAAGTTGGACGTTCAGTTGACCAACCATTGGCTCGTGTGTACCAGGCTTTAGACTGACAGCCGTACTTGTCCTGCATGCAAATATGATAACAGTGAACATGCTGATAGGACACAAGACCTCATCAGTCGGTTTCCGCTATTTCAATGTCCAGTCAGAAGGCTGGAAATGGAGAGAGGACACCCCTGTATTCCTTATCTCTAATGCCTCGTACACACGGGACAACGATCGTATGTACGATCGTCTCAAATCGTATGTTGGATAATGTAACTTGCACACTATACTGACTGCACTACACAATCGTACGACCACAGAAAGAATGTTCAGGTGCATGTAATTAGCATCCGGCTGTTCCTGACTTCGGAGCATTTGTGTTTTGCACAATACAACTTGTTGTACCAACTGCTCTGTACACACGATACAACGGTCGTATGAGAGCTTGTTGGTACGACCAAGTTTTCTAGTCTGCTCATACAACTCCCCTTGTATGACCGTCTTATGTCGGCTGTTCTAATCGCGCAATACGAACGATCGATATCACACACAACGGTCGTTCATACGACCTGTTGTATATGATCGTCGTCCCGTGTGTGCGAGGCTTAAGTGGTGTCATCTACCTGGCTGTGCTGTTTGGCAGAGCTGTGCAAATGTCAGGACTGGATAGACAGAAATACAAATGCTTTCGCAGATAACATATCTGTGTATGCAAAATCTATTTAGACAAAACATTTTTTTTAAATCAGCACAAGGGACATTTTTTTTTTTAAATCAACAAATTACAACAGCATATAGGTGCGAAGCTCAGCCTTATTGGTTCGTTGGAACAAAACTTGATTTTGTTCCTGATTCAGATCAGCTGGGCTACAACTGAGCAAACAAAATAGCTCTTGTCCCACCTGTGTTTTTCTGTTAAAGCCATGGCAACCCCACCAATTGAAGGTTTTCTGATATTGCTCCAGGGTTATATTATGTGGGCAGTTTTATGTTAACAATGTTAACACAGATCTTCTATAGAGATGACAAGTAATACATTGCAGGCTGACAGTTGCTGCTCTCTGTCCTGCACAAGCTTGGTATTAATAAAGTTTTGTATTAATGCGGTTGGCAAATGGAATGGTCATTTATCTTCTGATGCGTGGGAGGAGAGAGCCAGCCAAATATTTTCTGATGTGCAAAATTCTCCCCAGTGTGTTATGTAAGACACAACAAGTCCCCTACACCCCATTCTGTCTGCGCTCCCTCCAATCGGCTAAGGATCATTTGTTTCAGCATTCTAATGAAGACCCTGCATGGTATCATTATTTCATAAAGATTAAGCGATGCCAAGGAGAAAGAATTGTTTTTCAGTTAATCAGCTAGGGAAAAGTTAACCCGATGGTTTTTGGTACATATATTCTCCTCTACTGCTAAGGAGACATTTATGTTGTAAAGCTGAACATTTTAACCCCCTTGACAATGAACATGATGCTTAATTATGCTGAACATCTGGATTCGACTTTAGAACTATCATCTTACAGATTTAAGGCAGTTAGAAAATGTTCTAGAGGTTAAAAGCCTTTTGCTTGAAGTGGAACATGACATTGATGAAAAAGGGGTGATGGGGTAATGTACATTGGCTTTATACAGCTATAATGCTTACAAGCTATACTATAATATAATAGTAGGTAATCATGCCATGAAGGTCCTTGTTCAGGCACTTCCTATTATGGGGTGACAACTGTCTTCCAATTGTACTGCTGTGTTGTCACCCTGCAAAGTCTACTGCTGTCACAATCAGGATGCCGGTCTAGAGCAATGAGGTGCAGCCAATGCTGAAGATAATGCATGTAGGCAGCAAATGGCTATAAAAAGGGCAGGGGGAAATAAGGAGCACCGATATGCAAAAAAGAATGAAAAATGTAACAATCGGTAGATTATAAAAAAAAAAAACAGCAATTCATACAAAAGGAGCCATTTATCAATTCTGCTGCACAGCAGTGAGGCTGAATATGGGACAAATTTACTATAAGAGCCGGTTCACACTGAGGCAACTTGTCAGGCGACTCAAGTCGCCTGACAAGTCATCCCCATGCAGTGCAATGGAACCGTTCTAATAGGAGCGACTCAGGTCGCTCCAACTTAGAAAAAGGTTCCTGCACTATTTTTGGGGCGACCTAAGCGCGACTTGCTTTGACTTCTATGTAAAGAAGTCTCCTTGCAAGCCGCGCTGAGGTAGCCTCGAGCGGGGCGACTTGCTTTGCCCTGCAAGTCGCGCCACTCCAGTGTGAACCGGCACTAAGAGTTCAAGCCTCATTCAAAAATGTCTCCCTCTGCTGTTTAAAAGTAGATATGCAACAAAATAAAATCTGCCCGCAACAGTTTCTTTAGGCTGGGTTCACACCTCCGACGGCTCCGGCTCACAGCAGGGGTCCTGTGCGTCCCGGTTTACTGTTTCAGGTCCAATTTCAGCCTAAATTTTTGGCTGAATTTGGACCTGAAATGGATCAAAAGACGCACAGGACTCCTGTGCAAATTCGTACCGGAGCCGCAGCGGAGATATGTGAACCGGCTCCATAGAGAGCCAGTCAAAATCTCCTGCTATTGCGAATTGGATGCGAGTTACCTGCATCCAATACACAATGGTGTGAACCCAGCCTAAACCTCCAGAAGGATTTAATCCCTTCATGACCAGGACATTTTTTGCGATACGACACTGCGTTAATTTAACTGACAATTGCGCCGTCGTCCTATGCTGTACTCAAATAAAATTGATGTTCTTTTTTTCCCCCACAAATAGAGCTTTATTTTGGTGGCATTTTATCACCTCTGCGTTCTTTTTTTTTTTTGGCACTATAAACAAAAAAAGACCAATATATTTTACTTTCTGTAATAAAACATATCCAATAAAAAAATGTACAAAAATCGAATTTCTTCATCAATTTAGGCCAATATTTATTCTACTAAATTTTTTTAGTAAAAAATCCCAATAATGGGCGGCACAGTGGTGTAGAAAATAGCACTTTCGGCTGGCAGCAAAAGGGTCGCTGGTTCGAATCCCAACCACGACACTACCTGCCTGGAGTTTGCATGTTCTCCCTGAGTCTGCGTGGGTTTCCTCCGGGTACTCTGGTTTCCTCCCACACTCCAAAGACATGCTGGTAGGTTAATTGGATCCTGTCTAAATTGTCCCTAGTATGTGTATGTATGAATGTGAGTTAGAGACCTTAGAGTGTAAGCTCCTTGAGGGTAGGGACTGATGTGAATGTACAATATATATGTACAGCGCTGCGTAAATTAACAGTGCTATATAAGTACCTGCAATAATAATAATACGCGTATATTGATTGGTTTGAGCAAAAGTTATAGCATCTAAAAACTATGGGATATATTTATATCATTTTTTTTTTTTTTACTAGTAATGGGGGCGATCAGTGATTTTTAGCGGGACTGCAACATTGCGGCGGACAAATCTGACACTACGTGACACTTTTTGGGGACCAGTGACACCAGTACAGTGATCGGTGCTAAAGAAAATGCTCTGTCACTGTACTAATGACACTGGCAGAGAAGGGGTTAACATTATTACATCACCGTAATAATGTCACTGGTCCACAAAAGAGTGTCAAAAGTGTCAGTTAGCTGTCCGATTTGTCTGCCACAATATCACAGTCTCGCTAGAAGTTGCTGATCGCTACCATAACTAGTAAACAAATAAATAAGTAAAAATATCCCATAGTTTGTAGACGCACTGTTGCACAAACCTATCAATATAGGCTTATTGGGATTTTTTTTACCAAAAATATGTAACAGAATACATATTGGCCTAAATTGATGAAGACATTTGATATTTAAATTTTTTTTTATTGGATATGTTCTAGAGCAGAAAGTAAGACGTTGTTTTCTTTGTTTATAGTACAAAAAATAAAAACCGCAGAGGTAATCAAATACCACCAAAATAAAGATATATTTGTGGGGGGAAAAGGACACGTTTTATCTGGGTACATTGCCGCATGACTGCACAATTTTCAGCAAAATTGGCCTGGTCAGCAAGAGAGTAAATCTTCCGGAGTTGAAGTGGTTAAGGAAAAAACTATTGTGTGGGAGGCATGTGTTAAAGGAAACCTTCCGGGATAGAAATGTGGGACCTGCCATGGCTGACTTGACTTTGTCCCAGGTTCAGGGGCTGTCATGATGATCCTGGCCAAACACAAGAACAAATGGGGCACATGATTCAGATTCTTAAAGGGTCACTAGGCATACTGCCTCCGGTTTGGCAACATTCCACAAAATGGGGGCTCCCTTCAGGAACAGGAAAATGATGCAGAGTTCAGAATTCCCATAAATACAATCCAATAGGTGCGCCAAACAAGTGTACAAGAGTCCAAGGTAATTTAATGGATTCACAGGAGAATAAAGCCAACACATTTTGGGGGCCAAACACACTCCCCCTTCATCATTATTATTATACAGGATTTATATAGCACGATACAAATAATTAGTATATAATTTTATTCTCACCACGAATTATATATATATATGTTTACATGGGTACCAGTGGATGTATCTGATATCTATGCACTAGCACTTTATCACTGTATGGACTTATTGGGAAGATATATTTACATACCGTTTGTTGTACCATCACAGTGGATATTAGTGTTTTATACTCCTTATTTGTATCACGGTTTTGTATCATATTAATTTGTTTGTTGCACATAGGAATTTTATGATTCAAAGGGAAGCGCTCTACCATCTTTATAATCAATAGGATTTATATAGCGCCAACAGTTTGCGCAGCGCTTTACAACATGGGGGCTGGCAGTTCAATTACAATACAATTCAATACAGGAGGAATCAGAGGGTCCTGTTCGTTAGAGCTTAAGTTACATTAATAAATATAAAGCAAGTAAGAGTACAAAGGTCATACATCTAAAGGTAAAAGATTTTGAATATAACAACAAATATAAAAGTAAAAATATTGAGGATTAAAGTCAAAGGGTATATACCTATTTTCATATAATATCTGATTCCAGTAAGTAGCTGACTCAGAGATAATGATAGCTTACATACTGACACCAGAGATCACAATACTTCATTAGCAAACAGTGAAATTAATAGAATGATAGACAACATCTCAAAAGAAAGACAATATTATACTTATTATATAATAAATCGGATTTGTCTATTAAATACACTGACAAATGACAATCACCAATTGATTGTAATATATATGAACTGTAATATTGTTCTAAATTGTATATTTGTTTCACTGTTTGCTAATGAAGTATTATGACTAGAGTTGAGTGAACCTCTGGAAGTTCGGGTTCTGCTGGTCCGGCCGAACTTCGGGACAAAGTCCGGGTTCGGGTCCGGATGGAATCCGAACGATCGCACGGACCCCAAACCCCATTGAAATCAATGGGGACCCGAACTTTTAGGCACAAAAATGGCTGTAACAAAGTCCTGGAAAGCCCTAGAGGGCTGCAAAAGGAAGTAAAATAGGGGTAAGGGTAGGGCAAGTGCCCTACAAAAAAAATGGGGATAGGGAAAATAAATTAAAATCAAATAAAAAAATGGGAAGGGGGGTAGATGTGGAGTAGGAGCCTAGAGGTTGACTAGGCCGTGACCGTGGCAGTGTAGGTGGAAGTGGCGGTGGTAGAGGAGTAGGAGGAGGTAGCCAACATGGTATTTTTTTTTTTGTAATGAGGCCTATTCAAAAAAAGAAGTATATGAATGGCTGTGTGAGTCCAGTCTAAATGTTTATTCTGCACAAGGTACAGACAAGTCTTGTGGGATCCATGCCTGATTCATTTTAATAAAGGATAGCTTGTCCACGTTGGATGTGGACAAACGGCTCCGCTTGTCTGTGATAATGCCCCCTGCCATGCTAAACACATGTTCCAACAATACACTGGCTGCAGGGCAGGCCAGCACCTCCAAGGCATAAAGGGCAAGCTCAGGCCATGTGGCTAATTTGGAGACCCAGAAGTTGAATGGGGCAGACCCATCAGTCAGTACGTGTAGGCGTGTGCCCACATACTCTTGCACCATGTTGCTGAAATGCTGCCTCCTGCTAAGACCTTGTCTATCGGCTGGTTGTGCTGTTTGTTGTGGCGGGCTGCTGACAAAGCTTTGCCACATTTCAGCCATGCTAACCCTACCTTCTGAGGTGCTGGCGGTGGCACAGCTGCGTTGGTGGCCACTACCTCCTCCTCCTCCTCTACCTTCACATTGTGCTTCCGCTGAGCCCCCGGTGTCATTTGGGAATGCCCTCAGCAGCCCCTCTACCAGTGTGCGCTTGTAGTCGCGCATCTTCCTCTCACGCTCCAGTGAGGGAATTAAGGACGGCACATTGTCCTTGTAACAGGGATCCAGCAGGGTGGCCACCCAGTAATCAGAGGAAGTTACAATGTGGGCAACTCGGCTGTCGTTGCGCAGGCACTGCAGCATGTAGTCGGCCATGTGTGCCAGGCTGCCCACAGGCAAAGACAAGCTGTCCTCTGAGGGAGGTATATCATCTGTGTCCTCTGTATCCCCCCAGCCACGCTCCAGTGATGCCCACGGGCTGCGTTGGGTGCCACCCTGCTGCAATTCCTCCTCCTCCTCCTCCTCATCTTCCTCATCCTCTTCGTCCTCCAGAACTGTGCCCTGGCTTGAATATTTTAGACCTGGCCTATGCTGGTGCAGGAACCCACCCTCCGAGCCACTTGCTAATGACTGGCCTGATAACCGTTTTATAAGTTCGGTCCCGTGTCAAGACCTCCTGCTTCTCCTACTCCTTCTACTCCTCCTCCTCCTCCTCCTTAACGTCGTCCCACCGTGGGTTGCGTCGGGCACCCGTAGTGACCTCGCACCGACCCCCCTATGTCTCCTGTGTCTACTATATGGAGGGAGTCTCCTGTCGAACAGAAACGGACACCCGTCGGACCGTGTGTACCGGCTGATGTACGACGTCACGGACGCGTTGCTGTCGGCTCAAC
>BLSH010010131.1:502209-527171 GCA_018402905.1 Glandirana rugosa | reverse complement strand
AAACTCTCCCTTTAGAACTAGGAGATGAAGATGATTTTTCAACAATAATGTGTCACTTACAGCAACAGCTGGCCCTATAGGAGTAGGCAATGGTTTTTGAACAAGAATCTGTCCCTCTAAGCAACACCTGGAAACTCTCCCTTTAGAACTAGGAGATGAAGATGATTTTTCAACAATAATGTGTCACTTACAGCAACAGCTGGCCCTATAGGAGTAGGCAATGGTTTTTGAACAAGAATCTGTCCCTCTAAGCAACACCTGGAAACTCTCCCTTTAGAACTAGGAGATGATTTTTGAATAATAATGTGTCATTTACAGCAACAGCTGGCCCTATAGGAGTAGGCAATGTTTTTTGAACAAGAATCTGTCCCTCTAAGCAACACCTGGAAACTCTCCCTTTAGAACTAGGAGATGAAGATGATTTTTCAACAATAACGTGTCACTTACAGCAACAGCTGGCCCTATAGGAGTAGGCAATGGTTTTGGAACAAGAATCTGTCCCTCTAAGCAGAAGCCCCTACCTAGTGCAGTCAGATCGCTCAAAGCAGCAGTATGTGAAATCTCAAATTACTCCCACAATCTGATCGTTGTGTACGATCCCACAATCTGATTGTTGTGTACGAACGTAACAATTGTTGCGTTAGACAGAGTTTAATCTGCAATCTCCAACTCTAAGCATCAGTATTTGAAATCTCAAATTCCTCCAACAATCTGATCGTTGAACACGATCGTATCGATCGTTGTTTTATGCAGAGTTTGATCTGCAACTCAAAGCAGCGGTATTTGAAATCTCAAATTCCTCCAACAATCTGAGCGTTGAGCACGATCGTAGCGATCGTTGTTTTATGCAGAGTTTGATCTGCAACTCAAAGCAGCGGTATGTGAAATCTCTAATTTCTGTTATCTGTCCTCAGAGCAACAGCACAGCAGTAGTAAAGTAATCTATCTCAGGATGCAGGATGAGATCTTAAAATGTCTCTATTCTCTCCCTCACGCTGTCAGCTTCCTCTCCCTACAGCTAACCCAAGAGCATGTGACTGCAGCAATACGTGACTGCTTATAAAGAGGCTGGGTCACAAGATGCACTGGCCAATCACAGCCATGCCATTAGTAGGCATGGCTGTGATGGCTTCTAAGGGCAAACCAGTGAAACGCTTGTTGATTGGCTGCCCTGCAGCTTCTCAAGACGTGGAGTAAAATAGCAGAACCTAGCACAGAACCCAAACGTTTTTGAAATGTCCATGTTCGGATCCGGGTCCCGGACACCCAAAAGTTCGGTACGGACCCGAACGTTACAGTCCGGGTTCGCTCAACACTAATTATGACCTTTGGTGTCTGTATGTAAAATACTATCTTTGAGTCTGCTATTTAGTAGAATCAGACATTATATGCAAATATATATATCCTTTGACTTTTTTGTTCAGAATGTTTTTAATTGTATATTTGTTTTTATATTCAGGGCCTTTTACCTTTAGATTTGTGACCTTTGTAGTTTTATTTTTTTTTATAGTCTAGTCCTGATTAAGGGGGTGTGTGTTTGCTCCCCAAAACTTATTGGCTTTATTCTGCTATGAATCAATTTTATGATTAACTTGTTGTCAGAGTATTGAATTATGCACTGGATCTTCTTATACGCAGTAGACACCTTTACTGTCATGGAGGAATATATTACATGTTTTTATAATAGACAGGAAGAGAACAACAAACAAGTACACGCTTAGATATAGAAGGTACATTCTGTTATTAATTTGTACCATAGAATACACACTATCATACTGCAGTGCCATCTGCTGGTATACAGAAGTATAATGCATATATATAGTTCACAATATAGAAAGCTGCTTACTGTTGCTTCTTTCAACACCCCTTCTCAACAGCATGCTTTGTCAAATTATATTCAGCTTCTTCTGGCAATAACTGACATTCCTTCAGCAAAGGCTTGGTGAGTGCATCAGCAGTCATCTGCTCTGATGGGCAGTATTGAATGTCAATAACACCTTGCTCTTGATTGTCCCTCAGTAGGTGATGCTTGACATCAATGTGTTTGGTCCTAGGATTGACCCTTTCTGATTGTGTAAGCTTTATTTAACTCTGGTTGTCTTCAAAAATGGGAATTGGTTTTGACATGTCTATCCCAATGTCCACAAAACGTTGACAAATCCATGTCGCTTCTTGACAAGCATATGCTGCTGCAATATACTCTGCTTCAGTTGAAGATAGAGCGACAGTTGCTTTCAACTAGACCAACTTATGGTTCCTTTCCCATACTGGAAGATAAATCCACTTGTGGATTTGCGGTTTGTGCATTCCCCGGCCCAGTCAACATCCACATATCTGACCAGTTTTGGAATGGATGTTGCTGGTAACCGTAGCTTCATCTGAATTGTTACTTTGAGGTACTGCATCACTCTCTTCACTGCGTTCCAGTCACGCTGACAAGGAGCTGAGACTTTCCTGCATAGTATACCCACTGCTGCGGCTATGTCTGGTCTTGTGACAGTGGCAATCTATAGCAGCTTACCGATTGCTCTGCGATACATGTCATTGTTGGGTAGAAAGTTTTCTGCTTCATTGCTCTTTTGATAGCCTGGTTCCATAGGAGTTTTCACTTCCTTTGCATCTTGCATATGGAATTGTTCCAAGATTTCTGAGATTTTCTGAGTTTGGTTGAGAAGACAACTTCCATCTTCCTCTCTCTCTATTTGGATTCCTAGATACAGTAGTAGCTAATGATCCCAAGCTCTTTGATTTCAAAATTTTCTTTCAGCTTGTGAACTATCTGATTGTAATCCCTTTCTTGTTCAAAACAAGTTATATCATCAACATAGATAAGGATGTATATCCATCTGTCTTCTTGATTCTTGGAGTAGAGACAGGGGTCTGCAACTCTAAGAAGTGCTCTGAAGGTGGAGTGTTTTACGACGGGAGCGAATGTTTCATCGCAATCTTCACCGAATTTCTGGGAGTAAACCTTGGCAACTAGTCTGGCTTTGTATTTGTGGATATTCCCTTCTGCGTCTGACTTTACTTTGAAAGTCCACTTACTTCCTATAGTTTTGCGGTTAGGAGGGAGCTCTGTAAGTGTTTTATTTTCTTGAAGTGACTTTAATTCTTCTGCTGCTGCCTTTCTCCTTTTATTGGCTTCACATTTTGGCAGTTTTTCTATGTCTTCCCAGGATGTTGGTTCAAGTATGCTGTGTGTTTTGACCGTGTATGATAGCTTGCAGGGTGGTATCTTCTTTGTAGTCAGAGTGGATCTTCTGATTTCAGGAAGTTCAGCAGGATCTGGTGGGGACTTGATTTAAGCATTGTGCATTCCAATTCTTGGTCTGACTCCTGCACAGGTTCACTTTGATTGACCTTTTCTTCTGGTTTGCTTGGCATATTCACTTCACAGCTTTCAGGGATTGGTGTTTCTGGTGAAGGGCTCTCATCAAAATAAACACTATGGCTTATTGTCACTTTGCCAGTCTTTGAGTGTTGAATTCTGAAACCCTTAGTTTTCTCACTGTAGTCTACTAGAATGCCCTCTATGGCTCTGTTCTCCAGCTTGGATCGCTTCTCACTTGGAATGTAGGCATATGCTTTACATCCAAACACTCAGATGTGCCCTATGCTAGGCTTTGGTCCATGCCACATTTTAAATGGAGTACTTTTAATGGCTTTTGAGGGTAGCCTGTTCTGTAGGTTGGTCACATTCAGGACTGCTTCTCCCTAGTACTTTTGGGGTAGGTCAGCATCCGAAAACAGGCACCTGGCCTTTTCTATAAGGGTGTGATTTTTTCCTTTCTGCTACACCATTTTGTTCTGGGGTGTATGGTGTGGTTGTCTGGTGTAGTATTCCTTGTCTCTTCAGGTATGAGGCCATTTCCTTGCTCAGGTATTCTCCACCATTGTCGGTGTGTATTATTCCAGGTTTTCATTGGAATTTGTTGCTAGACATGGCAATGAACTCTTGAAGTTTCTCTGATGTTTCTTTCTTGTGTTTCATCGGATAAGTAGTTGGGTACCTGGAATAATCATCAATAAAAGCCAGCAGATATCTGTTCCCGCTTGAAATGGGAGTTTTCATTGGACCACATACGTCACCGTGTATGAGCTGCAGGTGGGTGCTATTTCTTTGAGAAGCCTGTGGAAGGAGAGCACGTGTGGCTTTTGCTTCTATGCAGCACTTGCATTTCATGAGCACTTTGTAAGGCTCTATTGTAAAATCTTCTGATAAACCTCTCTTTATAATGTCCTGCATAGCTTCTGGACTTCTGTGTGCCAGCTGCCTGTGCCATAAGGGAATACATTTGCTTTGCGGGTCATTAGAGACTAAATTGGCTTGCTGGTCTGTGATGAAGCTTGTATAGGTGATCATCCTGTTATCCTTTTGCAAGGAATTGCTTATTATTGTGAACTGTGCATTCATCACACTGAAACCTGATAAATTAATAGAAGGCTGCCTTTTAGTTCTGGAAAACACAGCACTTTCTTTACAAGAATACTGTGGTGACCTCCTTGTGGTGTGATGCAGTTCAGGAAACCCTAGCCTTTACCTTCGTATGTTATGCTTTTCCCGCTTGCTAGGAAAACTTTGTCTTTTGCACTGTAATCAATGTTTGTAAAGAAGGTCTCATCACTAGTCATGTAGCTTGTGAGTCTATGCACCAGCCGCATGGCTTACCACTCTGTCATTTTAAAGGTGCCACTTCATGATGTGTCTGCAGTTTCCTTTGTGGCTGCTTCAACTCTTTCTTTTGGGGATAGCTGTAACTTTCGCTGCTCAGCTTTCCAGATAGAACAGTCCTTTTTTAAGTGACCAATCCTTTTACAGCGAAAGCAGCCTCTGCTTTCTTTGTTGTGCTTTGTGCCTTTGTACATCTTAAGAGCTTTGTCACCATGGTGTGTATTTTCTTTCCTTCTGTCATATTCATCGATTAATTTCCCTTTGACAAATTCTAGTGTCAGTTCTTGCTTGGGTCTGGTTTCCAAAGCGTTAATAAGAGCAGTATATGTCTCTGGAAGGCTACAGAAGAGCAGGGCAACAATATGGTTATCTTTGATGTCCTCTCCGATGGCATGTAGCTGCTCTATGATCTCTAGCATAGCATTCACATGATCACACATTTGCTGGTCTTCTTCTAGTCTCATCTTATACAATTTTCTTATCAGAAATAGCTTACTGTTCAGGCTTGACTGTTCATGCAGTTTCTGTAACAAAGTCCACATACCTTTGGCCGTTTTCTCTGTTCTTATGTTGATAAGCTGGTCAACTTCCACTAGTAAGCTTATAATTGCTTTTGCCTGTTTATCCGTCCTGTCCCAATCCTCCATCACTCCGTTTTGTGGGTCTGTCTGTATCCAGCACTTGCCACAAGTCATCCTTGTTAAAAAGCAGTTCTAGCTTAAACTTTCATAGCTGGTAATTGGCATTGTTCATCTTTGCTACTGCAAACTTCAGATCTGAACCACTTGCCATCTTTCAAGAGATTGTATACATTACTCACAGATTCTCTGTAGAATTATTTCCAGTGTCTAGGCTTGCAGTATCCTCTTCAATGTTTGGGTGCCTGGAGCCCACAACCTGTTGTCAGAGTATTGAATTATGCGCTGGAAGCTTCTTGTATGCAGTAGACAGTGACACCTTTACTGTCATGGATGAATATATTACATGTCTTTTATCATAGACAAAAAGAGAACAACAAACAAGTACACACTTAGATACAGAAGGTACATCCTGTTATTAATTTGTACCATAGAATACACACTATCATACTGCAGTACCACCTGCTGGTATAGACAAGTATAATGCATATATATAGTTCACAATATAGAACGCTACTTGCTGTTGCTTCTTTCAACATAAATGACCTTGGGCTCTTGGACATTTGTTTGGTGCTCTCATTGGATTGTACTGTATGTACGCTAAACCTGGCTTCACCTGTAGGTACTTCCTGATCTATAATTAGCATGTAGCCAGTGTTGGGACACCTAATATTCACAAGCCTGCTCCGAGTCTCATAAGATTAAATCGGTATAAAACCCGAAACCAAAAATATAATAAATTGCAGTTTACCAATCCTAATGTGATGGCTGCATTGCTTCATTACTTTTTCATCCAGGGCGAGTTCACACCACATGCAGTCCAGTGCATTTTTTTCTGCATCAAAAACACATGGAAAGTAGGTTACATCGTTTTCAATGGCATAGTTCACACCAGCGCAGTCAGTCCCAGTGCGTTCCAGCTCCAAAAAAAAAAGTAGAACATGTTGCATTTTTTCTGCACTGAACTGTACTGGAACACGGTAAAATGCACCAGAACGCACCAAAAACACACTGGAACACACCTAAATGCACCAAAAACGCACTGGAACTCACATGTCCTTATTTTAGGTTAAGAAAAAAAGGGGGAAAATTGCACTGGACTGCACCATAAATGCTTTAAAAATGCACTGGAATGCACCAAAAACGCATCAAAAATGCACATGCAGAAAAGCATCCGGAACGCATCTGGACTGCGTTTCTATGGGGTGGGCAGGAGGGGAGGCTGCCCTGGGCACTGTGGTATCATGTGAGATGGGAGGGCACCGCAAGGAGATTTGGGGAGAGGGGATTTGTGTTGGAAGGGGGGATTTGGGGCGCAACAGGGGCTAAGTATTGTTCTAGGAGGGGACATTTTGGGGGTATGCTAAGAGTGGTGGTTTAGGGGATTTGTGTTGGGAGGGAGGGTGGGGGAAGAAGATTTGTGCTAGGAGGGGGATCGTGGGGCTATTAGTGGTGGGAGCATGGATTTGGAGTAGGTAAGAAAAAAATGTGTACTAGGAGATTTTAGCAGTAAAGGGTTTGTGTTGAGAGGGTGTTTTTGAAGGGATTTGGGTGATGGGGGGGCAAAAACTTGTGCTAGGTGGGGGGGAGGGATTTCAGTAGTGGGGCAGCTTTGTACTGCAAGAAGGGTGAATTTATGCTTAGGGGGAAATATAGTGATCAGATAAGTGCTTGTTTTTTTGTGGGCGATTTTTACTGACACATAAATTTCATACATCTTGTGGGGGGGGGGGGGGGTTGTCGCAGTTTGGCATGTTCACCCTGTGCTCTAGATGACCTTGTTCCTGCACTGCTTTTTACCCTCTGTCTTCATCTGGTGATTTGGCCAATAACACACCTCCTGTATTAATGTGCCCCAACTTTGGATGAAGGAGAACAGGGGGCACAGCAGAGAGCTAACAAAATTGAAGCCAAACTCCCGCTAACACTGCAGTAACACAAGCAGTTACATCAACAGTTTTCTTTTTATTTCAAAATAAAGGTCTTACATGGATAAATCTGATCATTGTAAACACCCCTGTCTGTGGTAAATGATTTGTATCATCCCTGTAAACTGATACATCTGCAAGAGAGCTTGTTTTTTTGAACAACAACAGACTTACTGGCTGGATCACCAGGTGGAAATAGAAGAAAGAAAGCCTAAAATAGAAAACTAATGCAGCCATCTCATCTAAGAATTGGTAAGCTGCAATTTAATAAATGTTTGCTTTTGGGTTTAGCACCACTTTAAGAACCCTGTAGCATGCATCTTTAAAATAAGTTAGCATTAGCAGCTCCCGTATTTTCACCCTAACAGCCATTTATAGCACCCACAAGTTGCAAAAAAAAATATTTGTAAATATTAGAAAATTTCACAACCAGAAACTATGTATTGAGTAATGAAATGGCTTATGATTTATTAACCAGATAATGAAGGTTTTAGAGACCCTTTAAAGAATAACATTGCCCACCAAGGTGTGCCACAGGGTGTGCCAGGTGTGCCTAGGCACACCCTAATCACCCAGTGTGGTGCAGATACCCCCTGTTTGAACCCCTGATATTTCATCAAAGCCCCCTAACAGAGCTGCTAAAAAGTTGTAAAAAAACCCCTAAAACTAAAAGCAACTGACACCAATCTGGTGTCAGTAGACACCAAATATGGCTGCATAAGTGTGCACACCCTTAAACTAATACTTTGCTGAAGCACCTTTTGGTTTTATTACAGCACTCAGTCTTTTTAGCTTGGCAATATTTGCCTATTCTTCTTTGCAAAAACACTCCAAAACTGATTTTTTGCAAAAACATCTCCTGTGCACAGCCCTCGTAAGATCATCACAGATTTTAGTTCAGATTCAGGTCTGGGCTCTGGCTGGGCCATTCCAAAACTTTAATCTTCCTCTGGTGAAGCCATTCCTATGTTGATTTGGATGTATGCTTTGGGTCGTTGTCATGCTGAGAGATGAAGTTCCTCTTCATGTTCAGTTTTCCAGCAGAAGCCTGAAGGTTTTGTGCCAATATTGACTGGTATTTGGAACTGTTCATAATTCCCTCTACCTTGACTAAGGGACTTGTTCCAGCTGAAGAAAACAGCCCCGAAGCATGATGCTGCCACCACCATGCTTCACCGTGGGTATGGTGTTCTTTTGGTGATGTGCAATTCTGTTTTTGCGCCAAACATATCTTTTGGAATTATGGATGAAATGTTCAACCTTGGTTTCATCAGACCATAACTAATTTTCCCACATACTTTTGGGAGACTTCAGATGTGTTTTTGCAAAATTTAGCCTGGCTTGCCACTCTACCCCATAACCCAGACATATGAAGAACATGGGAGATTGTTGTCACATGTACCACACAGCCAGTACTTGCCAGATATTCCTGCAGCTCCTTTAATGTTGCTGTAGGCCTCTTGGCAGCCTCCCTGACCAGTTTCTTCTCGTCTTTTCATCAATTTTGGAGGGACGTCCAGTTCTTGGTAATATCACTGTTGTGCTATATTTTCTCCACTTGATGATCACTGTCTTCACTGTGTTCCATGGTATATGTAATCCCTTTGAAATGCTTTTGTACCCTTCTCCTTACTAACAATCGGATCCCTCTGATGTTTTGGAAGCTCTCTGTGAACCATAGCCTTTGCTATAGAATGCGACTAAGAAAATGACAGGAAAGACCTACTAGAACAGCTGAACTTTATTTGGGGTGAATCAGAGGCACTTTAAATGATGGCAGTTGTGCACTGACTCCTATTTAACATGAGTTTGAATGTGATTGCTTACTGTTGAACACAGCTACAGCTCCAGTTATAAGAAGGTGTGCATACTTACGCAACCACAATATTTTAGTTTTTTTATCTTTACCCCCCCCCCCTAAAATATTTCAGTTTGTTTATCAATTGAGTTGTACAGTTTATAGGTCACATTAAAGGTGGGAAAAGTTCTGAAATGTATCTTTTGTCTTATTTTTTTTACACCACAGAAACATGACATTTTAACAGGGGTGTGTAGACTTTTTATATCTACTCTATATCCTCATGCACACACTCGCATATGTGTTTGAGCTTTGGGGTGCACACCCTAATGCAAAAGGCTGTGCTTACCTATGTTGCCAGCAAATGTTGCACGCAGACAAAGAAGAACTCTGAGATTGTCCATGGGTGGGAATGCAATGTTTCTGCCACTTCATATGACCTCCATAATCTATTACACATAACCCCTGCCCCCTCTCTTCCGAATAATCAAGGAGTTAATCATTCTAAAATGGAGGTCCAATCTGTAGAAAATTACAATGCCTGCAAACAGAATTAGGTGGGCAGATTTGGGAACATTGATCCAATAGAATGGGGCTGAGGTGTTCCCAGAATATCAGAGGATTTTTAGCAGCATGGTCTACTGCAGGGGCATTGCTAGGGGGTGGCTATTGGGGCTACAGCCCTGAGTCTGGGGCCTATAGCCCCGAGTCTTTTACCGGGTGGGTGCAGTTCTGCAATTTGCAGGTATGCCTCGGTCCGGAATGCAGGAGGCAGGGGCAGACTGAGCCGTGGTAGCACGGGCTCCGGCTCGGCCCTCGCCTCCACCTGATTTATGGGGAAGCTCTCTGGGTACCCTGATGTATAGGGAGGTTCTCTGGGGATCTTGATGTATAGGGGGGTTCTCTGGGGACCCTGATGTAAGGTGGGGCTCCCTGTGGACCCTAAAGTAAGGAAGGGGCTCTCTGGGGACTCTGATGTAAAGAAGGGGCTCTCTGGAGACCCTGATGTAAGGGAGGGGCTCTCTGGGGACCCTGATGTATAGGGGGGTTCTTTGGGGACCCTGAAGTAAGGTGGGGCTCTCTGTGGACCCTGATGTAAGGAAGAGGCTCTCTGTGGACCCTGATGTAAGGAAGGGGCTCTCTGGGGACTCTGATGTAAAGAAGGGGCTCTCTGGAGACCCTGATGTAAGGAAGGGGCTCTCTGGGGACCCTGATGTAAGGAAGGGCCTCTCTGGGGACCCTGTTGTAAGGAAGGGCCTGTCTGGGGACCCTGTTGTAAGGAAGGGACTCTCTGGGGACACTGATGTGAGGGGGATCCGCACTCAGAAATGTAACAATGTTTATATATATATATATATATATATAGTATATATAAACACACACACGAAAACATGTATACTATATACATGTGTATGCCCGCTCAAGCGTATGACTCTACTTTGCTGCTATGGGCTCTAGCCCCAGATCTTTTGTAGATCTAGCAACGCCCCTGGTCTACTGTATTCAAGCTGGGCCAAGGTAAAAAGCAGTAGCCCCAGGCAGCTAGTTTGGTTCCCCTGCATATATTTCCCTGTTAAATTTTCTGGCTTGATTATAATGAAAATGTTTATACTCTTGCCACCACCTAATCAGTTACATTAATGATCACACTAGTTGATTCCCAGCATCTACATTTCATTGTTTTATCTTAGCATACCTGGCTTCTTACAAGCAGACCTCATCTGTTCCTCTCTTTGATACTGCATTGCAGGTACAGTTTTATGGAGATCGTAAAGAGAAAGACTGAGAGAGGGAAAGTGAGGGAGGGAGAGAGCAAGCCAGGAAAATGTTGATTCGGAACAGAGAGAGAGAGAAACTGTATGAGCCAGCGTCTAGTATAAAATATGAGCATGTGATCGAAGGGCAAAAAATAGTGTTCTCCTGGGAAATCTGGAACAAATATCAGTACACAGAACAACCTAATATATGAGCCTGAAGGGCAGAAATAGGAATAAAATTTTAAAATTAAGCCAACTCTAATGCTATTTGAGTGTCGCTAAAATCATTGCCAAGCCCAGTTCCCTAGCCGAATCATAACGCTTATAATTGAGATTTATTCACAAAGCAATTTTAGATGGGATACGGAGTAAATATTTCAATGCAAGGCCCTGAAATCAAATAAGCAAATGTAATATTGCACTGTATGAAAGGAAAATAGAAAAGAAAATGTATTTGTGTATGTGTATTTATACAGTGTGTGTATGTATGTATATGTGTATATATATATATATCTATATATATATAGATATATCTATATATATATATATACAGTATATATATATATATATATATATATATATATATATATATATACAGGGCTTTCTTTCTCCGAAAATAGGTACAGGAACTCAACCACGACCCCTCCCCCCCATACACACACACACACTCCAAACCACATCAAATAGTGAGCATGGTCAAATTTCACTACCAGTGGGAGAATTTTAAAGAGGCCTTAAGTACCCAAAGTGCATTGTGCACAGAGTGCTAGGGGGGGTTCACAAATAGAGTGCAGAGTTTGGGGGTGCGTTACGTACATAGTGCAGAGTTCAGGGGTATGCTGCATACTTAGTACAGAGCTCAGTCTTCTTCCACAGCTGCTTACCTCTGCATCCCCTATCCACTTCCCACTTTTACCCCTATTCAGCACTCACCTCTGCATGCAACCCCTCCTCCAATGCCTCCATCTTCTCCCCATCTACTTTAAAGCTCCACCATCATCCACATGTCTTACATTTGCTGCTGTATTAAGTAGAAGCACCCAGCCGGCTCTAGTACTTCCCCACACACTGTAGTTGGCTCTGCCTCTCTCACTTGCAGGATGATCACCCACTAGGGTTGTCAGGATCTGCACTGCACCCCAAGCACCTGTATCTCCCTTTCCCCATCCTGCACTCAGTGGGAGACACTCAGGAGATCCAATCTGTGGGAGCCGTTGGGAGACAAGCGGTCACTTGTAAACACAGAAGCCGAACTTCTGTGTTTACAAGTGAAAGTGGTGAGCAGGGAACAGAGGTCCTGAGCCAAAGGTGGTGGAACTGAGTTCCACCAAGTTCCAGCTGAAAAAAAGCCCTGTATCTATATACCTATATCTATATAAATAAATATATATATATATATATATATATACAGTATCTCACAAAAGTGAGTACACCCCTCACATTTTTGTAAATATTTTATTATATCTTTTCATGTGACAACACTGAAGAAATGACACTTTGCTACAATGTAAAATAGTGAGAGTACAGCTTGCATAACAGTGTAAATTTGCTGTCCCCTCAAAATAACTCAACACACAGCCATTAATGTCTAAACCGCTGGCAACAAAAGTGAGTACACCCCTAAGTGAAAATGCCCAAATTGGGCACAATTAGCCATTTTCCCTCCCCGGTGTCATGTGACTCGTTAGTGTTACAAGGTCTTGGGTGTGAATGGGGAGCAGGTGTGTTAAATTTGCTGTTATCGCTCTCACTCTCTCATACTGGTCACTGGAAATTCAACATGGCACCTCATGGCAAAGAACTCTCTGAGGATCTGAAAAAAAGAATTGTTGCTCTACATAAAGATGGCCTAGGCTATAAGTAGATTGCCAAGACCCTAAACTGAGCTGCAGCATGGTGGCCAAGACCATACAGCAGTTTAACAGGACAGGTTCCACTCAGAACAGGCCTTGCCTTGGTCGACCAAAGAAGTTGAGTGCACGTGCTCAGCGACAATCTGAAGGTTGTCTTTTGGAAATAGATGTATGAGTGCTGCCAGCATTGCTGCAGAGGTTGAAGGGGTGAGGGGTCAGCCTGTCAGTGCTCAGACCATAAGCCTCACACTGCATCAAATTGGTCTGCATGGCTGTCATCCCAGAAGGAAGCCTTTTCTAAAGATGATGCACAAGAAAGCAAACAGTTTGCTGAAGACAAGCAGACTAAGGACATGGGTTACTAGAATCCTGTCCTGTGGTCTAATGAGACCAAAATAAACTTATTTGGTTCAGATGGTGTCAAGCGTGTGTGACGGCAACCAGGTGAGGAGTATAAAGACAAGTGTGTCTTGCCTACAGTCAAACATGGTGGTGGGAGTGTCATGGTCTGGGGCTGCATAAGTACTGCCGGCACTGGGAAGCTACAGTTCACTGAGGGAACCATAAATGCCAACATGTACTGTGACATACTGAAGCAGAGCATGATCCCCTCCCTTGGGAGACTGGGTTGCAGGGCAGTATTCCAATATAACGACCCCAAACACACCTCTAAGATGACCACTGCCTTGCTAAAGAAGTTGAGGGTAAAGGTGATGGACTGGCCAAGCATGTCCCTAGACCTAAACCCTATTGAGCATCTGTGGGGCATCCTGAAATGAAGATGTCATCATGGAGGGGTGGAAGAGGACTCCAGTGGCAACCTGTGAAGCTCTGGTGAACTCCATGCCCAAGAGGGTTAAGGCAGTGCTGGAAAATAATGGAAATGTTCGCCTAACCACTTTCATACCGCCGGACATCATATGACGTCCTTCGGTTTAAGTGGTGATATCTGAATGGTGCCTGTCAGATACGTTTTTTTTCTGCCGGCGATTCCCCGTCAGATAAAAGTGATATTAGCGGCGGATTCGCCACGAGATCACTTTTGTCAGCGGCCGGAGAGGTGCCCCCCCCGCCGCTTTCCCGTCATCTCCTCCACTTACCGGACCCGCCGGCAGCGGCAGAGATGATCGGATCCATCCAGTGTCCGTGAGCTGAGGGAGCGGCTGAAGCCACTCACTTGGATCCATAGTACGGCCGGGCGGAAATGACATCAGAAGTCACATCCGCCCAACGGTCTTAAAGGGCCCATTTTTTTTTTGCGCTGTCATTTTTTTCAAATATTTTTTTTTTTTTTTGCATTTTAGTGTAAATATGATATTTGAGGTCTTTTTGACCCCAGATCTCATATTTAAGAGGTCCGGGCACGCTTTTTTCTATTAGAAGGAATGTTTACATTTCTTGTAATAGGACTAAAAGTGATCATTTTTTTTTTAAAGAACAGTGTAAAAATAAAATGTAAAAAGCAAAATAAATAATATAAAAAAAAAAAAAATTAAAGCGCCAAGTCCCCGCGAGCTCGCGTGCAGAAGCGAATGCATACGTAAGTCCCACCCACATATGAAAACGCTGTTCAAACCACACATGCGAGATATCACCGTGATCGGTAGAGCGAGAGCAATAATTCTAGCACTAGACCTCCTCTGTAAGTCAAAACTGCTAACCTGTAGAATTTTTTAAACGTCGCCAATGGAGATTTTTAAGTTGCAAAGTTTGCCACCATTCTGCGAGTGGACGCAATTTTGAAACATGACATGTTGGGTATCATTTTACTCGGCGTAACATTATCTTTCACAATATGGAAAAAAATTGGCCTAACTTTACTGTTTTCTTATTTTTTAACTAAAAAAACTGAATCTATTGAAAAAAAAAGCACGCTTGAAAGACCGCTGCGCAAATACGGTGTGACATAATGTTTTTCAAGGACCACCATTTTATTCTCTAGGGTGTTAAAAAAAAAAATATATATATAATGTTTGGGGGTTCTAAGTAATTTTATAGCAAAAAAAAACTGTTTTTAACTCATAACCAACGAACCCAAAAAACAGGCCTGGTTTGAAAGTGGTTAAAGGTGTACTCACTTTTGTTGCCAGCCGTTTAGACATCAATGGCTGTGTGTTGAGTTATTTTGAGGGGACAGCAAATTTACACTGTTATACAAGCTGTACACTCACTACTTTACATTGTAGCAAAGTGTCATTTCTTCAGTGTTGTCACATGAAAAGATATAATAAACTATTTACAAAAATGTGAGGGGTGTACTCACTTTTGTGAGATACTGTGTATATATATATATATATATATATATATGTATATATATATATATATATATATATATATATATATATATATATATATATTTATGCAGGGGCACTCTTACTCACACTACCGTGTCCCGTCCTTCTCTCTCCTCGTGGTGTGTCCTGGACTGGTGGAGTGCTGCGCCTGCGTGACTTATCACGCAGCCAGCACGTCCACCATTGTCCCGCCCCCACCCACAGCAGCCAATGACAGAGAGTCATTGGCTCTGATGGCTCCCGGGGCAGCCAATCAGACCCTGTGTGTGCGCCTGGCCAGCGCACACACATAGACTTAAATTGCTGGCCAATCGGCTCGCTACTTGCTGTCAGCAACGACCCAAAAAAAAAAAAAAAATGAAAAGTCAATGTACCGGCGCCTCCTGCAGGGGGGCCTGGCTGGCTTTTTTTTTTTTTTTTCATTTCAGCGGTGGGGAGGCGGCGCCCAAGCGCCCCTTATCCACCAGCCGCCGCTGGATAAATATACTATATCTGTATCAGAGAGCCTCCAGACAATGCAATAGAAATTGAAAAATATATACAGTATGTGTATTCCTGGACAACTGAGTGAACATAATTTGCGATATGATATAAAAAATTACATTTTATATAAAGTGCATCCAGAAAGTATACACAGCGTTTCACTTTTTCCACATTTTATATTACAGCCTTATTCCAAAATTGATTAAATTCATTATTTTCCTTAAAATTCTACAAACACTACCCCATAATGACAACGTGAAGGAAGTTTGTTTGAAATCTTTGCACATTTATTAAAAATAAAAAACAAAAAAAAATCAAATGTACATAACAGCCTTTGCTCAATACTTTGTTGAAGTACCTTTGGCACCAATTACAGCCTCAAGTCTTTTTGAGTATGATGCTACAAGCTTGGCACGCCTATTTTTGGCCAGTTTCTCCCATTCTTCTTTGCAGGACCTCTCAAGCTCCACCAGGTTGGATGGGGAGCATTGATGCACAGCCATTTTCAGATCTCTCCAGAGATGTTCAATCAAGTTCAAGTCAGGGCTCTGGCTGGGCCACTCAAAAACATTCACAGAGTTGTTCTGTAGCCACTCCTTTGTTATCTAGGTTGTGTGCTTAGGGTCGTTGTCCTGTTGGAAGATGGCCTTCGCCCCAGTCTCTGTACATTGCTGCATTCCTCTTTCCCTCGATCCTGACTAGTCTTCCGGTTCCCGCCACTAAAAAACATCCCCATAACATGATGCTACCACCACCATGCTTCACTGTAGGGATGGTATTGGCCAGGTGATGAGTGAGGCCTGGTTCCCTCCAGACATGATGCTTGCCATTCAGTACAAAGAGTTCAATCTTTGTTTCATCAGACCAGAGAATTTTGTTACTCATGGTCTGAGATGGCAAACTCCAGACAGGCTGTCATGTGCCTTTTACTGAGGAGTGGCTTCCGTCTGGCCACTCTACCATACAGGCCTGATTGGTGGAGTGCTGCAGAGAAGTTTGTTGTTCTGGAAGGTTCCCCTCTCTCCACAGAGAACTGGAGCTCTGTCAGAGTAACCACCGGGTTCTTGGTCACCTCCCTGAGTAAGGCCCTTCTCCCCCGATCACTCAGTTTTGCTGGGCGGCCCGCTCCAAGAAGAGTACTGGTGGTTCCAAACGTCTTCCATTTTTCACTGTGCTCATTGGGACCTTCAATGCTGCATTTTTTCTTCCCTTCCCTGTGCCTCAATACAATCCTGTCTCTGAGGTCTACAGACAATTCCTTGGACTTCATGGCTTGGTTTGTGCTCTGACATGCACTGTTTAATGTGGGACCTTATATAGACAGTTGTGTGCCTTTCCAAATCATGTCCAATCAACTGAATTTAGCACAGGTGGACTCCAATCAAGTTGTAGAAACATCTCAAGAATGATCAGTGGAAACAGGATGCACCTGAGCTTAATTTTAAGTACCATGACAAAAGCTGTGAATACTTATGTACGTGTGATTTTTCATAGATTGCAAAGATTTCAAATAAACTTCTTTCACATTGTCATTATGGGGTATTGTTTGTAGAATTTTGAAAATAATGAATTTAATCCATTTTGGAATAAGGCTGTAACATATCAAAATGTGGAAAAAGTGAGGTGCTGTGAATACTCTCCAGGTGCACTGTTAAAGTAATGCTGGAGCTGTGTGTATTATTCTGGTATTTTAGGGATACACATCAGAGAAGCTGTGGGACTGTGGAAAGCTCAGATTCACCCGATTGATCCACCCTATGATCTCTGCCTCACAGTGCACTTGTATTTAAGCATAAGGGAATAAATGAAAGATGAAAAATAGAGTAGAAGAAAAGAAAATAAAGAAAGGAAGCATGTATAGTTATAAGGTTAGTAATAGAACTCCTCATTCTCCATATCTTGTGGGATTTTGGTCACGTGTAATGGATGGAAGTCTGTTATTCACAGCTTTATCAAGGTTGGGTAACTTTAACCACATCAGTACCGGGCACGAAAACACCCTTCCTGTCCAGGCCATTTTTCAGCTTTCAGTGCTATCACACTTTGAATGACAATTACTCAGTCATGCAACACTGTAGCCACATGAAATTTGCATCCTTTTTTCACACAAATAGAACTTTCTTTTAGTGGTATTTAATCACTAGCGGGTTATTTATTTGTTGTGGTATAAATAAAAAAAGTTTGAAAATTTTGTGAAAAAATGCATTTTCTTTGTTTCTTAGTAATTTTTCTTCATAAATTTTGGCCAAAATTTATACTGCTACATATTTTTGGTAAAGATAACCCAAATAAGTGTATATTATTTGGTCCTTGTGTAAGTTATAGAGTCTACAAGGTATGGTGCCAATCATTGAAAATTGATCACACCTGATGTACTGACGCCCTATCTCATTTCTTGAGACCCTAACAAGCCAGTAAAGTATAAATACCCCCCAAATGACCCCTCATGGAAAGTAGACATTCCAAGGTATTTAGTAAGAGGCATGGTGAATTTTTTGAAGTTGTAATTTTTTCCCACAATTCTTTGCAAAATGAAGATTTTTTTAAAAAAAAATTTCACAAAATTGTCATTGTAACAGGTTATTTCTCACACACAGCATATGCATACCACAAATTACACACCAAAACACTTTCTGCTACTCCTCCTATGGCGATATGGCGATATCACATGTCTGAGACTTTTTCACAGCCTGGCCACATACAGAGGCTCAACATGCAGGGAGCGCCATCAGGTATTCTAGGGACATAAATTACACATCTAATGTCATGACGACCTATCACATTTTTGAAGGCCCTGGAGCACCAGGACAATGGAATTGCCCACAAAATGACCCAATTTTGGAAAGCAAACACCCCAACGTATAATCTATGAGGCATTATGAGTCTTTTGAACATGTCATTTTTTTCCAGTAGTTTTTGGAAAATGTGGGGAAAAAATTAAAACAATTTTTTTTTTACGCAAAGTTGTCCATTTATATGATATTTCCAACACATAGCATGTATGTAGCAAAAATAACACCCCAAAATACATTCTCCTACTCCCCCTGAGTATGGCGATACCACATGTGTAAAACTTTTACACAGCCTTTGCACATACAGAGGCCCAACATTGAACTTGCACCTTCAGGCGTTCTACGAGCATAAATTGCACATCTCATTTCCTGACAGACTCCATGGCAGCATACGTATGGGTTAAACCCACCTCCACTCCTCCCCTATAGGACCCCACTCCTATAAATCTTTGCTCTGAGCTCCAGGCCGTGTTCCTTTTTTGTCCTCCTCCTAAGGACCGGTTTGATTATTTGATTACCTGAATTTTTTCCTCTCCACGATCAAGTCCGGCCAACAGCGACCACTGGGAAGACAGGTCACGATACTCCGATAAGCCTGAGCTATTAGCGAGGTATGGACTGGGTAATTGGAAGAGGCGCGGGAAGAGCTAGAAGCCTAGCCATTGGTGGGCAAGCGGCGCAATGGCCAGACAGCCCAGCTATTAGCAGGAGGCCCTATATGCCCCAAGTACGGCGTGATCAGCCTACCTGGTCTGGGTCGATCGTGGAAGCAGGATTGAATTTCAGATCTGTGTTCGTGCCGTGTGCGGTGATGTATACCTTTTATATTACATATTCCATGGCAGCAGTTTGTGGTTGTCTGTTTTCTTCCCTGTCTCTAGTGTCTTCCAGTCTATGGCAGCTGGAGCGCATGGGCGTTCCAAGCCACTGCTTTCTCTTCCGGCCGGGTGTCCCCAGGTTACTTCTGACCAGGGACCCAGTGCATGCGCACTGTGGGCAGCAGTGGCATCATTTCAGTAGAGAAGTTCAATCAGCGGTCAGTACTGTTGATATAGGGATTTCTCTGTGGGCAGCTTTCAGCAGTTCTCTAATTGCTGTGTGCAATCATCACAGGTATATGCTGTGTATTAACTTCCTGGTAAGCTGCCTGTGTAATTCTGCTATGCTTTGATCAGCTGGGCAGGCTGTCTGGCTGTGCAGTTTTGCACTGTGGAGGTTTCACTGCCCCCCCCCCCCCCCGGTGGCCAGCCCTTGTGCAGCAAGTATGAGAGGGGGGTTTAAGCCTTTCCTTTCCTTGCTGACCTGGGTACTCTTTGAGTTTATCCATTTCCTTTCTATCCTATTTTGTTTTCTTTATTTTTCCTTCCAGGTTGAAGTAACAAGACACGGCACAAGATAAAGACCTCTTTAGGTCACAACATGCCTCTTCCAAATGTATTTGGCATAGGGCACTGTCAAGGCCCAGCCTTCATAGTAGAAGCTATGAATTCCCCTTCATGCACCCACAGCTATGTCAGCTGCTCCAAGAAGGGAGCCTACTGGGTATGCGGGACTCCGGGCTCAGAGGGTAAGTCTCTGCATGAGCTATGCTGAAGCCCAGGTGGTTGGAGAAGGGGATAGTGATTTCCAACAGATGGAATTTCTGATGAGGCATGTGGTGCAAAGATCCCTTAAAGAGTGGAATGTAAGCCACATTCAAAATTCAACAGCCATTGCGCCATGTTCTCCCGCTAGGATGGCCAGGAAGAACGGGAACTGTCCCATCAAGCCATCCATCTATAAAGACCTCCTACACTGGGGCTGAGGGAGATGAGTCTCTTTACCCTGATAACGCCTTTTTGTTAAGGTGATGAGTGGTGTGTTTACAGGAATAGAACCTGTGGAGTCCCCTGCAAAGCAAGAGGAAGTTCTGTAAGCACCTTGGGCTCTGTTTTCCTCCAGTGCAACCTGTCATGCATTCCAATTTATGCGACTTAAAGTTGCAGCAACTCTGGAAAGGTTCCTGCACTACTTCAGTGCGACTTTTGATGCAGCTCTGATCCAGAGACTGTAAAGTTGGATTGGGGGCTGCACTTAGTCGCACTCCAGAGTCGTGCTCTGAATTGTGCGACTTTGGGGTCGCAATAGTGGAGTTGTAGCCTCAGAGAGTGTTCTATTCTCCCCATTCCTAATGGAACTAAGGGACATCAATTTGGATGAGCAAGGTCGGGAGATATACCTCCCTTCTGAGCAAACGTGTCACTTTTCCTTAGAAGATGCAGTGAATGGCCTGAAAGTTGGTCTGGGCTCTTGTGGCCATGGTAAAAAAAAAAAAGGGTTGAAAACGTGGGAATGTGGACCCAGTACTCAGGAGCGTTTTCAGAAATGCTGTACTTCAGGATCCGGAGCTGGTGTCAGTTTTCATAGTGAGGCTCCAATTAGCATCATCTGCATGGTGGCACGGGTTATGCTCTCGTCAGGGCCTGCTGGACCCACCACTATCAGACGTTATATAGCATTCCCTTTGAGGGAGCTTCATCTTGGCAATCTGACTGGCACCGCATCCCGGGCCACAGTTGGCAAGCTAGGGTCCTGCTTCAGAACCAGCACCTGGTAGTCTGGAAGACAACAGCCTAGAGAACAAAGTTCGGAGCGTGCGAGGGTTGCACGTTTTTACAGCCCAGGTCTGGATTTTAGGAAGAGCTGCTGTGGAGACCAGATTTCCCCTCAGAAGCATGCTAGAAGCTTGAACATGCATGGTCCATCAGAGGTCTGCTTCATCTCGGATTCATTTCAATGGATTTTACCTCACACTGAGATAAAGATAACATATACTCAGGCTTTACATAAGTCACTGGTGTCGCAAAGTGCGGCCTTGCCAGTTTCCGAATGCGAGAGATTTCAGTGCAGGTACTCGCCCCTCTTTATGGTCATGAAGGAAAACAGCTTGCGGAGGCCTGGTTTGGACCTTGCACACCTGAGACAATTGTCGGCAAACTTGTTTTCAATAGACATGGGATGCTTACTTTCATGTGCCCATTGTAGAAGACTTCTGCAAGTTCCTTCGGTTCACTATAGGTCAGGACCATCGCCAGTTCCAGCCATTCGGGCTTTCAACATCACCCTGTGGATTTTCAGGGTCTTATTGGGTGTTATGGTCTTTATCAAAACAGGGAGCATAGGCCTGCTTAGTTACGTGGATGTACTTCTCCTAGTGTTCCAAAACAAAGGGCAGCTGCTGGAGCCCAGGGCTCAGGTTTTTTCGATGCTCCTCAAATTCGGATGACAGCTGATTCTGGTAAGAGTCACCTGGAGCCCACTCAGGCTCCTGTATGCCTCAGAGCTCAGTGCAATATAATCAAGAGAACTATTGCCTTCACTCGGGTTGCCGAGGTGCTGGAACAGAATACTCCTGGCCTTGTCGTCTTCCCTGTGCGCCTTTCAGTGTCTAAAAGGTTTGACACTATGGTGTCTATGATTTTGAAGGGGTCAAGTGGAGGCTGGAGAAGGCGGCACTTCCGGAAGGGTCTCTCCAGCAGTGGGAGCCAGGAAGCAAAATTCAGGTCATCTAGATTACCTCAATCATGAGAGTGAGTCCCCTGGTGGCTGCAGTGGAGGAACTGGCTCATTTGCCATTCCATTGCCCCATTTCCTGGTTCACAATCACGTCCGATGCTAGCAATGCAGACTGGGGGGCTTGCTGCCTGTCAGGGATAGCTCAAGACAGACGGGGCTGTCAATTGCACAGGATTGTGTTAAACATTCTGATACTACGGACGGTCTTCTGCACCCTACAGGCCTTTCACTATATGAGGAGTGGAGCGCCGATGCTCTTAGGTTAGTCAACACTACGGTGGTCTCCTATGTTAAGACAGAAGGACTCACAGCTTGTTCTCTATTACGTGAAGCAGGAGCCAATTATGTCTTGGGCTCAGAAAATTCAAGCCTACACCTCAGCGGCTTATGTCCCTAGAGTCCAGAATATTCTAGCAGACTTTCTTTCCAGAGTCCGATTGGACAACAACGAATAGCATCTACATGTGGAGGCTTTCAAGCAAAAGCCCTGATCATTGGTAATGCAGTAGGACTGGTGCATTTCTTCCAGTCCTGGTCAACCTCGGGTTTCTATGAAGACTCCGAGCAGAGGTTGTGCAGGTAGTGGCAGGGATGCTTTATTGGCCAATTAGGCCATGGTTCCCCTTGCTAGCACAGTTTAGCTTCCGGAACCCAGTGCACCTTCTCCTCAGGCCAGACTTTCCGTCACTGGGTGCAATTCTACTTCCATGTCCAGCACGGTTGCGTCTGACGGCCTTGTTCTCGAGATTGGAAGTCTTCGGCTTCTCCGGAGTCGTCTCCGCTCTCTTGAATACAAGAAGAATGAACGCAAACAAAGTTTATGGAAGAGTTTGGTCAACATTTTCTCAAATACATGTTTGCTGCTGACAGATCATGTAGTGATCCAGAAGTTCTAAATATTCTAGGCTTCCTCCAGTCGGATTTAGTCCATCAGTCAGCTCCCACAGGGGTATCCAGGTCTAGGCATCTTTCCTGTCCATCAATTCTTCAAGGGAGCTACTAGGCTCAGTCTTCGAAGTAAGCGGAGGTTTTCCAAATGGAGTCTCCCTTTTGTTGTCAACTCCTTCTCGGGAATTGGAGCAGTGTGTTCTAGGGCTGTTTCCGTTTAAGGCTTCTCTGTCAATTTTGCCTTTTTCCTGGCTATCACGTTGGCTTAAAAAGCCTCAGAGGGGGGCGTGGCTTGGCTATGGAGGAGTGAGGACGCACGCTGCGGAGCTCTGCATGGCTGGAGGCCCAAAAACCCCAAAAAACTGACCAAATCCACCTAATCTTTCATGCCGGGGGACCACGAGGCCCTGAAATAACTCATTATTTCCTCCGGCAACACTCTACCCCGACGCCGGACCCGGGGACCAAGGTGGCGCCGACACGTGTCCCACAGGGAACCGCTTCCACCAAGAAAGGTGCCCCCGGTGAGGCGGCAGCAGCCGGTAACACTGCTCCCGTACAGCGGAGACCTTCCCCGATAGCATCTCCTGTTCTCCAGGGGGAGGACTCACAGCACGATCAGCACGATCAGTGCGGCTCCGGCGGGAGCGCGGAACACGGTGAGGAGTACCTCAGGGAGCTGGTGTCTACCCTTCCCTCCAAGCGAGACCTCCAGGAGATGGCGGCATCCATAGTCACGGCCCTCACAGGAGAACTGCGTGACTTGGGACAGCGGGTCGACGTGGTGGAGGAGAGGGTAACGGACTTGGAGGCCTCCACCACTGCAACGGAGGCCCGGGTCTCGGCCTTGGAACGTGAGCATATGGACATCCGCCGTCACCTCCTTGAGATACAGCTCCATTTGGACGACGGAGAAAATAGAAGCCGGAGGAATAATCTGCGCCTCCGCGGGATCCCGGAGGCCACAACGGGCCCAGACCTACGGGCAACCGTGGTTGCCATCCTAAACAAGGCCTTAGACAAGCCCCTAGATGCGGAGTTGGAGCTAGACCGGGTACACAGGGTGTCTGGCGCACGCGGCCCCCCTCGCTCTTCCCAGGCTCCGGACCTCAGAACCCTGCCACGGGATGTACTCTGTCGAATTCATTTCTTTGCGGTTAAGGAGGAGATTCTCCGGCGGGTATGGGAGAAGGGGCCTCTGGATTTTGATGGAGCTACGGTAAATATTTACCCAGATATCTCGAGGCACACCCGAGCCATGAGAGGGATGCTCAGACCCCTCTTGGAGCTCATCAGGGACTCTGGAGCCACTTATCGCTGGGGCCACCCATTCCACCTTATCATCAAGCACCAGGGCACGGACTTTTTTCTGCAGGCACCGGAGCAGTTGCCAGAACTCTTCAGACTCCTGAACAAACCCCCCCATCACCGTTCCAGATTGGCATGCCTACTTGCTGTCTCTAGATGGTCCTGGCCCGCCGGCACCGAGACCACAATGCCTTAGACGCCCGCGCTCCAGGACCTCAAGCAGGGAACCGCGGAGACCTCATCCCATGTCGGTGGAGCTGTAGCACATCGTGTCCTTCTGTGTGGATTGGTAAGATTGCGGCCTCCGATTTGGCCCCTCTCCCCTGCTTAGTGTCCCCCCCCCCTCTCACCTCTGCATCCTGTCACCTTTACCATTTATGACTTTTGGCGAGGTGAATGCACACTGGACTCTCTCGGGGGGACCCTGGCCTCCCCTCTACTATACCCTTCATAGGACTGGCCTGGTTGCTTCGGCTTTACGCCTTGTCCTCCCCCCTCCTCCCCCCCCCTTTTTGGGCACTGACTGGTTGCACGCGCTGCCCCGCTGCTCTCAGACTTTTACATGCAGTCCACCGGCTCTTCCTGGGACAGTGGGGGGGTTTTGTGTGTTTTTGCTGATCCCTTGCGGTCCCTGAAGCAGTGCACAATTGGACCTCTCCTGGATCCCTGGCCCCCGGGTGGTGGGGGATCTTTGCCTGCCTTGGACTTGGATGCTCGCGGGCCTTGCCCCCCCCACCCTTGGCTGTGGACTGCGGACCCGGTGGACTCGGGGGCCTCCCCGTTCCCCCCCCTGCCTCCTGCTTTTTGCCCCCTCGCTTAGCTCACACCCCCACTTGGGTGGGATACCTTTGGGTGCTGTATCCTCGGTTTTGAGGTGACTTTGTGGGGCCTGTGTGGGGGGGGGGGTCCGGGACTCTCGTCGCCCCGTCGCGCACGTTGGTCAGTCACGGGTTTTTCCCCCCCCCTCCTCCCCCCTCCTGTTCCGCATTTCGGCTT
>BLSH010010131.1:463862-482987 GCA_018402905.1 Glandirana rugosa | reverse complement strand
CCCCCCCCCCCCCCCCGCACGTCAGTATTTAACTGACTGTGCCCCAACTGCAGCCAGCCCAAAGAATCAAGTTACCCAATCCGGATCTACTACAACGGAGCTACTACCTAAATAGTATAACCATTAAATGGAAATTAAGGCCCAAATCTACTGCATCACTGGTTGAAATCATTCAACCAGTGTGAACCAAAAGCCAAAAAACCATAAATCAAAAGAAAAAAGTCCCTGAGGTATGGGGGGAAAAAAAGAAGATTTGCCCCTTTTTCCTCAGAGGAAAGCGGCCGGGAAGGTCACAAAGCAGCAAAACAGGTCAATTTAGATAAAAAGAGTAAATTTTATTAAGGTACAAAAATTAAATTAAATATAATGAAAAGAAAAATAGGTAGGGGATCAGGGAGAGACTAAACCTCCAATAATAAAATCAGTGACGACAACGTTGTCTCAATTAGGGAGGGGGGTAGCAGCTGCTCATGCATCTCACCATACAAAACCACAGACACACTCACAAAATAAACCAAAAGGAAAGGCCATAATGCATAAGGTGCTATCCGGGTATGGGATGCAGTTGTGCTGGGATGGACGGAAGTCTGGCACTAAGGTGATAAGGTGGTATGTGACAGTTGACCATAAAGTTCATCAGTTGCAGGGATGGTGGAACCCTATTGGGATGTAGGGACCAGATGGCTGATTAGGTATAGCATAGTCAGTGCACTCTCGATATTTGCTGAAGAAAAGTCAGCACCTGGGCATTGACCTTCCAACAAAATCATTTCAAGCATGGGCCAGGGATATCCTGGGCCCAAAGTGCTTATAGGCAGGACACAATCTCAGACCAAATGATAACTAGGTTGGCGAAAGCGTGAACGAGGAAAGTAGAAGGGGGAGTCAGGACCTAAAGTGAGAAGCCAACAATACTGGGCATGAAGATTTATGCGACTATGGCTGCCATCAGAAGTCCAGGTATGCAGCAACACAGACACCCAATGCTAAGAAATGATATGATCAGGTACTCAGTTCCGACACCGCAGGCCAATGATATGAATTTCGAAACAAGCTTGCCGGTACGAAAGGCACAGAATGCCCAGAATGCCACTCGGAACAGAAGTTTCTGAAAGCCAAGGAACACACAGATGGCAAAAGAGAAAAATATTGGTGAGGATATGGGGAGAAAACCAAGCATGAGAAATCGGAGGCCTGGGTCGAACGTCGCCAACCCCGCACTAGCGTTGCCAACTAGCTGGGCTGGAAATTTCCTTGTGAAGTCTTCCCAAATGGGAGCCTGAACCAAAAAGACAGGGTGAACTTAGGGGAACTAATCGTGGAAACCGAGGAGCCTCTCTTAAGCAAATATACGAGGTAAGAAAACAAAGCTAGACATCTATCGTGGTATGATGTAAGTAAAAAATGCACCAAAAGATACTCTGACCCATTTGTCCCAGGCCCGGCAGTACGAAACCCACGTCCTCGGGTCAGCAATATCGTTAGCTACCCCGGGCACATGTTTTGCGTTAAACCACAAATCAAACTACAAGCATCTAAGAACTATAAAATGCTGTAAGTATACAAAGGGCATCTAGCGGACTGCTGGTTGACAGCCTGAACCACGCTAATAATATCAGGCAGAAAATAACCCGACGATTGTGCAAACTTCTTGCCCCACAGTTCAAGGTTGACAAATATCTGAAAAACTCCAGCAAGGTGGGATGAGCAACAGCTCCATGCGGGCCCGTGAGACCAGCCAAATCTTCACAAACCATCCCCCCTGGAAAAAGGCACCGAAACCACAGAAGCCTGCATCCTGAAAAAACAGAAAGGAGCCGCTGCCACTAGCCACTGCCGGCTGGGCCTACGAAAGGAAGTCGGCAGTGAAAGCAGACCAGCCGTCTTGCTAACCACCCATTCAAGCTAACTACTGAAGAGCTCAAAGTAATAACAAGAAATCGCACAGCCCATGGGAAGGCACATGTTGAAAAAGTAGCTTCCTTGAAAGTAGCAGTCCAGCAGGTGGAAGCATTCAGGGCGAACGGGGAGGAAGCGAAAGTTAGACTCAACGGCCGCCTTAGCCAGTAGAGACGACTGACCCACAGACTTAATAGAGGGAAGTGCTTTGTCAAAAGAGGCGTCTTGAACCCTGTATTGTTCTTCATCAATGCTGTCATTGACCGAAAAGCCAGGAGGATAGAAAAGGTGGTATATAATATTCCCTCCTTTTTGGTAACCGCATCCAGAGGAAACCTCTCAGGTTGTGGAAAGGGGGAAAATTCAAACAGGCCCACCATATGCCCCAATTCCAGTTCTCACTGAGCTTCTCAGCCAAGATGCATCAACATTGAACAGTAGCTTAAGAATCACCGACATGGTAGACTCATCGGAAGGAGTAAAGGGGATCCAAAATCCACAGTCAAATCATCTCTCAAGATCCAAGCTTCCCTATACGCTGACATTCGCTGACATTCTCTGGCGTTCTCTGGCTTACAAAGGTCAAGCCTGGCCTTAGGAGCTGGCTGTTTATCCCTCCCAAAGCATCAAACGGCTGGGTGAGCACCTCCACAAAGTGAACATTCATGCTTAAATCGGCACGAGCTGTACCACTTGCAATGGCTCTCATTAAACAGCCGGCAGACACCTATTGTGGGCATAGCCGACGCTCTGGACAGAGTGCCGGCCAGAGACTGAAAGGACGACGACCTGTGAGGGCACATGAGCAACAACCACAGGCTTCCATCCTGCCAATCAAAACAAAACTCAATCGTCAGATAAGGGTCTGGTGTGGATTTTGGGGGGGACCCCATGCCATTTTTAAAAAAAATATTGGCGTGGGGGAGTCCGCTCCGAATCCATACTAGGCCCAAAGGGCCTGGTATGGACTTGGGGGTGAGGGCGTGCCTTTTTTTTACCATTTTTTCTTTTTGCCGTCAATTTTTTTTATACACTTAGCAGTCAGCGGGGAATCCCCTGACAACTGATGACTCATCGGTTGTTAAGGACGCGGCGAAGTGTTTGAAGTTCAGTCACTTTTTTTGTGAAAAACGGATGTCAGCAGACATGAAACCGGGTGTAAAAATTGACATCCGTATCTGTTTTTGATACGTTTTTTTTTACAACAAAAAGTGACTGAACTGAACTAAAAACTGAACGCCCATGTAAAAGAACGTAACAGTTCTCAGGGCTGGCAAATTGGCTATTCAGGTGTGCATAATATCTAAAAGCACTGGGATTTTCTGCCAGTAAAATGTTTCCCTGCAAGGAGGCAAATGAATAACTAATTACTTATTTGTCTACCTGCCTGAATTATTGCACCTTGCTCCAAAGAGACCTTTTCGGGGGTAGGTTTCACAGCTACTGTATATTGTGGGTGCATGCAGATTTCAGATAACAGTTAGTAAAAAGTAAATATATCCATGCATGGACTGCCTTGTGTGCATGTTTGTTTTTGGATTGACATTGGCCATGGAAGGCATTGGTTTTAGATGCATATACCCCTAAAATTCAGTTTTACATATCTGCCCCTTTTAAACTCCGGAGCCTTTCTTCACCCTGCTTTCCTTTCCATCCTACAATAACTTCATAAAGATTCTGGAAAGTGTTTGCCTGTTGCTTCACAATGGGAACTTCTGCAACCAGATTTGGTATGAATTTGTGAAAACAGGTCATTTGCATTTTAACTGTAGATACCTGTATTTTAACATTTACAAGATGCAGTAATGTTCTATTTATGTTATATGTTATTTGTATTTGAACAAAAATTGATGCCTCTTATATCTGTATAATCTCATATTCCTCTGAAAAAGTATAATGCCATTAAAGAATAAAAGTGAAGTTAATCCCTTGTACATTGTGATGTTTTTCCAGGGAATATCCGAAGAGGCAGGATGTTGGTGTGATAATCTTCCTATATGTTGCCCATAGGTGGAATAATTTAAAATATTTTATAATGGATATAACAAACTAAGAATTTGCATGGCAATACCAATATAGATAACAATACTGTCTACTCTAAACTGTTGGTATGTCTTGTAGAAGCTGCTAAAGTCCCCATTTGTTTGTGCAAAAATGATCATTTAAAATGAATTGAAAAAAACATTTGGAGCATTAGTTTAAATATTTATATAGTAATAGGTAACATATATGTTATATGTTAGGTAGTTATTTGCAGCAATTATGATAGTTATGAAAGACATTTTGGAATTTTTAATTGCACATGTGGGCAGGCGTTTATGTCAAATTTATTCACACACAGCATTGCTCAAACACTTGTATTAGAATGTGGAAAGCAGCATTTGACCAATATGATCAATATGACCTGCTGCACCCGAGGTATTGCAACACAAAGCAGGTTACACACAGCCTCTGAACAAATATCATATTGTGCTGTGCTTCCCAATTTATGTGAAAAAAAATCCCATAAACCAAGCTCCTGTATTAATAACTAGATGATGATGCAAATAATATATATATAATATAATCAAAATAATTTACAGTGCTCCCAAAACTCAAATGCAAATACACTCATTCAAAATACAAATAAAATAAATGAATCGGTGCACAATACAGAGCAATAATACAACAGACTTCAAATATTGTGAAAGGTCCTTCATTATTTGTGAATTCCATATAAAACGTTCCCATTAATACTGCTGTGCAAATAAACGTAAGCAATTCACTCTTCAAACGTGCTGCAGTGTTTTTTCATCACACACCACAGTAATTATCCCCCTACAGCCAACAAACTCACCAAATAGCATTGACCTCTTATGTGATAAGAAGGTCAAATAGTACTCAAATCTCATCCATGTACAGGAGTAACGGTGTCCTTCCTCCAATGTTACTTCCTCACACAGGCATATACAGTATCTCACTAAAGTGAGTACACCCCTCACATTTTTATAAATATTTTATTCTATCTTTTCATGTGACTGCACTGAAGAAATGACACTTTGCTACAATGTAAAGTAGTGAGTGTCAATTTTCTGTCCCCTCAAAATAACTTAACACACAGCCATTAATGTCTAAACCGCTGGCAACAAAAGTGAGTACACCCCTGAGTGAAAAGGTCCAAATTGGGCCCAAAGTGGCAATATTTTGTGTGGCCATCATTATTTTTCAGCACTGCCTTAACCCTCTTGGGCATGGAGTTCACCAGAGCTTCACTGGTTGCCACTGGAGTCTCCTTCCACTCCTCCATGGCGATATCACGGAAATGGTGGATGTTAGAGAACTTGCGCTCCTCCACCTTCCAGCCATGCTTGACTGTAGGCAAGACACACTTGTCTTTGTACTCCTCACCTGGTTGCTGCCACACACGCTTGACACCATCTGAACCAAATAAGTTTATCTTGGTCTCATCAGACAACACGACATGGTTCCAGTAATCCATACAAACTGTTTGCAGGCTTTCTTGTGCATCATCTTTAGAAGAGACTTCCTCCTGGGACAACAACCAAGCAGACCAATTTGATGCAGTGTAGGGCATATGGTCTGAGAACTGACTGGCTGACCCCCCACCCCTTCAACCTCTGCAGCAATGCTGGCAGCACTCATATGTCTATTTCCCAAAGACAACCTTTGGATATGACGTTGAGCACGTGCACTCAACTTCTTTGGCTGACCATGGTGAGGCCTGTTCTGAGTGGAACCTGTCCTGTTAAACTGTTGTATAGTCTTGGCTGCTATGCTGAAGCTCAGTTTCAGGGTCTTGGCAATCTTCTTCTAGCCTAGGCCATCTTTATGCAGAGCAACAATTCTTTTTTTCAGATCCTCAGAGAGTTCTTTGCCATGAGGTGCTATGTTGAACTTCCAGTGACCAGTATGAGAGAGTGAAAGCGATAACACCAAATTTAACACACCTGCTCCCCATTCACACCTGAGACCTTGTAACACAAACAAGTCACATGACACCGGAGAGGAAAAATGGCTAATTGGGCTCAATTTGGACATTTACACTTAGGGGTGTACTCATTTTGTTTGCCGGTGGCTTAGACATTAATGGCTGTGTGTTGAGTTATTTTGAGGGGACAGCACATTTACACTGTTATACAAGCTGTACACTCACTACTTTACATTGTAGCAAAGTGTCATTCCTTCAGTGTTGTCACATGAAAAGATATAGTAAAATATTTACAAAGATGTGAGGGGTGTACTCGCTTTCTACATGCATTTGCAGTGCATTTTTCCTAAGCTTGCAGTTCCTTTGAGGCCACCTCTGTCTTCTTTCTTTTTTGGGTTGCTATGTGCACTGTACTGAATTGCAGTGCATTTTCATGCATTTACACGCATTTTCAGTACAGAAACATGCAGCACTGCACTACAATAGTGTAAACTATGTCCATAGGATAACCTGGATTTTGGACTGTCTATGCAGTTACAGTGCAGTCAAAATGCACCCCACTGCACCTGGTGTGAATGGACCCTTTAAAAATAATTCCAGGCATTGGTATGTTATACATAGTTCCATTGGTCCATGTTGGACCAATGGAACTATGTACAGTATCTCACAAAAGTGAGTACATTCCTCACATTTTTGTAAATATTTTATTTTATCTTTCATGTGACAACACTGAAGAAATTAAACTTTGCTACAATGTAAAGTAGTGAGTGCACAGCTTGTATAACCATGTAATTTTGCTGTCTCTTCAAAATAATTCAACACACAGCCATTAATGTCTAAACCACTGGCAACATAAGTGAGTACACCCCTAAGTAAAAATGTTCACTCTCATACTGGTCACTGGAAGTTCAACATGGCACCTCATGCAAATAACTCTCTGAGGATCTGAAAAAAAAAATTGTTGCTCTACATAAAGATGGCCTAGGCTGGGGACGCATACGCCAGGTTCGCCACGACGGACATGCCGTATTAGAGCTCCGCACAACAGCGAGACTCTAGGCCACCTACACAGCAGCCAGGCAAGCCTACTGACATCACCCCTGCCAGCCCCGCTGAGTATCCAGGCACAATCACCATGGTCACGAGTGGCTCCAAGCCGAAGCTCTGGAGCAAAAACATACGAGAGGCCCTGGCTACTCCAAGATGGCGCCGCTGGCAGAATCACGAATGGGCACACCGAGGACTCCCAAGCAACGCCCGCTCCAACACCCAGAGGACAGTGAGTCTGACACAGAGCTCCTAGCCTCTCCCCTCATCTCCAAACATGGCACGCTACAGCCAGATATTCTCCAGCAGTTTGAGAAAATGCCGCACCGTGCTTTAAAGCACACATCTGACCCAATCACAGAGCGCCTGACAAGGGAGATTAGAGAGCTGGGCCAGCGCACTTCCGACCTGGAACAAAGGGTGGATGAGCTGGAGACTCACCTCAGCACCCAAACTGAAGAATTAGAATCCCTCAGGGAAGAAAATCTCACCTTCCAGACTCAGCTGGATGATTTTGAGAACAGAGCCAGACGTTCCAACATAAGGATAAGAGGAATACCAGAGATGATCGAGGACCTTCAATCTACGGTCATGGCCCTATTCCAGGAGCTGGCCCCGTTCATTCCTATCAAACGTCTGGAAATGGATCGAGTGCACAGGGCCCTGGCACCGCGCAATCAGGATGGTCCACCGATCGATATAATAGCCAAGCTACACTACTACCGCCCCAAAGAACAACTCCTACAGGCGACACGGTAGAAATAAACCTTTTAATTCCAGGGCCATGCATACCAGCTATTTGTGGACCTCTCCCACACCACCATATCCAAACGGATGGCCTTCAAGCCACAACTACAAGTCCTGCAGCAACGCCGAATCACCTACAGCTGGGGATTCCCCTTCTCCCTACGATTCACACACCAAGGCCGGAAACCCACCTGCAAAACAGTAGGAGATCTTTAAGGCCTCCTTCAAGACCTCCATCTAACCCCACCACCCTCAACCTCCTCACAAGGCAACCGTCGACGCTCAGCCTCCTGTTCACCGCAGAAAGTGACACCCTCACCCTCATCCTCTTCAGAGAGAGGCAGGTTTGCCACCAACCATCAAGACCACTCAGACTCAATGGAATGAAGGTAATCATTACCCTCCAGGGATCATCAACACTTTGCCATTTTTTTAGGTGACCTGCCCCCCTGCATCACTGCAGGTAGAGGGTTTCTCCCATTCCCCTTACCCACATTTTTCATTTTGTTGTTGTCTGGTTTTTAGATTTTTCCACACGTTTTTATGGGCGCTAAGGACTTCTTCCTCCCTAGGGATGTAGCGCTTAACCCCCCTCTGGATTCCTCTATGAGGACCCCAGACGGGCAAGTTTACAGTTTATACAGTTTGGGCAAAGTTATAGTATGAAACGCTAAACTTTTCCTATATCTACACTGTGTCTCTCTGGATTTAGCCTGTGGGCCACGGCTCCCCGGATCACCCCCCAATACCCCCTTACTCCTCAGCATACCCCACACCAAACCCAGAGTAACTGGGACCAATTTATGAGGTGTCCTTCTCCTCTGCCTCACTCTCCCCACCCTTTGCTTATTTACAGATCCGGGGAGTCATGACACACAGACAACCATGACTCCTGTTAAGCTTAATATGTTTATTGCAATACACTGGTCACAATATGTACCGATTCTCAGACACCCACTCTCAGCGAAAACCCTCCTTTCTGACCTTCTACGGTCCTAGCTGGCAGACTGAGCACTACCTTTGCCTGGCTGCTCTGCAGCACATCACCCTATTACAGCACCCAGGCTGACTGGTCTCCTGCTGGTTGTCACTGCTGCTCCCCCCTCTTGCCCAGCAAGCTTCCCCTCTAGGGGTCTCCATGGGCAACATGTTTTAACCTGTCCAGATGGAAACCACCTTATCTCTCATATCCTACCTTTTTTCGTTCAATTTCCTCATATTCCCCCCTCTTTCTTCCACCTACCCCTGTCTTTCTTTCTTCCTCCACGCCAGGAGGTGAAGACTATACCCAGTAGCAGTCTCCCTCATAAGCCTGAAGTCTATAACTCCCCATGGCGGCCCTAAATTTCCTCACCCTTAATGTTCAGGGACTATATTCCCCCTGTAAGAGACGTAAAGCCTTCTGGTCTTTCACCTCCCTCAAGGCACATGTAGTTTGTCTCCAAGAGACCCACTTTACTGCACAGCATACCCCCAAATACCTGAGCGCTACCTACCCACAATTCTATACAGCCTCCACAGACACTAAATGCAGAGGAGTTTTGATTGCATTCCACAAGTCCACTCCTTTCTCCCTTAAATCAGAAATCAAAGACCCAAAAGGAAGGTATTTAATCCTCACAGGACATTTAATGGAAACCTCTGTCACCATACTTTCATATTATGCATCAAATTGCATCCCCTCCTCCTTCTCACCTATTCCAAGTGATAGACATCCACAAACAAGGCATCCTAATAGTAGGTGAGGACGCTAATCAGGTCCTATTCCCCTTCCTAGATAAATCACCCCTCTCTCCCCCTGCTAGCCCACACAAGCTTACATTCCAACAGCTACTACATAGACACTCACTAGTAGACGCCTGGAGCAAACTTAAACCTACCAAGAGACAATTTACCTACTACTCCCACCCGCATAAAACATTTTCCCGCATTGACCATATCCTGGTCTTGGTCGGATCTTCCCCCTCGCTTTCGTGCTCTCTGATAGCTCCCATCCTGTGGTCAGACCACAACGCAGTCCTTGCCTCCTTAGAATCTCTTATACCTAACCAACAAGACCGGACCTGGTCTTTAAACGACACCCTTCTGGCACATCCATCAAATATAAGCAAAATTGAGTCAGCCCTTAAGAATTACATTTCCTTCAATTCTACTGACGATGTCACCCCACTCACAATCTGGGAAGCTCACAAGCCTGTTATTCGAGGAACACTTATCAGCTTAGCCTCCCATTGGAAAAAGGAACGCCAAACCAGGTTCCGTCACCTTGAAGCGGCCTTTTCGCAGACACACTCATCATTCCAAGACAATCCCACCCCAGCCTGCAAATTAGAGCAAGGCTTATTCTTGACCGAATCTGCGGAGAAAGCGATCCGAAGCTCGGCACATAAAATATACGTTAAAGCACATTTCTAGCCCTTTCGCTCCGCAACCTCAATAGACCACACAAACCTATGCGGTTAACAACCGCCCCAGACACTTACACTAGCAACCCAGTGAAAGTTCCCCAGATATTTCACAAATGCCTATCGACTCTGTACTCCATCCCCACACCCCCAGACAAAGCGCGTACACCTGAGTTTCTTGACAGCCTTAATCTGCCAACCCTTACGACAGAGCAACAGACTAACCTGGACCAATCCACTTCACCGACATCCTGACACCACTATTAACCAAAGCTTTTAACTCGATCCTTAAATATATCTCCTTTAACCCTGACTCCCTTCAAGCCACTATAGCCATTATCTCTAAAACCCAATCAGATGACACCTCCTGGAAAAACTTCCGCCCCATCTCTTTACTCAATATTGATATAAAGCTACTCTCTAAAGTCCTTTCCTCCTGACTAAACCCAATCATTGGTTCCCTCATCCATAGGGACCAAGTTGGATTTATGCCCTCAAGACAAGCCGGAGACAATGTGCGTAGAGCAGTTCTCCTGACACATTTAGCTCGCACACGCCGTATCCCCACATGTCTCCTCTCCCTAGACATTAAAATGGCCTTCGATAGCCTCTCCTGGCCCTATCTCCAGTCTGTCCTACAGAAATGGTGCTTTGGTCAACACTTCTTAAAATGGATATTCTCTCTTTATTCAACCCCCTCAGCCCGCATCAAATATGCAGGTTAAAGGTCAGACCCTTTCCCTGTATGGCGAGGCATAAGACAGGGTTGCCCACTGTCCCCACTTTTATTCACTCTGGCAATCGAACCACTAGCCCAGAAGATATGAGATAACCCGAACATAAAAGGCCTACAGGTTGGAGGTTATACTCACAAACTCTGCTTATTCGCAGATGATGTCCTCCTGTTTCTCACCTCTCCAATGGTATCTACTCCAAACCTACTAACTGTTCGGAAACAATTGACTGATATCTAAAATTATCAAAATATCCCTTTCCTCCTCTATACAGTCCCAACTACAACAAGTGCTACCATTCCTCCTCCTGGGCATCCCAATCCCTAACTTACCTGGGCTCTATTTTCTGCCAACTACCCCCCACTGCAAACTCACCTAACCAAACTTATGTCAACATGGACTGCCCTATCATTGGCCTGGCTGGGCCGTATCACTGCAGTGAAAATGGTAATCCTTCCTAAAATCCTCTATTTGTTCAGAGTCCTACCTATATCTGTCCCTTCCTACTACCTCAGGATCCTACAACGTAGAGTTTCCAGCTACATCTGGGATAAAATTAGACCCCAAGTATCTAAAACCATCCTACATCTCACTAAACCCCATAGAGGCCTAGGTCTACCACATTTTACTAAATATTACCAGGCAGCACAACTGGCTAGTCTCCCCAAGTACCATGTCACAAAGGAGACTCCCCTTTGGGTTGCACTAGAATCCGTAGATTGCGACCCACTTTCAGTCGCTAATCTGCTCTGGCTCCACCCTAAGGATTGCAAAACCATACATAACCCAGTGACCCGCCATTTCCTACAACTATGGGATAGTTAAAATCAAGTATAAATTGCAATCCCCACACAACCCCCTCCTATCATACCTACATGACCCAGCGTTCTACCCAGCCAGGACCTCACCATCCTCCTTTTACAGATGGTCAACGGCTGGCCTCATACATACAACTCTTTTGACCTGCCAGGTTCTGAACAATCTTGCTTTCTACAGCTCAAATACTTCTTTACCTCATGCATACGCACAGACCCCCACATACCTAACAAGACCATCTTTGAACAAGCCTTCGAATGGGACCCCCATATGCGTGGGCTAATCTCCCTATTGTACGTGCGCTTATTAGACCCTCCACCCCACACCTCCCTCACATATGTCAACAAGTGGGAAACTGAAATAAACCTACAACTAGAGACTGAGGACTGGTCCGACATCTGGCAAGCTATCAAGTCAGCTTCACAAAACATTGTAGCCTCCGAAGCAAACTATAAAGTATTACTACGTTGGTATTTAGTCCTTTCCCGAATATCCTACTACCATCCCTCATACCCACCCACATGCTTTCGAGGATGCTCAGACAGAGGCACTCACCTCCACATCTGGTGGGATTGCCCTATTGTCCAAAAATTCTGGAAAGACATATTTTCCATTATCTCAACCCTAATAGATATGCCCACCACCACAAATACATACCAAGGAAAGAGCAAGGATATCCCATATCGGGTATAATGATGTCACCACTAAACTCTGCCCTACAAATGTCTCATCCGATGGGACTTCTCCCAGGGACAATGGAGTACTCTGGACAAAGCGTACATAGGGCGGATCACATCTGCCCTGAGCTATGGCGGTGCTGTGCAGTGATTCAGTGATTGCTCTGGGGCAAGCCATTATGTGAGAGAGGCTTGAGGCATAGTTGGCTGTAAAAGGAAGTGAGCTGGAGCCATCCATCCATGTGGGATCTGTTACCATCTAAATGCTGATTTAGACCTCTTAAGATGTGATGTCTAAATATCTGATAAGCGACTTTATAATCACATGGTGGTTGGTGCACACTGGATATATGAAGATTTTTTGAATTGTTTAACACTGGACTTCATTATTGATCAAAATATGCTTACTATAGATTATTTGTTGCACTTATTGATTTTGTTTAACAGTGCAACACTATATTTGAATTGATGTTTTGAATATTTATGTATAGATATCAGTTCTGCACTCAATAATTTCACACTCATTTTTTGATGTGGTTGGATAACCTTTTCTAGCACAGGATATATGTATTATTTATGTATATACCAAACTTGGCTAATGGCCCTGAAAACTGGATATCACTGAAGAAGATATTGCTACTTCAGTGATGTCCACTTGCTTCTGTGTCTAGCACCGAGCAGCTGCCTTCCTGCATTGTGAGCACAGCATTGTGGGCCACTCAGCATGGGCACCATTCAGAAAATGCTTTGCATTCCCTGAATGAATACAAAGAATTCTCTGAATGGACAAGGTTGAGAGTGTGATGTTACTCTCTAAATGGCGCCCGTGGCAAGTGGTCAACCTCCTGTGTTCACAATGCAGAAGAGCAGCCAGTCAGTGCAGGACACCAAAAGCAAGTGAAGCTCACTGGAGTAGCAGTATCTACTTCAGCGATTTCCAGCTTCCAGGGGCATTGGCCAGATATAGTACATACATAATTACATTGGTAAGCTGGACCAATGTAACTATGTACAATATACCGATGCCTGGAATTATTCTTTAAAAAAAATAAATAAATCACTGCCACTCACTGAAAACAGTGCTCGGGCCAGCAAACAAAATCAAAGCCTATTGCTGCCAATAGGATGCCCCACTACTCATATATCCATCTCAGTGCATGCAACCATGCTCTAGTGTGTACCTGCATCACAATGCCCCCCCACCACATTTCATTTCTGAAGACTTCATCAGGAGCAGTCCTCTGAACTGTCATATACACTACCGTATTGAAGTCAATGGGAATCTGCTGACCTGTGTTTGACATGCCTTTAAAAATGCATGTAAATGCAGGAAAACAGTGGCCCTGTGCACAAGCCTTTATTAAAAAATATGTGTAGTGTGCATGTAAAAAGCAATATGTATATATGCAAAAAGAGAAACAATGCATTTGCCTTGTGCCGTCAATTGTAAGGTCTTGAAGTCATCCTTGTGGTCTGTTTGTCCCAGGTTCATTCTGTAATTTAGACATTGCCTAAAGATTACTTTCTCTAAGATTGAAGTAAAGTAGAACCTAACGTAATCCTATGGGACCAATAAAGATAGCTCAGGCAGCTTTCAGAGGAAGCAAAATTTAATTTTTTGTTTTCTTCCAGGCACAATTTCTCTATTTCTGTGTCCCAGTGCTGAAATTAACCTCAAATATTTTGCTAAGCCCCCAGGCTTGCCCTGAGCCTAGCTGTCCCACTGATATAAAGAACCCATCAGGCTTTAGATATTTCTGTAAAAGCGATAAATCACTACATGCACAATGTGACCTAGAAGAAACATAACTACAACTGACAGAACTCCATCACAATATTCTGGACCTTGGTGTATACAATGTAGACAGTAAAATGCAAAGGTGAAATACATTTACAGGAATTGTTTTACCAGTTAAACTTGCACAGGTGTCAAACTGAGTGGCCCTCCAGCTGTTGAGGAACTACAAGTCCCATGAAGCATTGCAAGGCTGACAGTTACAAGCATGACTCCCACTGGCAAAGGCATGATGGGACTTGTAGTTCCACAACAGCTGGAGGGCCGCCACTTTGAAACCCCGAATTCACTAATTCTTTCCAGCCAGCTTTGATATATACATTACAAAGAAATACCAGATAGCAGAGCCAGGTGAGAAGGCTCTAACTTTTTTCTGCTGTAGTGCAGACAGGTCACCTCCATGCCCTGAAAACTGATTGGACGGTGAAGAAGCCCACATGTATCAGAGATGAGTCATTCCTCTCACTTTGCTCTCTCCCCCAGTCAGTTCCTTGCCATCATGAGCACCGCAGCACACCTGACTGGTCCCTAGTGCTCTGCCGCCCTCTCCCAGTGCTGCTATGCAGGAGATTATAAAAGGTTGAAACAAAAATAATAATCAGGTAATTACACTAATTACATTTTAAAAATACATTCAATCATGTTTTAACAAACATATAACCATTTGTTTCCATCTATATTCCTGGAAAACACATTTTTGGCTCCCCCCCCCCCCCCCAATATTTCCTTTTGTGTTCAACAATGTTCTAGTCCTACAAGAGTAATTCTGAAAAGCATATTGTTTGGTCAGCTGTCTGTGGGATTTCGAAATAAATTAGCAAAAATATGTTATTTGTCTCGATTATATGTTTATGTTTTCAGACAGTAGGGCCCCTTTCATACTAGCAGTCCAATCGGGTCCCCCTTTTTGTTTTTCAGGCGGACCAATCGGACACTCCCTTCTCCTCTACGGAGCAGGGGGTGTAAACGGACAAGTGTCCGTTTACACCCGCTTACATCCAATCCACTAAAAACAGATGAATGGGGATCCATTCCCCTTCCGTCTGGTGCATTGGATCAGATGGCAGTTTGGTGTAAATGGACAGGCAGCCTGTTTGCATCTGACCACCTATAGAGGAGAGAGAGCCTACCGGAGTCTGCCCCACGTGAAAGGGGCCTAAGAGGAAAAGGGAAAGGCTAAAAGAAATATTCCTTAAGGAGTTTAAGAAATAGAATGAAAACTTAAAGGTAACCCCCACTGCTTAGATCCCTGCCCTTCTATTTGCACTGTGGCATTATGAAAGGTGAAGTGATTGATGAACATTATGTTTCACCTTGCATGTGTTCACTTACAGGAAACTAAGGTGGAATCCAGTCTGGGTTTTACCAGCCCCTTTGGCAGGGTTGGTTCCAGACCATATCTTGCGGTCCACTTGTGTCCACCAACAGGTGGTATAAAGGAAGCAGGTCTGGATCAGAGGATTGCTCTTGACCTAGACTCGGGAAGCCAAAGCCTAAGAGCTGCAAAACTGAACTTTGATTTGTGACTGAAACAAAATGGTTTACATTATCTTTGTTTTGTGGGTGACGGGGAAAAGCCCTTCACCACTGATGTAGGAAAACTGGATATGTTTAGTTAGTGCCTGGAACGCAAGGATTTATTTTCTGTTTTGTTTATTTGATTTTACATGCAACCTTGTAAATAAGAGTAGCGGCGCTTGGAAAAAATGACATAGTAACGCAGATATTTTTTGGTTTTATATCTTTATTGTGAGTAGATAGTTTATCTGCTGCTTTCTCTTTTGCAATATGGACATATTTGATTTTCGTAGTAATTATACCCTAGATACAACGGGGGTGTTTGATGGTAACCCATCACCCCAAGATGATTTGTCAGGACGTTTCTTGCTTCTTAAAAATCTCATGACTGCAGAAGTCCACACCAGATGGGATGTTGCGTTCTTGGAACATTATGTAGCAGAAAATATGGTACCTCGCAGTCTTAGGTGGGAGGTCAGTCCACAATCAGATGAGGTGGACCTTTAGGGATGGTACGCTTATTTCAATACAGCTGGTGTTAAATTTTTAGAATTTCTCATTGCACGTAAAAAGGCTAAAATTAACAGGATAGATGGCGAGATAGGGTCTCTTAGAGATTTGGTCCTTGGGTCTAAAGAGAATGAGGAATATAAAAAACTTTCTGACTCCCTTAAAAATCATTTAGAAAAGGAGGAGAGGGAACAAAAGTCTAAGAAAAAACGGAAGTATAATAGAGACCTTTTGGACTATAAAAATTGCATGGTTTTTAAATGGCAGTTGTCCCAACAAACAGATAGGGAGAATGATAATACACAAATGGACACTTCTGCCCTTCCAATTAATTCACAACTCCATTACAGTCTGCACCCCAATAATGATATTAAGAGACCACCTCTCCCTTCATCTCACCACCAACACCATAGACCTTTGGGGAGAGAGAGAGGAGGAAATAAGGCTCAGAGGCCATATACCCCTAGGGGTAGGGATATATCCCCTATTCATACACCAAATAGATCTTGGAATATTCCTATGTCTAATAGATTTGCCCCGTTGAGAAATAATAATACTGCATCACCCGCCCCTCCCATAATAGAGTGATCACTAGACATCCACTGAACTCCCCAGTTAGAGAGGGGTGGAGAAATCAGGATCCCTACTGGGAATCCTACCAGGAACCTTATTCCTATTGGGAAAACCGATTGGATCATAGACAACTCCAATGTTAAATTACCTAATAATCCTTCTACAAAATTCAAACGGGAATTGATGGGCCTCATTAATGAAGCCTTTGATGACGGTATAATAAACAAAAAAGAAAAAGCATACCTTATCCCTTCTGCTCCACGCATTCCAGTAATTAATTTTTTACCAAAGATACACAAAAATTCTGAGAAACCTCCTGGACGCCCCATCATCAGTGGCATCGATTCCCTCACGTCAAGAATTGGGAAATATATTGATGAATTTCTCCAGCCTTTGGTTTCCAAGATGCCTTCTTATCTTAAGGATACTACACACACACTCAATCTATTGAATAGCTTGACGTGGAGGGAGGGGTATATCATGGCCACTGCTGATGTGGCGTCCCTCTATACCATCATATCTCACCAACAGGGAATGGAAGCAGTCACTTACTATTTGGATTCTGTGGATTATCTACAGGATAAACAGAAGTCATTCATTCTTGAACTCTTGTCATTTGCTATGCAACATCATTTTTTCTGGTTTAATAATTACTACTACCTACAAAAGTGCGGTGTAGCGATGGGCGCTAAATTTGCGCCGAGCCTTGCTAATCTTTTTATGGCTCGGTGGGAAGAGGACGTCGTCTTTCATAACCGACCGCCACAACTGATTTTGTGGCGGAGGTATATAGACAACGTCCTCCTCCTGTGGGAAGGCGATCTCTCCGCTTTAGAGGATTTTATGCAACAACTAAATACCAACAATAGAGGGATCAGGTTGGACTACACAGCTAGTACCAGTCAAATCACATTTTTGGATCTGTGTCTAGCAATACGTGATGACCAAATCATTACCACCACGCATTTCAAAGCCACAGATCGTTATAGCTTTATTCCGACAGATAGCTGTCATTATACTCCTTGGTTGAAGGCGGTTCCCAAGGGACAATTTTTGCGTTTAAGGCGTAATTGCACTCAAATGGATGACTTTTTGGTACAAGCTGATGCTCTCAAAAAACAATTTATGGAAAAAGGCTATAGTCCGGTAGTTTTGGATTCTGCTATTAAGGAGGTGGCAGCCACGGATAGAAAACTTCTATTACAAAAACAAAATAGCCTAAATCAGAATAACTCCTTTCAGACTGTTTTCACTACTTCCTATTCTGCACAACACTTTCATATTAAAAATATTTTCTCCAAGCACTGGGCAGTATTAAAGAATGATATGGTCCTGGGTCCTCATTTGCCTTCTCGTCCAAGGGTTGTATTCAGAGGTCTACCTTCCCTGCGTAATAGTATAGCACAAAATGTTGTTGATCGGCCGATCAAGCCCACATTTTTCAAAATCTCAAAGGCTTTTTTCCTTGTCACAAATGTAGTGTTTGTGCTCTAAATATATTCAAGGGGAGGAAAATAGAGACTTTTCGTTCCACTAGCACGGGCCGTGAGTTCCGTATTAACACTTTCATTACTTGCTCCACTAAGAACGTGGTTTATATGCTGCAGTGCAAATGTGGCAAGCAATATGTAGGCCGAACCATCAGGGCTCTGCAGGTTCGTCTGAACGAACATGTGGGCAACATTAAAAGAGGTCTCCCAGGACATAGTGTTTCTAAACACTATGATCGCTGCCATTGTAGAAATCCACAGGATACACTGTTTATGGCTATCGATAAATTAGATCCGCATTGGAGAGGGTGCAATAACAGGAGAACCATCTCCCGCATGGAAGGGAGATGGATTTATAATTTAAAAAGTTATTTTCCGTTTGGTTTAAATGTAGAATGGGACGTTAATTGCTTTATTAACTATAGTTGAGTCCTAATTCCTGTTTTGTATTTATGTCCATTTTTGTAATTTTTATAATCTCCTCTTTTCCTTTTTTATAATGCTTATTGTATATTTGGTCATACATATTGTTGTTCTATTTTTTATTTGCTGTCTATTTTTGTATTTGTTATTAGAGTTGAGCGAACACCTGGAAGTTCGGGTTCTGCTGGTCCGTCCGAACTTCGTGACAAAGTCCGGGTCCGGGTCCGGACGGAACCCGAACGATCGCACGGATGTCGTTTATTTTTTATCTTGTTGTTATACATACTGGTTTATATGTTATTCGTAATATTTTTTCCTTTTCTCCTCTAATATTTTTAATGTTTTTACCTGTATTTATGTTTTGTCCTTAATCCTGAGTTGATATCAATTATTTCGTTAATTGCAGGGTAAGATGTAAATTTGGTTTGCCTTTTATTGAAAAATTTAATATTTAGGTAGAGGGAAGGTACGCCCTCTACCAAGAGGACAATAACGTGGGAGAGGTTACGCCTAGATTAAATAGCTATCGGTATTTGTCACATAGGACACCTAAAGATGTTACC
>BLSH010010131.1:447242-460150 GCA_018402905.1 Glandirana rugosa | reverse complement strand
TCCCCCAACAATCTGATCGTAGAGCACGATCGTAGCGATCGTTGTTCTATGCAGAGCTTGATCTGCAACTCAAAGCAGCGGTATGTGAAATCTCTAATTTCTGCTATCTGTCCTCAGAGCAACAGCACAGACAGCAGTAGTAAAGTAATCTATCTCAGGATGCAGGATCAGGTCTTAAAATGGCTAAAATCTGTCCCTCACGCCGTCAGCTACCTTTCCCTATACTAACCCAAGGAGCATGTGACTGCAGCACTGTGACTCCAGCTTATAAAGAGGCTGGGTCACATGATGCACTGGCCAATCACAGCCATGCCATTAGTAGGCATGGCTGTGATGGCTTCTAAGGGCAAACCAGTGAAACGCTTGTTGATTGGCTGCCCTGCAGCTTCTCAACACGTGGAATAAAATAGCAGAACCCCGGACCGAACCCGAACGATTTTTGAAATGTCCGGGTCCGGGTCCGTGCCACGGACACCCGAAAGTTCGGTACGGACCCGAACGTTACAGTCCGGGTTCGCTCAACACTATTTGTTATGCCATTATCGATGTTTACATATTCTTTTAATCTAAATCAAAATTAAGGGGGTCAGTATGAGTGGGAGGAAGTTTCAATTCCTGGATTATGCTGCTCACCGGCGGGAGTTTTTTCCACTTCACTCTTGCCTCTATAGTGGATTTATCATATTGTGTCCACTAGATGGCATTAATCCTGCCCTCTCTTTAAAGTATATGCTAACACGAGCTTATATAATGTATTTAGTTCTTACTCTGGTTGTTTGACAATAATCCTACATTTGTTTTTGGCATCAAAACTCAGCCCCCACTTGATCTTTACGTTTTAGTATTGAAGTTGCTGTAGTCTGTGGAGCTGGCGGGTGTAGACAACTTTGCCCTTCTTCCGGTTCCCGCATGGAGTCGGGAATTCAAACTTCCACCCTTAGTTAACGAATCACCAATAAGAGCGCAGAGCACTTCTGATGGTTACGCCCTGACGACGTCAATTATATGACGAAACCGGTCGGCGCAATACCTCAGAAGTGCATTCCTGCGTTCCTAAGGCCGCCACATTAGATTTACCCGGGTTGCTCTTTTCAAGATGTCTTTTACCGTTTGATATCACGTGAGTGCAATGAGTTTTTAAGTATTTTTAATAAATGGTAAACAGTATCACGCTATGGTTGTTTGCATTTCTTGTTATATCCCTGGATGAGCGGTGGAGCATTTTTCCCTGTTTGGTCCTGGGTCAGTTGAAGAGGCTACATACTCTACAAGTTGAGATCACAAGGGAGTGGTACGTCCCTGCATGCTTTTATTGGCTTTTCCATTAGTTTGGAGGCCAATATATTCCGGTAAGCGGATCTGCATTACTGGTGGTGGACACTTTGTGTATGTGATTTACATCCATCCTCTTCGCTGGGTGTCTGAACTATTGGAAGAGATATCTCTATATGCTACTCTCTACACCTACATCTACGGATCTGTCATTGGACTATATATGATTGTTTTAAATATTCATTTATGCACTTTTAGTATCTGAACTGATTTTGCATATATTGTATCCGTTTATGTCATTTTTTCCAAGCGCCACTACTCTTATTGTTTTCTATTCTGATTTGGATAATTATCTACACTCCCAGTAGCAGGCTGCTGGAAAGTTGTGTTTTTCTTTATCAATTTGTTTTATTAGTAGCGCAGATATTTTTTGGTTTTAAACCTTGTAAATAAACCTGGCTACAAGTCAGATTTTAACCGGTTCAGCCCCAGCGCCGTAAATAGGCGGCGGCTGGTTTTGAGCAGCTGTACCGGGACATAGCCTGCAGCTCCAGGCTATATCCCGGTATTGTTTTTTAGAGTGGACGGTCGGCTATCCAGGGATAGCCACCGATCTGGCTCGGGAGCCGCTCGGTCTTTATCCCAGGGGGCGGGAGGGGACATCCCCCCCCCCCCGCCGCTCTTCTACGGCCTCCCGTCCCACCGGGAGACCAGAGCGACGATCCGGCGCCTCCACTGGCTAGAAGGAGACCTGATAGAAGCCGTAATCGGCTCCGATCGGGTCTCTTCCGGTTTACTCGGTGGCTAACGGCGCCAATTTTAAAAAAATGACAGTATTCAGAATCGCTGTTTTTGGTGATCTGAATACTGTGAAGTGCAAAGGAGGGATGGGGGTCTTTTAGACTTTCCTTGTGATAGCAATAAAAGTGATCAGAATTTTTTTTTTTAAAAGGAACAGTGTTAAAAATAAATAAATATATATAAAAAAAAAAATTTAAAGCGCCACCGTCCCCGCAAGCTCGCGCAGCAAAGAAAACGCATACGTAAGTCGCGCCCGCATATGAAAACGGTGTTAAAACCACACATGTGAGGTATCGCCGCGATCGCCAGAGTGTGAGCAATAATTCTAGCAAAAGACTTACTCTGCACCTCTAACCTGGTAACCGATAAAAAATTTTAAAACGTCGCCTATGGAACTTTTTAAATACTGGACTTTGTCGCCATTCCGCGAGTGCGGGCAATTTTCAACCGTGTCATGTATGGCATCTATTTACTCGGCGTAACATCCTCTCTAACAATATACCAAAAAATTGGGCTAACTTTACTGTTGTCTTATTTTTTAACTCAAAAAAGTGAAATTTAAAAAAAAAAATCGTGCTTCAAAGACCGCTGCGCAAATACCGTGTGACAAAAAGTATTGCAATGATCGCCATTTTACTCTCTAGTGTGTTTGAAAAAAAAAAAATAATGTTTGGGGGTTCTAAGTAATTTTCTAGCAAAAAAAAACTGTTTTCAGCTTGAAACCAACAAATGTAAAAAAGGGGCCCGGTTGGTAAGTGGTTAAGTTTGGACTACCTTTTCCCAGGGAAGGTGATCCCCATTGAGCTAACCCCCCCACACATGGTGGATTTTCGGCGGGCATCTTCCTAAACAAGTGTAAAGATGGAGGAAGTGTTATAAGCCCTGCTGCAGGCCACTGCAACCCAGCAGGAAACCAATCGCCAGGTCGCACAGGCCACTGCACTGCAGCAGGAGGCATATCGCCAGCAGCATGAGGCGAATCGCCAGGCAATTGCAGCCCAGCAGGAGGCAAATCGCCAAGCTATTGCAACCCAGCAGGAGACGAGTCTGTTGGCGTGTCCGAGGAGGGAGAATATCCTTTTCCTTTTTCTGTAATTGCTGGGGAGCAGAAGGAGTTGGAATCCAGCCCCCAGCTGGAGGTTAATGAACAAGAAATTATTTCTAACTCTAATAGTGAGAGTGGACAGAATGTGATGCCTGACTTAGAGGTCAGAAAAGATGATTTTTGTACGGAACAACTAAAAGACGCCACACTCAATAGAGCCAGAGAAAACATTAAAATGATAGATGGGGAATCAGTTGAACCTAATATAGGGGTGTCTTTTCCTACATGGCTCTTGAAAATAACTTGCTGTATCAGGTGGTAAAGCAAGGGGAGGAGGAGGTAGAGCAGCTGTTTTTTCCCAAAACCTATCGCCGGATGGTATTGGATTTGGACCATGGTCATATGATGGGGGGGACATCTGGGTATTGAGAAGACCAGGGAGAGAATAATCTAGAGATTCTTTTGGTCTGGGTTATATGCAGATGTCAAAGAATATTGTGAGCCATGGCAAGAGTGTCTGCATTCTACGCCATCGCCCCATTTTCGCAATCCGCTGGTACCGTTACCAATAATTGAAGTGCCTTTTGAAAGAATTGGCATGGATCTGGTGGGACCAGTAGTAAAGTCTGCCCGGGGGCCTTCAGCACATACTGGTAATACTGAACTATGCCTCCGATATCCTGAAGCCATTCTCTTACATAATACCTCAGCTAAAACTATTGCTAAAGTGCTTGTCCAGGTATTTAGTCTTAACGTATTAACGGATCAAGGCATCCTATTTATGTTCCGCGTCACAAAAGAATTGTGTAAGTTGTTTAAAATCTCCTACCTCCATACCTCTGTCTACCACCTGCAAACTTGTGGAGAGATTTAACAAAACGCTCAAAAGCATGTTAAAAAAATATGGTGGACAAAGATGGGAGAAATTAGGATTTCTTGCTGCCATACCTCATGTTTGCCATACAAGCGGTACCTCAGGCATCTACAGTTTATTCCCCTTTTGAACTACTGTATGGTAGACATCCCAGGGGATTGCTAGATGTTGCAAAAGAAATGTGGGAGGGAGCAACCAAGCCTTATAGAAGCGTCATTGAGCATATCTCACTGATGAAAGTTAGAATCGCTACTGTCATGCCGCTTGTACAGGAACATATGGAGCAAGCGTGGTGGCCCAGAGAAGGGTTTATAATCGGGGTGCCAAAACTCGGGTCTTCAGCCCTGGTGATAGAGTGCTGGTACTAGTCCCCTCAGTTGAGAGTAAATTCCTTGCAAAGTAGCAAGGTCCCTTTGAAATTATGGAAAGAGTAGGGGAGGTAAACTACAAAGTTTACCAGCCAGGAAAAGGAAACCAGAGCAAATCACGTTAATCTCTTGAAACCTTGGAAGGACAGAGATACTTTACTGACAATGCCAACCCCCCAAAAGGACATGTTCCCTGTGACTCCTGAATTACCCATAATTGAAACCTTGTCAGTGGCCCAACAGAAGGACATTAAAAAATTTGTAAGAATAGAGACTTTTTCTCTCACCTGCCCGGACTGACCACAGTTATACAGCATGACATCATTATGGAACCAGGTGTCCGCATAAATGTAAAGCCTTATAGAATACCTGAGGCTAGGCGGGAAGCAGTTGCAAATTAAATAAAGAACATGTTAGAGCTAGACGTGATAGAGGAGTCCCACAGTGACTGGTCAAGTCCCATTGTGTTGGACCCAAAACCAAATGGAACTATGAGGTTTTGTAATGATTTCAGAAAGTTGAACAGCGTGTCCAAATCCAATGTGTGCCCAATGCCTCGGGTCGACAAGCTTGTTGACAGATTGGGTAGTGCCCGGTACATAACTACTTTAGGTCTGACTAAAGGTTATTGATAGATACCCCTACCAGTGGATGCCTTTTGGCTTGCATGGTGCTCCATCCTCATTCCAGAGAATGATGGATAAGACCTTAAGACCACATCGCCAATATGCAGCGCCTATTTGGATGATGTAGTCATCCACAGCCCAGATTGGGAATCTCATTTGCTCCGGGTGCAAGCACTAGTAGATTCCCTTAGGAAAGCAGGACTCACTGCCAACCCCAGAAAGTGTGTCATAGGCTTGGAGGAGGCCAAATACCTCAGCTACATTATTGCATGAGGCTGGTCAAGCCTCAGATCAATAAGATTGAGGCAGTTCAAACTTGGCCCCAACCTATAAAAAAAAAGCAAGTGTGTGCATTTCTTGGGATCACAGGATACTGCAGGCATTTTATACCCAATTTTGCCCCCATTGCAGCCCCACTGACAGATCTGACGAAGGTTAAAGGGTCGGTCATGATTAAGTGGAACCCTGAGGCAGAGAAGGCATTTCAAATGTTGAAGTAAGCCCTTTGTGCATAACCAGTGCTCGTGACCCCAGATTTCACAAAGGAGTTTGTAGTGCAGATAGATGCCTCTGATGTGGGACTGGGTGCTGTACTGTCCCAAGTCAGTGACGGGGAGGTGCACCCAGCGGTTTACCTTAGCAGAAAGCTCAACAGACACGAGAAGAACTATGTCATTGTTGAGAAGGTATGTTTAGCTATCAAATAGGCCTTAGATGCCCTGAAATATTACCTGTTGGGGAGACCATTCAAAATAGTCACTGATCATTCCCCTCTTAAATAGATGTGTGGTAACAAGGAGAAAAACAGTGGGGTGACAAGGTGGTTCCTTGCTCTTCAAGTATTTAGGTTCACAGTGCAACATAGAGCTGGGAAACTCTAAAATAATGCAAATGCCCTTTCCTGTATCAATTGTCTGGTTGGGACAGTTGCTCAGCCGCAGGGGCTTGAGCAGAGGGGGGGAATATGTGGCACTATGAAAGGCGAGGTGATCGATGAACGTTATGTTTCACCTTGTATGCGTTCACTTACAGGAAACTAAGGTGGAATCTGGTCCAGGTTTTACCAGCCACCTTGGCAGGGTTGGTTTCGGACCAGATCATGCGGTCCACTTGTGTCCACCAACAGGTGGTATAAAGGAAGCAGGTCTGGATCAGAGGATTGCTCTTGACCTGGACTCAGGAAGCCAAAGCCCAAGAGAGCTGCTGAACTGAACTTTGCTTTGTGACCAAAACAAAAGGGTTTGCATTATCTTTGTTTTGTGGGTGACTGGGAAAAGCCCTTCACCTCTGAGTTAGGAAAACTGGATATGTTTAGTTAGTGCCTGGATGGCAAGGATTTATTTTCTGTTTTGTTTATTTGATTTTACATGCAACCTTGTAAGTAAACCTGGCTACAAGTCAGATTTTAAGAAAACCTGCTGTTTGGACTACCTTTTTTCCAGAGAAGGTGATCCCCATTGAGCTAACCCCCCACAGCACTCACAGATATAATATGCTGGTTGGAAGAAACAACTACTATGCAGTCATATTATAGAACCGTTGCTGCAAAAACATGTGCAATTTGTCCTTTTTTTTTTGTTTACAAATAACAAACATGTTATACTTACCTGCTCTGTGCATTGGTTTTGCACAGAACAGCCCAGATTCTCCTCCTTTCGGGTCCCTCACCAGCTCTCCTGGCCCATCCCTCTTGCCGAGTGCCCCCACAGCAAGCAGCTTGCTATGGAGGCACACGAGTCGCTGCTCTGTGTGTCCATTCAGACATGGAGCCGTGGCTCAGCCCCGTCCCCTCTCTCTCCTCATTGATTCACTGACTTTGACTGACAGCAATGGGAGCCAATTGCACCCGCTGCTGTGTCAGCCAATGAGGAGGGAGAGTCCCGGACAGCTGAGGCTCTTGTGAACATCACTGGATTGAGATGGGACTCAAGTAAGTATTAGGGGGGCTGCTGCACACAGAAGGTTTTTTATCTTAAGCATTAAGATAAAAAAAACCTTGTGCCTTTAGAACTTTAAAGTGTAACTAAAGGCAAATACGTTTCTTGTTTCAGTTAGAGTGGAGGGGCATTAGAACACTTGTCAGGTTCTTATTGCAATTTACCCCCCCCCCCCCCTTCATTAGGGAGATTCACCCAATATGAAGATTTGCCATTATTATTGAGAGTGAAAGTAAAAGAAAATTCAAAATGTTCTGTTATCACCAAAACAGGAACAGAGGGGAAATTTCCCAATAGGGACACTATTTCTGGTGACTCTTTTGACATCAAGAATGTAAATAGTGACATCTACAGGTCAGAGGTAGGAACACAATAGGAATGTCTTCACAAACCAAGAATTGGTCATAAACATACCATCATTCTATAATCAAACCACTATCAGCAGGATTGGGCATTAATCAACCATATTTCAATGTTTACCTTGAAGCAGGTGTAAACTCTGGCCAAATGATATTTAGTATAATATAGTTGTTGTCACCCTTTATTCACCCTTTGTCAGTGGTCTCCTGCAGCTTCTTTGCAGCCACTACCCATTTACACTCATGCACTTCAGCAGGGCAGGTTTCTTGATGGTGAGAACAGTGGACCACGTCTGTTTAATTTGTATCAGCTGTAGTCTCTATCGAAAGCCCATGTGACAAGGCGAAGATGCAGGATTACAATTACGAGACAGGGACAGAGCGTTACCACTCTAACACACATGTGTCAAACACAAGGCCTGCGGGCCGAATCCACCTTTTCTGCAGCTGCGGCACCTCCCTCATCTCTGCCTTCACCTTCTCTTAGCAGTCACCAGCAGAGAGGACGGCAGAACTTCTCCACCAGATCCTGCGCTTCTCAGTGCAGCCAGCTGCAGCGCCCCTTTATCTCCACCTCCCCTGGTTTCGGCATTCAGCAGACACTGGCAGCTGATTTCACCACTCCTCTGGTCCTCCTCCAGACCCTGCACTTTCTGCTTCCCAGCTCTGCCCCCAGCTTCTTCCTGGCAGCAGCACTATGATGTAAGGTATGGTGGGGGAGGGGGTTCTGCACTTGTTATGGTGGGGGGGGGGGGGCTCTTGACAACTGATGTAAGGGAGAGTGGGTTGTTCTGGACTTCTAGTCTTATAGATACAACTGGGTCTTTGAGGGCAACCATAATGCTAATGCGGCCCACAATGAAATTGAGTTTGTCACCCCTGACAGGAAATGCTTGAACAAGTACCTTCATGTCAGTATCACCAGGTATTATTTTATTTAACGCTGCAGGTTTAATAATGTTGAAAATGATTTCTGAAATGACATTACTATGTTAGAGTTCATATGAGATATTAGTGGTTAGGTCTACATAAGCTTTAAGACAAAACCAACTTTAGTGTATGCTGTTTGCTTTTATAGCAATCCAATAAAGCTTCCTGCAATATATATATATATATACCTGTGTATATATATATATATATATATATATATATATACACATTTATTTTAGCCAAAATTATTTAGTCAATTCTGCTGTGGGCTTAATAAATCATACCACAGCAACACTGTGTTGTTCCTAGCAGTCACAAGGATTTCTGCGGCTGTAATTATGCCCTGGTGAGCCAGCTTACTGCATTTCAGTAATTAGGCAAGACTGAGTTGCACAATTGGTCTTTTGCTTATAAAATGACTAGTGCCCATTTTACTGCTTTTGTAAATGCAGTAAATAATAGCAACGCAATTATATTGCCCTTTCTATTGATAACCCATGGATGGTAGAACCATGAAGAATTCACGTTATTATTTTTCTATGGTTATATTTATTGATTGTATTATTTTGCTTCAAGCATATATATAATGGAAGTGCATCAATTACCTCTACTGTTATGGAAGCCTTAAACACAAGTGAAATAACCTGTGATCCATTGAAGCAGACTACAAAGAAATTGTAGTAGTAAGGAGGATTCATCCGATTACGAAGAAATTGTAGTAGTAGTAAGGAGGATTATGTTGAGCAAGCCAAAATGATTGGGAGAAGATTTATACAAAGAGGGTATAATGAAGACTTCATCAAGGAAAAAATAGAAGAAGTATCTAGAATAGAGTGAGAGGACCTGATCAAGGACAAACCAAGGAATGAAGAAAATAAATATGATTTACCCATCATCCTAAATTATAATGTACAGTTTAAGCAAGTGGAGAAGCTATTTAGGAAGCACTGGTCAATTCTCAGAGCCGAAAGACAACTCCGAACAATTCTACCAGAACAATACAGTATAGATTAATTTATAGAAGAGCAGAAACGTTGCGAGATATGGTTTAAAAATATGTCCCGGACCCGCAAAACAGATCTGGCCACTTCACTTTCTTTCAGGGAAAAGGTTTCTTTCCCTGCAAGAGGTGTTTCCTGTAGGAATACAAATATGAATGGCCAAAAATGTGCTAAATTTAGATCTAATACTACAAACAAGGAATATCTGATTAAAGATTTCCTATCATGTAGAACAGAAGGTGTGGTTTATATTTTAGAATGTCCATGTATGTTACAGTATGTGGGTAGAACCAAACGCCCAATGTGAAAACAAATATATGAACACATTTAGAAGATTCGAAAAGGTTTTCTCAAACATAGTGTCTCTTGGGCGTGGCCAAGATGGCGGACTGAGCAGACGTGCTTTGAGAGCTCTGCTGGAGTGAGATCTGAATTATTATCACCTGGTCGTGTATGTGTATTTCTACTACTTTGTGGACTCTGGATGCCTTCCAAGACTCCTGGGCATCAGAGGCGGGGTAAGAAGGTTAAATTCCCCCACTGTGTGTCTGCTGGCACCAGTCCGGTATTCTGTACCTTGGGATCGCCAGCGCGCCTATGCAATATGGCGTCTCAGACAGACGACAAGGAGGCCGTCGGCTCGTTGCCACCTGGCATTCCAGAGGTGATGGCTGCTATCACCTCTTGCCAGACTGCATTGACCTCTAAGATAGAGGCGGTACACATGGATGTCGGCCTGCTCTGACAAGATCTAGAAAATATACGTGCCAGAATCGCGGCTGCTGAACAACGTGTCGGAGGTGTGGAGGACTCAGTAACTGAACACGCTGCCTCCATCCGGGCCTTGCAAACAAAGGTCAGGGCTCTGGAATATAGAGCGGAGGACGCTGAAAGCCGGGGCCGCAGAAACAACCTCCGTATTGTGGGACTCTCGGAGGGAGTGGAGGGTAAGAAAACTACGGTCTTCACGGAAGAATTGCTTCGTTCCCTGTTACCCACAGCCCAGCTCTCACCAAACTTTATAGGGGAAAAGGACCACCGGGGTGCCGCCTAGGCCTGGCCCTGAAGGAGCCCCACCTTGCATCTTTATCCTTAGACTGCTTAATTTTCGTGATAGGTATAAGCTGCTTAGAGCTGCGCGGGTGGAGGGAAAATTACCCTATTTTAATGTCATGCTCCTGATGTTCTTGGACTTTACCGTGGAGACCTAAAGGCAACATCATTCGTTCGATTCAGTTGGGGCCGCCATGCGCACCAAAGGCATCAGGTACAGCATCCTCTTCCCAGTGAAGCTACCGGTGGTTAATGGCAAGACCATGAGGGTCTTCACCAGCCCCAAGGATGCCACTGCCTGGCTAGAAGCATTCCCCCTTATCAGTAACTACGCTGATGGAAATGCAAGAAAGTAATGAGAATCCACTTTTAGCATACCTCCCTGTTTTACTGTTCCTGCTGTCTCTGGAGTTCTGTACACTGAATAAGGAGGCTGATGAGGAGTAGTTGGGATCTCCCCTAGTTACTGACGCAATGATCCGGAATGCAGGTAATCTTTGGGGGTGCTAGCTCTCAAACTCTGAGATTGCTTTTGTTAAATGTTTTAATTGCAACAGACTTGAAGTGTGTGCCCCTGGTGGTCCAACCAGGTGAAGATTAATAGTATACTTACATTGTTCCAGCATCTCTATGACTGAACACTGTTTGTGCCTGTTACAACATACCTATGTTGCCTATGTAGGACTTGGCAATGTCCCAGTCTGGTTACACATTTCCCTCATAGGTTTTTGGTCCTTGGACTACGTTTGGGACTCAAGTGCTTCTCAACGTTCTGGGATGAACCGGGTGGGGGAAGGAAAGGTTGGCCGTTGCTGACCGTGGTTGGACTTGTTCACTGTTTCCATGGTTATTTCTTTTGGTTGGTCTTTTTTTAATTTTATATGCTGACATGAATAAAACATTTTAGTATGACTCTGCATCTCATTCCAGAATGGCCCAGAGAAGAGGTTGCTACCCTCTCATAGGGAGGTCCTGGACTCAGCAACTGGGGAATTCTCATATTATCTCAGATATCACAAATATGGCTACGTTTACAGTAGTGTCGTGGAACATTTGAGGCCTCAATTCTGCTGTGAAACGTTCATTGGTATTCAATTATTTTATGAAAATTACTCCACATCTACAGTATCTCACAAAAGTGAGTACACCCCTCACATTTTTGTAAATATTTTATTCTAACTTTTCATGTGACAACACTGAAGAAATGACACTTTGCTACAATGTAAAGTAGTGAGTGTACAGCTTGTATAACAGTGTAAATTTGCTGTCCCCTCAAAATAACTCAACACAAAGCCATTAATATCTAAACCACTGGCAACAAATGTGAGTACACCCCTTAGTGAAAATGTCCAAATTGGGCCCAATTAACCATTTTCCCTACCCGGTGTCATGTGACTCGTTAGTGTTACAAGGTCTCAGGTGTGAATGGGGAGCAGGTGTGTTAAATTTGGTGTTATCGCTCTCACTCTCTCATACTGGTCACTGGAAGTTCAACATGGCACATCATGGCAAAGAACTCTCTGAGGATCTGAAAAAAAGAATTGTTGCTCTACATAAAGATGGCCTAGGCTATAAGAAGTTTGCCAAGACCCTGAAACTGAGCTGCAACATGGTCGCCAAGATCATACAGCGGTTTAACAGGACAGGTTCCACTCAGAACAGGCCTCTCCATGGTCGACCAAAGAAGTTGAGTGCACGTGCTCAGCATCATATCCAGCGGTTGTCTTTGGGAAATAGACGTATGAGTGCTGTCAGCATTGCTGCAGAGTTTGAAGGGGTGGGGGGTCAACCTGTCATTGCTCAGACCATACGCTGCACACTGCATCAAATTGATCTGCATGGCTGTCATCCTAGAAGGAAGCCTCTTCTAAATATGATGCACAAGAAAGCCTGCAAAGGAAAGCAGACTAAGGACATGGATTGCTGGAACCATGTCCTGTTGTCTGATGAGACCAAGATAAACTTATTTGGTTCAGATGGTGTCAAGTGTGTGTGGTGGCAACCAGGTGAGGAGTACAAAGGCAAGTGTGTCTTGCCTACAGTCAAGCATGGTGGTGGTAGTGTCATGGTCTGGGGCTGCATGAGTGCTGCTGGCAATGGAGAGCTACAGTTCATTGAGGGAACCATGAATGTCAACATGTACTGTGACATACTGAAGCAGAGCATGATCCCCTCCCTTCGGAGACTGGGACACAGGGCAGTATTCCAACATCTCCGGAACGCGAGGAGGTGGAAGGCAAACTCCTACGGATTATACCAAATCCAGAACCCCAGAAATAGTACAACCTTATGACGGGACACAGGGTCAGAGGCTTCCCTCCCCTAGTACGAGACGAAGTCATACAGTGTCATGTACAACTGTAAGTACCAAGGGAGTTACTTGACATCGAGAGGTAACGGTCGTCGTGAGTACGTCGGGGTCTGGTACTGTGATGGTGGTGGTACGAACTGACATCCGTTCTGTGTGAACGGAAACATGAGGAGTGGACCAACGGTGGTGTGTGTGAACTGTGGTAGACTTGGTTTATTCAAATAGAACCAGAGTAGTCTGTTGTCCTGTACCAAGGTCGTTAGGTACAGGAATCAGACGAAAGGAAACGTCCGAAAGAACACGTAGTATAAATCTTCTCCGAAGGAAGATC
>BLSH010010131.1:418506-447232 GCA_018402905.1 Glandirana rugosa | reverse complement strand
ACAGGGTGGGCCATTTATATGGATACACCTTAATAAAATGGGAATGGTTGGTGATATTAACTTCCTGTTTGTGGCACATTAGTATATGTGAGGGGGGAAACTTTTCAAGATGGGTGGTGACCATGGTGGCCATTTTGAAGTCGGCCATTTTGAATCCAACTTTTGTTTTTTCAATAGGAAGAGGGTCATGTGACACATCAAACTTATTGGGAATTTCACAAGAAAAACAATGGCGTGCTTGGTTTTAACGTAACTTTATTCTTTCATGATTTATTTACAAGTTTCTGACCACTTATAAAATGTGTTCAATGTGCTGCCCATTGTGTTGGATTGTCAATGCAACCCTTTTCTCCCACTCTTCACACACTGATAGCAACACCGCAGGAGAAATGCTAGCACAGGCTTCCAGTATGCATAGTTTCAGGTGCTTCCACCAGCTCCATGATGTCATCATGGAGGAGTGGAAGAGGACTCCAGTGGCAAACTGTGAAGCTCTGGTGAACTCCATGCCCAAGAGGGTTAAGGCAGTGCTGGAAAATAATGGTGGCCACACATAATATTAACACTTTGGGCCCAATTTGGATATTTTCACTTAGGGGTGTACTCATATTTGTTGCCAGTGGTTTAGACATTAATGGTTGTGAATTGAGTTATTTTGAGGGGACAGCAAATTGACACTGTTTTACAAGCTGTACACTCACTACTTTACATTGTAGCAAAGTGTCATTTCTTCAGTGTTGTCACATGAAAAGATAGAATTAAATATTTACAAAAATGTAAGGGGCCTACTCACTTTTGTGAGATACTGTATATATTTTGCAGGAAACCTGGGGGTCCCATGTTCTGAGTTTGAAGAGGGCATGGGTCTGTGCACAATACCATCCTTCTAATTCTAACTACGCGAGAGGTGTTTGCACCCTGGTGCATAGATCCCTGCCCTCTCAGCTCCTGGAAGTTAAAACTGACCCGGGAGGCAGCTATGTACTGATTCATGCCTTAATCTCAGATGTGCCATATGTGATTGGGGGTGTCTACTTGCTTCCCCCAGCCGATGTTAATGTACTACATGTGTTGATGCAAAAAATTACTCAGTTTGATGTAGATAATGTGCTGATTGTCAGGGCTCTATACCCCTCTGGCCCTCACCAGTCTGGACTTTCTCACTGGGCATCCTCCTTTTCATTGACTGACCTCTGGCGTCACTTTCACCCAGCAGACAGGGAATACACATGCCTCTTCACCACATGTCGGACCTTTTCCCACTTAGACCTGGAGGGTGGTCTCTACTGCGATCCTCTCTAGAGGCATTTTGGACCATGCTCCATTATCTGTTATAGTGCAGCTATCTCCTGCAAAGGGCCAGAGGACGTGGAGGCTGTCCAGATATTGGATCATGGAACTTAAAATACAAGAATGTCTTCCGGAAGCTATGTGTAATTTCTGGTTACAGAACGTAGAATCTACTGGTCCCTTGATAGTGTGGGATGGTTTTAAAGCGTGGACTAGAGGGGGGTACACCACATGGATAGCTTGGAAAAAAACGGTTGTCTAAGCAATCTCTGAGGCGGTTAGAGGAACAAGCACAACAAGAGGCGACCTATGTGGTCGTGCCAATTATGTTTCATAGCAATACACCCTGAGGGAGTTATCTTTACTTCGAATAGATCTCAGTTCGTGCCAGCACCACGCACCATGTCGCCGAGGGATTCCCATGCCCTAGTTCAGTGTCCAAGCATATTGGAAGCAACTGGGCAACTCCCAGACACAGCTGCTACTTCTTCATCATCACAGGTAAGTAAAGCGCATTATAAGACACCTGTGAGCAACACATCTCTGCTGAATTCCATTCCAAGTGGGACCTCCCCACACGCAGGAACACACTAACTGTGCCTGCGGTTCGTAAGTCTTCGAATGTACTGACTTGTGCATCAGTGTTTATTTTTGCATACACAGCTTTACCTCACCGCAACATAAACCTATGTACTTAACATACTCTGTATTGGGAGCAACAACAGCAGGAGTATAATCTCCTATGCTGGGCAATCCTTGTCTGCATTTCTTACAGCATGCCTCTCCCCTTTGCAAGTGACATATCTTTGGCCCAACCAGAACACCCCTGGCTGGCAACCAGTGTCTCCTACTCCTCCTTGACCTGGGTGGTGTCTGCAGATGTGAATGGCCCCCTTGGCTGACACCTTTGTGTGATGCTTTTTATTGATTTGTAAGTATTATCATGCAGTTCTCCTATGGATGAACTCTTGTAACATGTGATAGCTAATTACTCTGTTGTTAAATTAAAATAGTCTATAGTATCAAAAGTAATTACATACTCTTACATTGTAGAGAACTATATCCAACCAAATAATTCTATACAACCAAAAATGCACAAGTGGCAGTCTCATGAGTGAGAAGTAGTGCTAACCCTGAGATCGGGGGGGGGGGGTGCAGATTGAAAATCAACTGTATCGAAAGAAGAAAAATAAAAAAAAGGAAAATTATTCAGCATTACATAGCCTGTGCCATCTATCCCATATCTCCCTACCTCCAAAACAAAAGTGCCCTCCTACCCCTCACCCACTGAGGAACCACCCCAAACTTGAATACCCACCTACCTATCTGGATCGACCTATTGCCCACCCATCTAACGGTGGGAGAAAAATGTCCCAGGGAGCTGAGACCCCTCACTGCCCCCCCTAAAGGATAGAATATGCCCAATGCAATGTTCCACCACTCGATTGTGATCCTTTGGAGTCTTGTGTGAATCAGCAAAAGGCCCAGGTAGATGCCAGATATGTGAAAAACCAGACTAGCAAATTGTAAATCTGGGTTCAAAGGAGGACAGGAGGCATTGGACAAGAAAGGCTATGATGTGTGAAGCTCACATCTGTCTCATTTCCATCAGGAATCATGCCAAAATGTGGGGTGTGATTAATGTTGTGACATCTATTCCTCACAATTGTTCAATCCCCCTAGTCATGCAGAAGCCTCAAAGTGATGACTAAATAGTCTATCGTCCTCCTGGACTGTGATGCTGAGATCGGCAGATTGGAAGCATATACTGTGAGATCAATGCCAATCCCATCTGGCTGGTTGAGTCTGTGTGTGGTAATGGCAATGTGTTAATAACCTGGGAACCCAGATGGGGAGACCGCCGCTCAAGATTCAGGCAGACTCCACCCACCTGGATGGATAAATGATCATATGAAAAGGCAGGAACTAAAGTCAGACAAAGTCATGTAAATGTGCATAGGGTACACATGATGGCTAGTCTGGTTTTTCACATATCTGACATCTACCTGGGACTTTTGCCAGTTCACACAAGGCATCATAGGATCGCTATAGAGTGGTGGGACATTGGATTGGGCACATTCTATCCTTTGGGGGGGCAGCAAGGGGTCTCAGCTGCCTGGGACATTTCCATCCCACCGTTAGATGGGTGTGCAATAGGTTGGTCCAGATAGGTAGGTGGGTATTCAAGTTTGGGGTGGTTCCTCAGTGGGTGAGGGGTAGGAATTCACTTTTGTTTTGGAGGTAGGGAGATGTGGGATAGATGGCACGGGTTATGTTATGCTGAATAATTTTCCTTAATATCCAATAAATGTAGTTGACTCATAAGGCTGGTGCAGAAGTGTTTTTTATTTTTCTTCTCTTGTTACAAATAATTCTATACCTCTGAAGAAGGACTCCAAGTGGTCCGAAACATGTCAGGTCTGCACAGTTGACACATCCGATGACCAGTCCCCCTGCTTCTTGATTGTGGATGGCCTAGGAACTTGCAACGTGCATGTTGGGTATCATACATGTTTACTGCCTTATAGGCCTCTGTTTTCTTCATTGTTTATAACAATTGTATGAAATGTCTATGCACTATATTTAAACTCTGCAATAAAATGTTAAACTTTTTTACTTAAACCAGTTGTGTCCGCATCAATCCTAAGGGGTTACTCTGTGTCCTTTTTAGCTACCAAAGTGTTGGTTTTTATTTTCTGCATATACAGTCAGGTCCATAAATATTGGGACATTGACACAATTCTAATCTTTTTGGCTCTATACACCACCACAATGGATTTGAAATCGAACAAGATGTGCTTTAACTGCAGACTTTCAGCTTTAATTTGAGGGTATTTACATCCAAATCAGGTGAACAGTGTAGGAGTTACAACAGTTTGTATATGTGCCTCCCACTTTTTAAGGGACCAAAAGTAATGGGACAATTGGCTGCTCAGCTGTTCCATGGCCAGGTGTGTGTTATTCCCTCATTATCCCATTTATAAGGAGCAGATAAAAGGTCCAGAGTTAATTTCAAGTGTGCTATTTGCATTTGGAATCTGTTGCTGTCAACTCTCAATATCAGATCCAAAGAGCTGTCACTATCAGTGAAGCAAGCCATCATTAGGCTGAAAAAAAACAAAACAAACCCATCAGAGAGATAGCAAAAACATTAGGTGTGGCCAAATCAACTGTTTGGAACATCTTTAAAAAGAAAGAACGCAACGGTGAGCTCAGCAACAGCAAAAGACCCGGAAGACCACGGAAAACAACTGTGGTAGATGACCGAATAATTCTTTCGCTGGTGAAGAAAACACCCTTCACAACAGTTGGCCAGATCAAGAACACTCTCCAGGAGGTAGATGTATGGGTGTCAAAATTGTGAATACAGAGGGTTCACCACAAGATGTAAACCATTGGTGAGCCTCAAAAACAGGAAGGCCAGATTAGAGTTTTCCAAACAACATCTAAAAAAGCCTTCACAGTTCTGGAACAGCATCCTATGGGCAGATGAGACCAAGATCAACTTGTACCAGAGTGATGGGAAGAGAAGAGTATGGAGAAGGAAAGGAAATGCTCATGATCCAAAGCATACCACCTCATCAGTGAAGCATGGTGGTGGTAGTGTCATGGCGTGGGCATGTATGACTGCCAATGGAACTGGTTCTCATGTATTTATTGATGATGTGACTGCTGACAAAAGCAGCAGGATGAATTCTGAAGTGTTTCGGGCAATATTATCTGCTCATATTCAGCCAAATGCTTCAGAACTTATTGGACGGCGCTTCACAGTGCAGATGGACAATGACCCAAAGCATACTGCAAAAGCAACCAAAGAGTTTTTTAAGGGAAAGAAGTGGAATGTTATGCAATGGCCAAGTCAATCACCTGACCTGAATCCGATTGAGCATGCATTTCACTTGCTGAAGACAAAACTGAAGGGAAAATGCCCCAAGAACAAGCAGGAACTGAAGACAGTAGCAGTAGAGGCCTGGTAGAGCATCACCAGGGATGAAACCCAGCTGCTGGTGATGTCTATGCGTTCCAGACTTCAGGCTGTAATTGACTGCAAAGGATTTGCAACCAAGTATTAAAAAGTGAAAGTTTGATTTATGATTGTTAATCTGTCCCATTACTTTTGGTGCCTTAAAAAGTGGGAGGCACATATACAAACTGTTGTAATTCCTACACCGTTCACCTGATTTGGATGTAAATACCCTCAAATTAAAGCTGAACGTACGCAGTTAAAACACATCTTGTTCGTTTAATTTTAAATCCATTGTGGTGGTGTATAGAGCCAAAAAGATTAGAATTGTGTCGATGTCCCAATATTTATGGACCTGACTGTATGGATTGGACCAATCTGGATATATACCTATCCATTCCTTCAAATTTTCTTTTTCTCATCTCACTTAAAAGTCTATGCTTTATAGTGCTCGGAGGGTGTTTGAATTTGGGGACAAAAATGGAAGATTGCTGGCCTGGCTGGCTAAGGGACAATATATGGTGACTCATATAGGTAGGATTAAAGATGCCAATGGTAGATTACTGACTACCCCCACAGAGGTTAGTGACAGATTTTTGCATTTCTATCATGAGCTATACTCTACTAGAGTGACCTATGATACTGCCGAGCTAACTCAATACCTGGACAAGATTTCACTCCGCACACTGGAATCTGAGAAATGTAGGGACCTAGATAAAGATATTTCTCTGGAGGAAGTGCAGGCGGCAATGGACTCTATGCAATCAGGGAATCCTCCTGGTCCAGGTGGTTTCCTATTGAATTTTATTCTGTCTACCAGGAGTTGTTGGCCCCTCGATTTACCTCCCTTTTGGTGCAGTTTTCCTCCCTGGACACCCTACTAGACTCAATGTCTGAAGCCATAGTGGTACTGGTGACCAAACCGGGTAAGGACCCAGAGGATTGTGCCTCTTATAGGCCATTCTCTTTGATTAATGCAGATGCCAAATTATTGGCAAAAATTTGGGCCCTTCATCTTGCTAAAATGATAGAAGACCTTATTCATGTGGATCAGACAGGGTTCATGCCCGGAAAGGGTACAGATATTAATAGATGTTGGTTATTCCTCAACTGGCCACTTCCCATAGCAACAGGGGAGCTAGAGTCATTGCTTCACTAGATGCGAAGAAAGCTTTTGACTCCATTGAATGCGAGTACTTGTGGGAAGTTCTGAGGAGTTTTGGCATTGGTCCTAGGTTTCTACACTGGCTGGGCATGTTGTATAAATCCCCCAGTGCAAGAATCCGCATAAATAACACCCATTCTGATTTTTTTCTCCTTCAGAAAAGCACTCAACAAGGTTGCCCTCTGTCCCCTAGCTTATTTGCATTAGTCCTAGAACCGCTGGCAATCCTAGTTCGAGAGTTTCGGCTTATTAAGGGACTGTGGTTTGGCCCTTTGGAGGAGAAAATATCACTTTATGCGGACAACACACTGTTATACTTACATGATGCTGGACCCTCCTTGCATGTGGCCCTTGAGGCATTCAGTGAGTGTGGACATTTCTCAGGGATGCGTATCAATTGGTTTAAAGTGGTTGTCAAGTCATGACAACCACTTTAAACTACAGGTAAGCCTATAATAAGGCTTACCTGTAGGTCCTGGGAATATCTCCTAAACCTGCATGGTTTAGGAGATATTCCCTGTATCTGCATGTGCCAACGTCATCGGCAAATGTGCAGTGAAGAAGCGGCCCGACTGGACCGTTTCTTCACTAAGTGGGCTGTAATTGACGGCGCCTGTGCGCATGCGCGGTAGTGACATCAGCGTGGTTCCTGCCAATCACAACGCTGGAGTCTGCGCTGTGATTGGTCGGAGCCCGGGATCCTGGAAGACGACGGACACAACATAACGCCGGTCACAGCAGTGTTCGGGGACCGCTGCGTCGATCTAAGGTAAGTATTTCATAATGAGCTAGTATGTGATGCATACTAGCTCATTATGCCTTACTCTTACGTTCACTGACAGACGCAGCTCTTCTTATGACACATGGGGTTATGCTCATATCACTTGGAGTAGACTAGGCAAAAATAAAACAAAAGCATAGGCTGGCCCCTCCCAGGGGGCCGTCCTCACCTTAGCATATAATCCCCCTGCTCTGCATAGCACATCAGTTTTTATTGCCCAGTGCAAGGAGTAGACCTGGTTCCCTATGGGATCTGCAGTCTCCTGAAGGTTTTTTCTGATGAAGACTGCTATCAAGAAGCCGACTGGTGGTATAGAGGATATCTAGAATCCAAAGCCAGGGAGACCCGAAAGGATTGCACCCACCGCTACCAGCACCCAGGGATAGCCAGCTATACTTGCTGTTTTAAATGCCTCAGCACTGTGAATGAGCAATGCCAAAAATCCACTGCACTTCAAGAGCCTGCACCGCTGTCAGCCACGTTGTCCAAGCAAAAACGGCTACTGCTGTTTTTATCACTTCCTGTAATACCGAGAACGACCACTGGGGGCTGCCAGAGGACAGGCTGAAAACCGCATGGGCTACCAAACAATTCCTGCTGTCATCAACACAAGCCGAGCTACGGCAAAATGGCGCGGTCGGTGGACGAACGATCTGTGATTGGGCTGGCTTCGTCTCCCCGAGTGTTCACCAAGGTGGTGGCCCCGATGCTGGCACTGTTGAGACAGAGAGGTATCGCGGTGGTAGCGTACCTCGACGATTTACTCCTGAGAGCAGGGTCAGCTGCGGCTCTGGAGGAGAATGTGATGATTGCGGTGTCCACATTGAAAGAATTCGGTTGGCTGATCAACCTGCAGAAGTCATTGTTGACTCCATCCTACCGGCTGGAATTCCTGGGTGTGATTCTGGACACGGTGCAGGCAAGGGTGTTTTTACCGCCGAGCAAGCTCCTGACATTACAGGCAGCAGTGCGAACCCTGTTGTCACGCCAGTGGTCCTCCTTACGGTTCTGTATGCGAATGTTGGGGCTTATGGTGTCAGCGTTCAAAGCGATACCTTACGCCCAGAGTCACACTCGGCTCCTACAGAAGGCAATCTTGTTGCAATGGGACAAATCTCCCCTATCCCTAGACAGACTGATCAGGTTGGATCATCAGTTCCGAGGATCCTTGATTTGGTGGATTCGGGCTCCAGCCCTAAAATTGGGAAAATGTTTTCTCCCCCTCAATTGGTCAATAGTAACGACGGATGCCAGCCTGTCGGGCTGGGGAAGGGTCCTGGGGCAGTTCTCTGCCCAGGGTCGTTGGTCAGTTCAGGAAGCTTGCCTTCCGATAAATGTACTGGAACTGAGAGCGATCAGGCTTTGTCTGTCCCATTGGTCGGCGAGGCTGCGAGGCCTCCCTGTCCAGGTTCAGTCGGACAATGCCACGGCTGTGGCATATGTGAACCATCAGGGCGGAACGAGAAGCTCGGCAGCAGCCGCGGAGATGGCTCTGATCCTTCAGTGGCCAGAACTTCACGTGCCAGCTCTCTCTGCAATCTACATTCCAGGTGTGGAAAACTGGCAGATGGACTTTCTCAGCCGCCAGACTCTGGATCAGGGGGAGTGGTCCCTACATCCAGAAGTGTTCCGCCAGATTTGCCTCAAGTGGGGCACACCAGAGGTGGACCTCATGGCCTTCAGGTTCAATCACAAGGTACAGACCTTTGTGTGCAGAACAAGATATCCATTGGCGGTCGCCTCGGACGTACTGGTAGCACCCTGGGGTCGGTATCGGCTACAGTAAATCTTTCCTCCCCTAAAGCTTCTACCTCGGGTTCTGCGCAGGATAGAAGCAGGGGGAATACCAGCAATCCTGGTAGCTCCGGATTGGCCTCAGCATCCTTGGTACGCCGACGTGGTACGGATGGTGACAGATGTCCCGTGGCGTCTTCCGCTTCGTGGAGACCTACTGTCTCAGGGGCCCATCTTGCACCCTGCTTTACCCTTGCTGGCTTTGACGGCTTAGCTATTGAGTCCCAGGTATTGAGGGATAGGGGTGTCTCGGACTCCGTGATCCCTACTATGATTGAAGCACGTAAGGGTACTTCATGTAAGATTTATCATAGGACCTGGGAGGCCTATATTGCCTGGTGCGAGACAGGGGGTTGGAACCCCCGCTCTTATACAGTGTCCAGAGTACTGTCTTTTTTACAGAAGGGACTGGACAAGAACCTGGCGTTAAGTACGCTTAAGGGTCAGATTTCGGCCCTGGCGGTTCTTTTTCAACGGCCCTTGGCGTCACATTTGTTGATCCGTACATTTGTACAGGGTGTACGTCATGTGGCCCCTCGGATACGGTCGCCTCTGGCGCTGTGGAATTTGAATCTGGTGCTTTCTGTGCTGCAGAAGCCACCATATGAAAAGATCAGGGACATTCCCTTGCGACTGTTGTCACAGAAAGTGGCCTTTTTGGTGGCTGTTACATCCGCTAGGCGGGTGTCCGAGTTGGCAGCATTATCCTGCAAGTCACCTTACTTGGTCCTTCATAAGGACAAGGCGGTTTGGCGACCTTCCCCTTCGTTTCTTCCGAAGGTGGTTTCTTCTTTTCATTTGAATGAGGATATTGTTCTTCCCTCTTTGTGCCCGCACCCATCGCATCCCAAGGAAATTGAACTACCAGCACTTTGGATGTGGTGAGGGCTTTGCAGTATATTTGTTTTCTACAGCTTCCTTTTGGAAGTCTGATTCTTTATTTGTGCTGACGGAAGGGTCGTGCAAAGGCATGGTGGCCTTATCAGCTACCATTTCTCGTTGGATCAGGAAGACCGTGACTCATGCATATAAGGTTCGGGGCAAGGTTCCTTCGTTTCCAGTCACGGCTCATTCCACCAGGGCAGTTAGTACTTCCAGGGCGTTTAGACACCAGGCCTCAGTGTCTCAGGTGTGCAAAGCGGTTACTTGGGCCTCAGTGCACACGTTTACTAAGTTTTACAAGATTGATGTTTCAGCATCTGTGGATGCTGCCTTTGGCCGCAAAGTATTACAATCGGCAGTTTAGGCGCAGATGGCGCTGCCCGAGATGGCTTTTTTGTTGGGTACTGTTCTTATAGTTTACCCACCCCTCTTGATTGGCATAGCTTTGGGACATCCCCATGTGTCATAAGAAGAGCTGCATCTGTCAGTGAACGTAAGAGTAAAAGGGATTTTATTATAACTTACCGTAAAATCCTTTTCTCTGAGTTCACTGACAGACGCAGCACCCACCCGTCTGTGGAGTTAGTACGGCTTGTTACGAACTGATGTGCTATGCAGAGCAGGGGGATTATATGCTAAGGTGAGGACGGCCCCCTGGGAGGGGCCAATCTATGCTTTTGTTTTATTTTTGCCTAGTCTACTCCTAGTGATATGAGCATAACCCCATGTGTCATAAGAAGAGCTGCGTCTGTCAGTGAACTCAGAGAAAAGGATTTTACGGTAAGTTATAATAAAATCCCTTTTTCTCTTGCAGGTGTTTTTTTTTTTTTAGTCACAAGCCTTGACAACCGCTTTAAGTCAGTACTATTCCCTATTGACCCTCAGGCTAAGGTATCTGTGCCCCAAACCCCATTGCTCTGGGTAGAAGAGTTTAAATACTTAGGAATTATGGTTGTGCGAGATCTACAGTCATTTCAACGCCTTAACCTTCGACCTATAGTGGTGCGTCTTAAGGAACATTTCTCTAGATGGGCTAATTTGCCACTCAACCTTCTAGGTCGCATTAACATATTGAAGATGATTTATCTACCCAAATTCAACTATGTTTTTAGAAATTGCCTGGTGTGGACTCCCTCCTCATTCTTCAAAGATTTAGATAGCTGTATTGGCTTCTTCTTGTGGAAGGGGTCTGTTCCTCGCTTGGCCAGATCTACTCTTAAACTTCCAGTAAGCTGTGGAGGACTAGCACTACCTAACCTGTTGGTATGCTACTGGACAGCTATATTGGTCACAGTTAGATGGTGGTTTGAACAATCCAGAGCCAATACTACTGTCTGTCTAGGATCCTAGGATCTCTTATGGAACTCAGCAACTTAGTCTATAGGGGCCCGACAGCATACTCCTGACCTAGAGTGACCTTGCAGGTGTAGGTGGCGGCTAGACGGGAGCTCCTCCACCCTAACTAGTGGTCTCCCTTCTGTCCCCTGTGGGGGAATCCCTCTCTACCTCACTTCCAATGCTTCCAGATCCACAACTATGGGCTCTGTTTGGGATAAAAGTTCTAAAGGATATAATGCCCATGGGGGAATTGTTGTCATTTCAAGATCTAGCTCTTAAATATAGACTCCCTAGATGGATGATCTTTCGGTACTTTCAGCTGCGTCACAAGACGAAAGCGCAATTCCCTACTGTCCCTTGTCTCAAGGCTGATACTATTAAAGAACTACTAGCACAGGAATTGTTAGACAAACCCCTCTCATCATTATACTTAGCACTGCTCAGAGTAGACTCGCCAAAAATGGATGATCTATGGTAGAAATGGAGGGCTGATATTCCGAGCCTGGATAGAAAAACATGGGAGGAGAGTTTTGAAGACAGTTCTAAGTTAGTGATATCCTCTAGAGCAGGGTTTCTCAACCCTAGGGTTCCTCAAGAGGTTGCTAGGGGTTCCTTGAGCAATGGTCAATTTCTATCTCTCAGATGAATTCCAAATTATACCATTTGATCTTTTTAGCTATCTGTAAGGGGGTAATTCTTCCCAATGACCACAAGTGTAAGGAGCATTCTTCCCATTGACCATTACACTAATGTATCATGAGTTGTAGATTTTTAATTTTTAGCAGGGGTTCCCCGAGACCGGAGAATTATTTCAAGGGTTCCTCTGTGTTGAAATGTTTGAGAAAGGCTGCTCTAGAGACAAGTTGCTACAAGCAAAATTCTTACATAGAATTTATTTTACGCCTCAGAGATTGCATAAGATATATCCACAACGGTCACAGAACTGCCCACGATGTCATTCCCAGTACTTATATCCATATGTTCTGGACCTGCCCCGAAAATGCTACAATATTGGAGGGCAATTATGCATTGTATTAATACTCGTTTGCGATTGTCCCTCCCAATGTCGGCTCATTTAGCCTTATTGGGTATTTCGGACCATGACCAGTGACCACGATATACCAAGTTAATAATATCCTTTTTATTGTTTTATGTAAAGAAGGAGATATTGGTTAAATGCTTCTCCCCCCACGGTGGACTCCTGTGCATCCTCTATTGATGCAATGCTACCTCTGTATAAATTGACGTACATTAATAGGGGATGCCCGAGGAAATATGACCGAATTTGGCAACCATGGACTGAAGAAACTTGAATCTCACATTGAATTCTTTTTGTCCACTCTGCTTAAGTGGAGGGAAGCAGGATATGCCTGGGTCTGGTGTTCTTTCCCCCATCCTTATCCCCACCCTGTAATTTCAAGACATATTGATTATACACATTCATGTTTAAAATAACTCTACCCTGTAAAGACATAGTTCTTGGGAATGAGATACTGTATGTATGAGAAAATTAGGTATGTTTTTCTGTTCATTTCAATTTAATATATGAGCAGCTTGTCCACGACTTTGTATTATGTAATGTGTCATGCTATACCTTTTTCAATAAAGACCAACCTTGTTTGTTAAAAAAAAACATAGTGTCTCTAGACATTTTGCACAATGTCACACAAAAGATCCGCCTGTTCTCAAATTTTGCGCTATTGATAAATATAAACCCCACTGGAGGGGAGCAATAAGATCAGAGAATTGAGCAAAAGTGAGTCAAGATGGCTTTTGAACTCAATACTTTCCATCCTTGGTATGAATATTGACTTCGATCTAAATGGTTTTATCTCAAATTAGTGATTTCTATAAATTTCCGGGTTATATCTACATGTTTATTTTTTATATACTCTTATATATGTTTATTTTATATTAATATTCTTTGGCGTTTTTTTCAGGGTTCATGTTTGTATATTCACTAGATGGCGCTATTCTATATTGCTCATAGACTTTTTTCATTTGATGGTGAACTTAGGGCTGTTCTTTTTTATTACTGCCACTAGAGGTCATCACTCTATAGGCAAGTTAGGTATAGAATATGTATTTTAGGTTACCTGCATTTATGTGCTATCTCAATTTATTTTATTGTATCTTTTTTTTCCTGGTCTTTGTCTGATATAAAAATCATTAACCTCTCTTGATTAAATTTGGTTTATCCATGTGCACCACAGGGGTTCTTTTAAATCAATTTCGTTTTTTAAACCAATTGCGGTTTGCATCTATGTGTCATTTCTTTATACATTTTATATAAGAGGAGTATAATATCTCTATTTTTGTTTTTTATAGTATTACATTTGATGGTAATTGTTGTATTTTCAGTATCGCACGATGACCTGACGATCCACCCGTCACCATGGCGATCTGTAAACAAATAAGGCTGTTATATCCTGGCGCTCATCGTTAGGCTACTTTTCCTTGAAGAAGTCAAGTGATCTGTGACGCAACGCGTCGGACGTAGCCAGTGACATCACTTCCAGTGTCTCAGTAAACCCGGAAGGAGCAGTAAGGGGGCAAGCTTCTTTGATGGCTTTGTGATGTTATGCATTGTACAAGAAGACTGCTATGTGAGTGGGAATTTTTAGCACAATAAAAAAACGTATTTATTGAAGCAATTTTGCGCGATGAAAGCTTTCTTTTTATTCTGAGTTTCTTCCAAGAAGCTGTTTTTGAGCACAATGGAGGAGATACAAAGGACAAAAAGACACAGCGGTGTTGCCTTCCAGGAAGACTAAAGACGATTATACCCTGAGGTGAAGGGCAATTCACCTGGTGGTGGAGGTGGTGGTTTTGTTTCACTGAGCTGTAGCACCAAGTCGCACCTATTGGAGCAAGGTGTCTAAGGAAGAATCTCAGATCCAGCATTTCTATGGGACTTTTTTTATCCGAATAATACATCACTTATTCACAATTGTGTGCTTATAATCACTATTATTATTTTTTTATATACTGTTGAAAATAAGTGGTGGGTTGTATAGGTTTCATGGTGAAGCATATAGTGTTTTGAATGTATACACAGATTGAATGAGTGCACCATTCCCCCTTTTTGATGCAATTGGTCTTTTGCTTATAAAATTACTACTGTCCGTTTTACTGCCGTCGTAAATGCAGTAAATAATAGCAACGCAATTATATTGCCCTTTCTATTGGTAACCCATAGATGGTAGAACCATTTAGAATTCACGTCATGATTTTTCCATGGTCATATTTATTGATTGTATTATTTTGCTCCAAGCATATATATAATGGAAGTGCATTAATTACTTCTACTGTTATGGAAGCCCTAAAACACAAGTGAAGTAACCTGTGATCCATTGAAGCAGACTCTATTCCCTGTCTGCCTATACAGTGCATGCTAGAAATTCATTGGGGAAAGTATCAGAATTTGCATGTTAAGCCAGTCATAGATGGATCGAAATTTGATCCATCTATGGGCAGGCTGGTTGTACAGTTATCTCGACTGACTTCTGTACAACTAGCCTGTCAGGTTTTGTGGCTTAATCAGTGCCACCGGCTATACTGTAGCTGGCAACACTGATCATTGTATTCTGACAGTGGGAACTCTCCCCGCTCTCAGAATACAATAGTTTAACGGGTGGGATTCCCTCATCAACACTGAGTGTGTTGATGGAGAAAGTGAATCATTTTTTAATGATAGTTCAACTCTCTGGATGAACATAAAAAATGCATAATCTATGGCCTGCCCTAGTCCCCTTTCAAACTTCCCATAAAACGTTGGTCGTTTTTTTGCGGTGCTTTTGTGGCTCTTTTGTGCGCTTTTGGCAGCATTAGCGGTGGGTTTTTATTAATCTCCTTGACGGTATTCCCGAGTGTGTATCGGGGTATGTTTGCACTGCAAATAGCGGTAACCTCGAGCCGCACTCAGGATCGCATCACTGGATCCAAGGCTGGGTTACTTACCATGTCCCCTGGATCCAGCGATGTCCCCCCGCTGTGTCTACGGGCTGTGTCCTCCGCCCCATGCCTCTGTGTGCCAGGCTCCATTCCCTGCGAGGGTCGCATCACATGGGGGTGGAGCCTGGTGGGAAATTCAAAAAGTGAAACACACTTTTGATAATTATTTATAGTTAACCACTTCAATACAGGACGTTTATACCCCCTTCCTGCCCAGACCAATTTTCAACTTTCAGCGTTCTCACACTTTGAATGACAATTACTCGCTCATGCTGCACTGCACCCAAACAACATTTTTATCATTTTTTTCACACAAATAGAGATTTCTTTTGGTGGTATTTAAGAACCTCTGGGTTTTTTATTTTTTGCAACATAAGTGAAAAACTGCGAAAATTTTGAAAACGAAACACTTTTTTTTAGTTTCTGTGATAACATTTTGCAAATAAGTAATTTTTGTTCATAAATTTGGGCCAAAACCTATACTGCTACATATCTTTGGTAAAAATAACCCAAATAAGTGTATATTATTTGGTCTGTGTGAAAGTCTTAGAGTCTACAAGCTATGGTGCCAATCATTGAAAATTGATCACACCTGATGCACTGATGGCCTATCTCATTTCTTGAGGCCCTGAAATGTCAGGAATGTACAAATACCCCCCAAATTACCCCCTTTTGAAAAGTAGACATTCCAAGGTATTTAGTAAGAGGCATAGCGAGTTTTTTGAAGTTGTACTTTTTTCCCACAATTCTTGGGAAAATTAAGAAATTATTATTATTATTATTATTTTTTGCACAAAATTGTCATAACAAGTTATTTCTCACACACAGCATATGCATACTTCCAATTACACCCCAAAATACATTCTGCTACTCTCCCCGAGTATGGCGATACCACGTGTGAGACTTTTTCACAGCCTGGCCACATAGAGAAGTCCAACATGCAGGGAGCACCGTCATGCATTCTAGGAGCAGAATTTTCATATCTAATTTCCTAACGACCTATTACAATTTTGAAGGCCCTGGAGCACCAGGACAATGGAATTACCCACAAAATGACCCCATTTTGGAAAGCAAACACCCCAACGTATAATCTATGAGGCATTATGAGTCTTTTGAATTGTTCATTTTTTTCCACAAGTCTTTGAAAAACGTGGAAATAAAATGAAAACACTTTTATTTTTACACAAAGTGGTCAATTTTTAAAAGATATTTCTAACACATAGCATGTACATAGCAAAAATTAACCCACAAAATATATTCTGCTACTCGTCCTGGGTATGGCGATACCACATGTGTGAGACTTTTTCACACCCTGGCCACATACAGAGGCCGAACATGCAGGGAGCACCATCAGGCGTTCTAGAAGCATAAATTACACATAAAATATAATTCATACCTATCCCACTTTTGAAGACCCTGGAGCACCAGGACAGTGGAATTACCCCCAAAATGACCCCATTTTGGAAAGCAAACACCTGAGCTATATTCTATGAGGCATGGGCTGCAGATAGGTACTCGGGTACTCTGATGGGCTGCAGATAGGTACTCAGGTATTCTGATGGGCTGCCAATAGGTACTTGGGTACTTTGATGGGCTAGAGACAGGTACTCAGTTAATCTGATGGACTGGTAAAAGGTACTTAGGTACTCTGATGGGCTGCAGATAGGTACTCGGTTACTCAGATGGGTTGGTGACAGGTACTCGGGTAATCTGAAGGGTAGGTGACAGGTACTCGTGTACTCTGATGGGCTGGTGACAGGTACTCGGGTACTCAGGTGGGCAGGTGACAGGTACTCAGGTGGGCAGGTGACAGGTACTCAGGTACGCTGATGGGCTGGTGACAGGTACTTGGGTACTCAGATGGGCAGGTGACAGGTACTCTGGTACACTGATGGTCTGGTGACAGGTACTCGGGTACGCTGATGGTCTGGTAACAGGTACTCAGGTACTCTAATGGGCAGGTGAGAGGTACTTGGGTACTTTGCTGGGCTGGTGACAGGTACTCAGGTTTTCTGATGTGCAGGTGACAGGTACTCGGGTACTCTGATGGGCTGGTGACAGGTACTGGGGTACTCAGATGGGCTGATGACAGGTACTCTGGTATGCTGATGGGCTGGTGACAGGTACTCGGGTACTCTGATGGGCAGGTGACAGGTACTCGGGTACTCTGATGGGCAGGTGACAGGTACTCGGGTACTCTGATGGCCAGGTGATAGGTACTCTGGTACTCTGATGGACTGGTGACAGGTACTCGGGTACTTTGATGGGCTGGTGACAGGTACTCGGGTACTCTGATGGGCTCGTGACAGGTACTCAGGTACTCTGATGGTCTGGTGATAGGTACTCGGGTACTTTGATGGATTGGTGACAGGTACTCGGGTACTCTGATGGGTTGATGACAAGTACTCGGGTACTCAGATTGGTTGGTGACAGGTACTCAGGTACTCTGATGGGATGGTGACAGGTACTTGGGTACTCAGATGGGATGGTGACAGGTACTCGGGTACTCAGATGGGATGGTGACAGGTACTCGGGTACTCTGATGGGTTGGTGACAGGTACTTGGGTACTTTGATGGACAGGTGACAGGTACTCGGGTACTTTGATGGATAGGTGACAGGTACCCTGATGGGCTGTGACAGGTACTTTGATGGGGTGGTGACAGGTCCTCTTTATTGGGGGGTGGGGTGATCAGTGTGCTTGGTGTACAGTAGGCGGTGACAAGCTGTTACCGCAATCTCCCTCTCACACACGATCGGTGTGTGACAGGGAGAACTGCGGTAACAGCTCGTTACCACGGTTTGTTTACATCACATGACCGGCTGTGATTGACACAGCCGGTCATGTGGTAAAGAGCCAATTCTATTGGCTCTTTGCACTGATCGGAGCTGGGCTTTGTCCGAGGGACAAACCTCAGCCCCGATCACCGTGCTGCGTGCCCCCGGGGGCGCGCACGAGCGGCGTGCACGTGGAGGTCGGTAGTGACCGGCTGTGATTGGACACAGCCGGTCACGTGGTAAAGAGCCAATTTTATTGGCTCTTTACCCCGATTGGGGGGGGACACGACCCCCCGTCACACGATCGATCCATGATCGCCGCAGTAGCGTCGAGAAGCGGCCGACGTCATATGACGTTGGCCTGGATCGACGAGAGGTTCCTGCCGATGTCATTTTTATATGACTCGGTAGGGAATGGCCGCTGTGGGAAAGGTCACATGTAAACAAGCCGGTGGAAGCGCCGGCTTTTCTCTCTCCTCTCTGCACCGATCGGTGCAGTGTGAGAGGAGAGAGGGGGGAGAGAGGACGTGCTGCAGCGCTGTGGGCGATGTGTAATGCCCACAGCGCTGCTAAGTGACAATGGGGGACAGGCTGCATCCCCCCACCATCCATCGACACCCAGCCATTCTCACCTCATCCAGCCATCCTCACCCCATCCAGCCATCCTCCCCCCATCCATCCACCACCCACCCAACCATCCTCACCCCATTCATCCACCACCCACCCAGCCTTCCTCACCCCATCCATGCTCAGCCACCCATCCATCCATCTATGCTCTCCCACCCAGCCATCCTCACCCCATCCATGCTCATCCATCCATGCTCAGCCACCCATCCATCCATGCTCAGCCATCCTCGCCCAGCTGTGCTCAATCATCCCCATCCATGCTCATCCATCCTCATTCGTGCTCAGTCATCCCATCCGTGCTCATCCATCCCCATCCGTGCTCATCCATCCCCATCCATGCTCATCCATCCCCATCCATGCTCATCCATCCCCATCCGTGCTCAGTCATCCCCATCCATGCTCAGTCATCCCCATCCATGCTCAGTCATCCCCATCCATGCTCATCCATCCCCATCCATGCTCAGTCATCCCCATGCATGCTCAGTCATCCCCATCCGTGCTCATCTATCCCCATCCATGGCTCATTTGTGCCTCATTCATGCTCATCCATACCACATCAGTTCTCATCCGTGACACATCTGTGCCACTACAGTGCCCATCCATGCCACTACAGTGCCCATTTGTGCTACTACACTGCCCATCTGTACTACTACACTGCCCATCTGTGCCACTACAGTGCCCATCCATGCCACTACACTGCCCATCTATGCCACTACACTGCCCATCCATGCCACTACACTGCTCATCCATGCCACTACACTGCCTATCCGTGCCACTACAGTGCCTATCCATGCCACCACAGTGCCTCACAATAGTGTAAAAGGTAGTCAAATTAGATTTGAAATGTATGCCCCTAGAACACCTGAAGGTGCTCCCTGCATGTTGGGCCTCTGTATGTGGTCAGTCTGTGTAAAAGTGTCACACATGTGATATCGCCATACTCGGGAGGAGTAGCAGAATGTTTTGTGGGGTGTCATTCTTGCTATGTACATGTTGTGTGTTAGAAATATTGTATAAATGGACAACTTTGTGTAAAGAAAAAAGCGTTTTCATTTTCTTTCCACGTTTTCCAAAAACTTGTGGAAAAAATGACATGTTCAAAAGACTCATTATGCCTCCTAGAATATAAGTTGGGGTATTTACTTTCGAAAATGGGGTCATTTTTTGGGTGTTTCCATTGTGTTGGTGCTCCAGGACCTTCAAAAGTGCAAGAGGTAGTCAAGAAATTAGATGTGTAATTTATGCTCCTAGATCGCCTGATGGTGTTTCCCTGCATGTTGGGCTTCTGTATGTGGCCAGGCTGTGTAAAAGTCTCACACAGGTGGAATCACCATACTCAAGAGGAGTAGTAGAATGTGTTTTGGGGTGTAATTTGTGGTATGCATATGCTGGGTGTGAGAAATAACCCGTTAACATATGACGATTTTGTGAAAAAAAAAAAAAAATCTTCATATTGCAAAGAATTGTGGGAAAAAATTACAACTTCAAAAATTCACCATGCTTCTTACTAAATACCTTGGAATGTCTACTTTCCAAAAAGGGGTCATTTGGGGAGTATTTGTACTTTCCTGGCTTGTTAGGATCTCAAGAAATGAGATAGGTGGTCAGTACATCAGGTGTGATCAATATTCAGTGATTTGCACCATAGCTTGTAGACTCTATAAGGCACCATTCACACAGGGGCGACTGTCGCTCCGACTTGGGTAGCCTCATGTCGCCCCAGGTCGCTTGACATCTGAAATCCCATTGAAATGAATGGGAGCCGTCTTAATGTACACTACTGAAGTCGGAACGACTTCAGAAAAGGTTCCTGTACTACTTCTAGGCGACTTCTATCCGACTTGTGCCCATAGAATTGAATAGAAGTCGCCTCCAAGTCGGATCCCCCATCTAAATAAAAGCGACTTTGTAGTGAAAAGAATAGAATTTATTTTTAGGCAACCCCCTCCCTCCCTTTTCTGATTGGTCAAGGCAAAGTCGCCTGGAAAAAGTCATGTTGTAAAGTCGCCTCAAGTCCCTGGAAGTCGCGCTGGAAGTCGCGCTCAAAGTCGCGCTGAAATTGCCTAGCAAAGTCGCGTCGAAGTCGGGTCGCCCCTGTGTGAATGCAGCCTAACTTTCACAAAGACCAAATAATATACACTAATTTGTTTTTTTTTTACCAAAGATATGTAGCAATATAAATTTTGGCCAAAAATTTATGAAGAAAAATTACTAATTTGCAAAATGTTATAACAGAAACTAAGAAAAATTAATTTTTTTACAAAAATTTCGGTCTTTTTTTAATTATAGCGCAAAAAATAAAAAGCCCAGCGGTGAATAAATACCGCCAAAAGAAAGCTCTATTTGTGTGAAAAAAAGGACGCAAATTCCATATGGGTACGGTGTTGCATGACTGAGTAATTGTCATTCAAAATGTGAGAGCACCGAAAGCTGAAAATTGCTCTGGTTGTTAAGGGGTTTAAGTGCCCTGTGGTCAAGTGGTTAAGGTCACTTGTCTCAAAAAAAATATATTTTCCAGCGCTTTTTGTGTGCTTTTCAGGCACTTTTGAAGCACTTCCCATTCATTTCAGTGGAGAGGGTGTTTTTGAGGTGCTGTTTAAGCACTCTAAACATGCTCCAAAGATGCTGCTTGCAGGGCTTTTTTCACTGCCCCACCAGCGCACCTCCCCAGTGTGAAAGCATCCATTGAAATGAATGGGAGGCAGTTTTCAGGAGCTTTTCAGGAGCTATTTTTAGCACAAAAGCACCTGAAAAGTGCCTCAGTGTGAAAGGGGTCTTAGACCCCTTTCACACCAAGTCGTTTTTCAGGCGCTTTTGCGCAAAAAATAGTGCCTAAAAAGCGCCTGAAAAACACCTCCCAATACACCCCAGTGTGAAAGCCAGAGTGCTTTCACACTGGGGCGGTGCGCTTGCGGGACGGTAAAAAAAGTCCTGCAAGCCGCATCTTTACAGCGGTGTGGGAGCGGTGTATTCACCGCACCTATACCGCCCCTGCCCATTGAAAACAATAGGGCAGCGTTCCCAAAGCGCCTGAACACCGCTTCGGGAGCGCCACAAACCGGTACTTTTTGTGGGGGGTTAAAAGCGCACCACCACCACCTGAATAGCGGTGCCATAGCACCTCTATAGCGAGCATTAAAACGCCACTAATTAGCTGCGATTTACTGCTAACGCTCGGGCGGCTCCGGTGTAAAAGGAGCCTTAATGTAAGTTGATTCTAAATTATACAATCATGTTTCAACCTAATTATTAGTTTCAAGGAAACCTTGACTATTTATATCTGAAAACGCCGTTAGTCAATTCAAAAATGGCCTTACAGAATTATTGTGATGCAAATATTGAAAAATATAACTTTTTGTATAAACTTCCACTTTAGGTTCTCCACGTGTTAGGCCTTTTGCATGCACACAGATATAATCATTTATTGAGTTTATACATGGGATCTTGCTAGCAAAAAGATCCTGAGTAAAAAATGCATCTACACACATACAAGCTCATAAAAGTGTTTCAATGTTGGTGTATATGCTCGTATGTTCTTACATACACACGCCTAGGTAAAGTTTTATATATTACATATACCAAGGAGCAAAGAGAGGTACTCCTGCAGCAGCGCTTCCAAATCTGATCATAGGCACTCAAAACAAAACAAAACACACTTCTTCTGATAATAGTTCAGTATGCTTGTGGATGTTCAACCCTCCACCAACAAGATATCACCTCGTGAGAGTAAAACGGAGTCCCCTTATGGGGATGCACTCACCAGAACCTGGTGAGATAATCGCATTAAGCTCCAAACGCTATGCAGATATAGGTATAAGGTGATCCCTCCATCCACTTCAGGGACAATGAAATCCTTTCCTCTGATATATTCCTCGTTAGGTCAAAGGGATGTACAAAAACAAGAAGAGAGTGGAGACACCTTCATAGCGTAAAACCGTTTTATTGAAAATATATATTAAAATTCATAAAGTATCACTCACATGGTGGAAGGGATACAAGCGCATAGTTTCATTGCCGCCTTTCACTACATGTCCTCCTTAACAGTTCGGTGCCCGCCCGTTCCGCTACTGAGGGTGTTCGTTCGAGGGTCGGCAGACCACTTCCGCTGTTGCGTCGCTCGGCCCGGCTCTGACGCGTTTCGTCACATCCGACTTCGTCTGAGGGCGTGGCCGAGCTGCGCGACACAACAGTTTTTATAGCGGATGAGAGAAGTTTTGAAACCGCCCCCTGATCTTGGCGTCGACCCGTCTCCAGGCAACGCATACCACATACGGAGCAGCTCATGTCTGAAAAGAGCTCTTTCAGTCTCAGGATACGTACGATGATTGTCATAACCACTTTTTGGCTAATTACTTCAAGTTTACTTTAGGAACTATAGAGACCAAAATAACCAATCTTTTATGGGCATGAGACTAACGGTAACTCTCATTTTTGTCTTACTCCACTGGAGACAAAATGGGTACAAATATGTGAGACGCCTAAGTCGATCAATGAGATTAATTCAAACCCGCTGCCTAGAGTCGGATGACACCATCATAGACGGTTTCTCTCATATATCACATAAATGAACATCACATACAAAATATATACGTTCCCAAAGACACTTCATACAGTTATTCAACAATTCATCATTTATGATATACCTAGGTCCATCCCGTAATGGGACTAACCAAATGTATATCTGAAGTTAATAATTACTTCAAAAACCAGATAAAATTAAAATTAAGATCCAAATGGAAATGGACATAAAAAAATTCCAAATTAAAATGGGAGATTACATATGGCAAAAACTTCTAGGCATTTTTTTAAAAAATAAATAAAATTACCTCTTCATATTTTAATAATCGTTAATAAAACAGTTGATGTCTAATTCGACATTCAATCCTTTAGGCGTGAGCGAATTGGTCATAAAAATCCAGCGGGCCTCACGTTTGGACAGATCCCGTACACGGTTGGAACCCCTCCAAGGTGAGACCACATGTTCCACTCCCCAAAATTTAAGTCCTATGGGGTCACGGTTATGGGCCTGTAGGAAGTGTAAGGATACATTGTGGTCCCTAAAACCCAATTTGATGTTTGTAATGTGTTCTGCTATCCTTACCCTAAGAGGGCGTTTGGTTCTTCCTATGTAAAGGAGACCACAGGGACACTTAAGGGCATATACCACATGCGTCGTATTGCATGTGATGAAGTCCTTAATCTTAAATTCTACTCCATTCACATCGGACACGAAGGACTTCAAACCTCTCATAGGGGTCCTCACCTCTCTACATGCCCTACATTTGCGACAGGAATAGAATCCCTTTTGGTCCCAGAAAGTCGCAGGTTTTGTGGGGGGATCCAGCACCTTCCGTACAACTCTATCCCCTATGTTGGTGCCCTTCCGGTATATAAATCTGGGTCTTTGTGGTAAGGTAGGGCCTAGCAGAGTATCCATTTGTAACACGTGCCAATGTTTTCTGAATATGGCTTCTACCTGTTGATGTTGCTCATGATATCCGGTAATGAAGCCATATTCATGTGAGTTGGTTCGGGACTCCTTGTTGGCATTTTCAGACAGTAGAGTTTCCCTTGGGACCTCCGCCACTGCCTGAATAACCACATCTAGATGTTCTCGTTTATAGCCTTTCTCCTCAAAGCGGTCCCTCAGTACCTGTGCTTGTTCTCTATAGCAGTCCAAGTCTGAACAATTCCTCCTGATACGTGACATTTGTCCTTTAGGAATGTTTTTTAACCACATAGGATGGTGTCCACTAAACCAGGGTAAAAAGCTATTTCTATCGGTAGGTTTGAAGTATACACTGGTGGTTAAAGTATCCCCAGACCTACCGATAGTGACATCCAAAAAGTGAATCTGGTTTTGACTAAACTGACTGGTGAGGACAATGTGGTTGGTATTGCTATTCAGATATTTAATGAAGTCAATGAGGGATGCCTCTGATCCACTCCAAATGAAGAACAGATCATCTATGTACCGAACATAGAACAATAGTTCCCTTCTTCGGTTAGCATAGATGAATCTGTCCTCCCATTCGCCCATAAAAAGATTTGCAATTCTCGGGGCGAATTTCGCCCCCATTGCAACACCTCTCCTCTGGTTATAAAAGGATCCGTTAAACCAAAAGAAATTATGAGTCAAACAGAAGTCCAAGCAATTTCTAATAAAGATTTTCTGGTTATGGGGAAGATCCTCCCTCTGACTAAAGGCCCAATTGAGTGCCAGCAAAGCATCCTCATGCTGAATGATAGTGTAGAGGGAGGATACATCCGCCGTCACCAGAAAAATCTCTGGATGGTCTCTTAGAGATACTTGGTTCAACTTCTGTAGGAAGTTCTTTGTATCTTTCAGAAATGACTTAGTGTTAACTACACTCCCTTGGAGAAATTTATCCACATACTCTCCCACTCTCGAAGAAACCGACCCAATCCCATTGACAATGGGACGGGCTGGGGGATTGAGGGGGTCCTTGTGAATTTTAGGGAGGGTATATATAGCGGGGATCCGTGCACTCGTAGGGACCAAATACCTCTTCTCCTTTTTGGTCAGCACTCCTGACCTAGACCCTCCTTCTACCAGAATTTCCAGATCTCTTTTATACTGAATACTGGGGTCCTTTGTTAATGGCATATACGTATCCGTATCTTGTAACATCCCCATAAGTTGTGTGACATAAAATTCCTTATTTAGTATGACCACACCACCCCCTTTGTCGGCGGGCCTTATGATAAATTCTTTAAAAGAGAAAGTTTTATATATATATGTATTTATTTATTTATTTTTACAGCTCTGAACACACTGCTGCATTACAGATCTTTGGAGGTCCCGCCCCATATGAGGTCACAGCTCCGCCCCCAGGATGTGACCTCATATGGGGCGGGACCTCCAGGTGATGTCATCTGGTGGCCACGCCCCATGCCAATATAAGGCACAGCACAGAGCGGCAAGGGCATTCGTGAAGGAGAACGCGTCGTGTCAACATGGGAAGAAGAAGAAGAAAAGAAGAAGAAGAAGAGAGGGAAGGGGACAGCGGAGAAGACCAGCAAAAGAGCAGAAGACGCCGCAGAGGAGAAGAAAAGACCCCTCAGAAGATGAAAGACCCCGCAAAAGAGCCGAAGAAAAGAAGACACCGGAGAGGGGAAAAGACCACCGGAGCAGATTTAATAAAATATGTTAAAAAGCTGTGTGGTTTTTTTGTGTACATATTTCTTTCCAGGTAAATGGGTAGGGGTACGATGTACCCCATACTCATTTACATAGAGTGGGGGGCCGGCATCTGGGGACCCCCTTGTTAAAGGGGGCTTCCAGATTCCGATGAGTCCCCGCCCGCAGACCCCGACAACCACCAGCCAGGGTTGTCGGGAAGAGGCCCTTGTCCTCATCAACATGGGGACAAGGTGCTTTGGGGTGGGGGGCGCAGAGCCCCCCCTGCCCCAAAGCACCCATACTCCCCATGTTGAGGGCACGCGGCCTGGTATGGTCCAGGAGGGAGGGGGGCGCTCGCTCGTCCCCACCCCCTTCCTGGCCTGCCGGGTTGCGTGCTCGGATAAGGGTCTGGTATGGATTTTGGGGGGGACCCCACGCTGTTTTTTCGGCGTGGGGGTTCCCCTTAAAACCCGTACCAGACCAAAGGGCCTGGTATGCTCCTGGAGGGGGACCCCCTGCCAGTTTTTTCTTTAAAAATATGGTGTGGAGTTCCCCTTCAAGATCCCCAGAGCACAAGTCGCATGTCAATGCCTTTCAATGGGCTGAAGTGGGATCAAAGTCGGACAAAAGTAGTACAGGAACCTTTTTCAAAGTCGCTCCGACTTTGAAAAACACAAGTCGGACCAGTTAAGACGGCTCTCATAGGGAATCATTGTTTTTGTGACGTAATGCAACTTGTGCTCTTCATGTCGGTCCGAGAATCGGACTAGTGTGAACCCAGCCTTAAGCTTTAGTAAATCAACCCCTGTATGTCCATTTACACAAAGAGCCATGGCTTGGTCCTGCCTCTTCTCTCCTCATTGGTTCACTGGCCAATGACTCCTACTGCTGTCTCAGCCAATGAGGAGGGAGGGTCCCCTGAGAGCCAAGGCTCTTGTGCACATCGCTGGAACGCAGTGTTAATTTTGACGTCCAATTTCAATTTAGTTTTAGTCGTAGTCTTTTGACTAAAATGCCATTTTAGTTTTAGTCATATTTTAGTCTTTTGACTAAAATGCCATTTTAGTTTTAGTCGTATTTTAGTCATCTGAATTGTTTTACATTTAGTATTATTCTAGTCAGCTAAAATCTCCAGCACTTTTTAGTCGATTAAAATCTCCAGTACACTTTAGTCAACTAAAATCGAATGGGTTTATTTAAATTGTAATGCATTATTAAGGCATTTCTCTAGAATTTGCAGACATGTTATATACTCCTGGAGTAAAAAAATGGAATAACATGTTATTATTTGTGATATTACAGTTTGAACATGCATTAAAGACACAGATTTTGGTGATACATAACGTCTTTATGAATAAAACCAAGTTTCATAAACAAAAATATTTTGACAAACAGTCAAGCAAAGTGCAACTTTAAAATATAAAAAAAAACAAAAAAACTGTAATGGCTGTAATGTAATTGCACATATTACCTGAATATATTAACATTAAATATTAAGAAAAAAATCATAAGAAAATCCTTTTCCCTTATTTATTTTTCTTTCAGTAGCTTAGTACATGCACCCTATTTATTCTTATGTGGTGGTGGTGCAGTGTTAATTTTGACATCAAATTTTGATTTAATTTTTGGCTTCATGTATACACGACGTTTGAAAACCTCTCCTGAATGCTGAACTTGAAAGTTTTAAAAACATTCATTTTGCCACTTTTACATACTGCGTTTATGCACGTTTTGCGGCGTTCATGAGCGTTTGCGTTTAGAAGTGTTTTTGATAGATAACAGATTTTACACATCAGTAGACCCTACCAAATTCTTTCAATGCAGAAAAAAGTCTCTCTCACGTTTAGACGCTGTTAGAAGCATTTAGCGTTTCAAATGCCCCTGAACATCCATACTGAACACAGTTTTTTGCTTTCAAAAAAATGCTTCTAACCTCAACTGCCTGGAAACGACTAATGATAAGATAACATAGAGGAGGGTTCAGGGGCTGCTGAAAAAAAACACCCAATTGCCCCTAAATGTCAGTTTATCAGCTGCAGTGTACATTAGGCTTTAGTCCTTTGACTAAAATGCCATTTTAGTTAAATGACCCTTGACATCAAATGATAAACTTTCTATCTTGTTGTGATGCCTTTATTGTATTTTGACATCCCTGCATGCCTACCAGTATTGTAACTGTGGATGCTACCCATGAGCTCTGTATGTACCGTGTTCATGTCAAAATCTGTATCCTTATTGCAGTGCCTGTTGCACTACTTTACCTGTCAATCTCCTTGATTGTCTCAATATACTCAATAAAACTTTATTTTATTAAAAAAAAAATGCCATTTTAGTTTTAGTCATATTTTAGTCATCTATATTGTTTTAGTTGTGTTTTAGTAGACTAAAATAGTGTTAATTTAGTCGGCAAAAATATTTTAGTCTACAAAATTTACACAGAAAATAATAAAATATTCAGCGCACACAGTGTCAATACTGAGACAAATAATGATTGCACGCCAAGCACAAAAAAGGCAATTCATAAACCCTCTATAAATGTCAAATTGTAAGATATGTGCAGCGCAAAACATAAAGTCTCTTCAGATACTGTAGAGTAGTTTTCAGATGTTCATAAAGCATGAATAAACAATCTCCATCATTATGAGGAAGAAGACAGCATATCCCAGTGATGAAGGTGCCTCATAATATAAAACATGCAGGTGATATTACTACCTCTAACAAATAAGTACGAAATACTTGTAGACTTTTGATGAGATGTCATAGACTTCTCTGAAATACAAAACGCGACGTGTATAGAATGTTAAACTGTAAATATCTCCCAAATACTTAACGGAAAAAACACGAACCGCACGTTAGTAATAAACAGAGTCATAACTGTGACACACGCGACTTATAAAATAATAAAAGACACATTTAAAACATCTGATTTTATAAAAACGGCTGATTTAATTGTGATAAAATCAGATGATTTTGTGTTGATTTTGTTATATCTACTGATTTTATACTGATTT
>BLSH010010131.1:391333-403454 GCA_018402905.1 Glandirana rugosa | reverse complement strand
CGTAGCGATCGTTGTTCTATGCAGAGCTTGATCTGCAACTCAAAGCAGCGGTATGTGAAATCTCTAATTTCTGCTATCTGTCCTCAGAGCAACAGCACAGACAGCAGTAGTAAAGTAATCTATCTCAGGATGCAGGATCAGGTCTTAAAATGTCTCAAATCTGTCCCTCACGCAGTCAGCTACCTTTCCCTACACTAACCCAAGGAGCATGTGACTGCAGCACTGTGACTCCAGCTTATAAAGAGGCTGGGTCACATGATGCACCGGCCAATCACAGCCATGCCATTAGTAGGCATGGCTGTGATGGCTTCTAAGGGCAAACCAGTGAAACACTTGTTGATTGGCTGCCCTGCAGCTTCTCAACACGTGGAGTAAAATAGCAGAACCCCGGACCGAACCCGAACGATTTTTGAAATGTCCGGGTCCGGGTCCGTGCCACGGACACCCGAAAGTTCGGTACGGACCCGAACGTTACAGTCCGGGTTCGCTCAACACTAATTATGAGGCACCTTCATCACTGGGATATGCTGTCTTCTTCCTCATAATGATGGAGATTGTTTATTCATGCTTTATGAACATCTGAAAACTACTCTACAGTATCTGAAGAGACTTTATGTTTTGCGCTGCACATATCTTACAATTTTACAAAATTTACACTGCTGGATCATGATGTAGTAAGATGTAAGGTAAGTATAAGGGATGAGGGGACTGCTGCACACAGAAGGTTTTTTACCTCCATGCATACAGTAGAATGCATGAAGGGAAAAAACCTTGAGCCTTTACAACCACTTTAAAGTGTACTGCTATCTAAAACTTTTGTAGCACACCCAAAGGTTTTGGCTTTCATAAGTATGCAAGTACCGCTCTTAGTTCAATCTGGTGACACCCTCGAAATCCCCTGAAACATTGAAACAGACAGTTGTAAAAATTTTGCAACTTTATTCATCGATGGCTGCATTCTGAAATAAGAAAAATTGTGTTAATGCAAATAGAACAACATGTTCAAGATTCATGAGTGTAATTACAGTAGAGGCGTTAAAATATATAAGCTACGGTAACTATAATATAAGTCCCAAATTTGTATGTTGGTGAGCTCACACATCTGCGTCTGGTCCTAAGCAACTGTGCATTTAAAAGTTTATTTTACAAAGCAACAAAGTAGTAGCCAAACAACAGGTGTGCAGTGCTTTTAAGATGATCCACCAATGGCCCATACACCCGATCCAAAAATCGGACGAAATATCCCGCTTTCGAAGTGATCGTACGATAATCGGATCGTTGGTACACAGCTTTCGAGAGCCGATTACGACAGTTCATCCGATATTATTCGATCGGACAAACACGAAAATTTTTCTCGTATGATACCAGATCGTACGATTTTTGTTTAATCAGTACAGTTGTCGTCCGAAAATACAATACAAATACACTACAACACATGACATCACTTCCAATTTTTTATTCTGTCATATGAGAATTTTCGTGACTTTAGTACACTCTTCCGATTCGATCTGAGGTTAGCATGCAAAAAAAAAAACGGATGATCTGTCGTCCGATTTTTGGAACATGTGTATGGGGAAGGCAGGCCATACATGGGTTGAATTTTGAAAGAATTTTCTTTAGAAAATCTTATCAAAGAATTTTCATTCGAATTTCACACCATTAGTGGGCTGCAGCAACAGCCGATTTTCGTGCGGCAATCGATTTTGAGTAATCAGGCATGTTGGACATTTTTTTTAAAAACTAACAATTTTTCCAATCAATGATCGTGTGAAAATGTACTAGAAGAGGTGTGCATATGAGTGCAAGAAATTAAAATTCCCGGAAAAAAAAAGAAGATTCCCAGCCACGAAAAGTCTTTCCTGTAGCAACATGAGTAGAGTTGAGCGAACCCGGACTGTAAAGTTCGGGTCTGTACCGAACTTTGGGGTGTCCGGGACCCGGACCCGAACCTGGACATTTCAAAAAAGTCTGGGTTCGAGTTTGGGGTTCTGGTATTTTATTACACGTGTTGAATAGCTGCCAAGGGCAGCCAATCAACAAGTGTTTCACTGGTTTGCCCTTAGAAGCCATCACAGCCATGCCTACTAATGGCATGGCTGTGACTGGCCAGTGCACCATGTGACACAGCCTCTATATGGGACTGGAGTCACTGTGCTGCATGTCATATGCTCTCAGGATAGTTTAGGGAGAGGATGCTGCTGGCTCTGTGAGGGACAGATTGCAGATATTATAGAACATCTCATCCTGCATTACTGAACGATCTGATTGTGGACTAGGGAGAGATACTAGTACTGCTGCTTTGAGGGACAGATTGCAGACCTCATCCTGCTGCACAGAACGATCTGACTGGACTAGGTAGAGTCTGTTGCTTTAAGGGAAAGATTATTGTTCTAAAATCATCTCCAAGTTCTGTAGGGAAAGGTTCCAGCTATTGCTTTAAGGGAAAGATTATTGTTCTAAAATCATCTCCAAGTTCTATAGGGAAAGGTTCCAGCTGTTGCTTAGAGGGACAGATTATTGTTCTAAAATCTTCTCCAAGTTCTATAGGGAAAGTTTCATCCAGCCGCATAGAGAGCCATATTATTGTTCTTGTTGGTACTACCAAGTTTTCTAGTCTGCTCATACAACTTCTGTTGTACGACCGTTGTATGTCGGCTGTTCTAATCGCGTGTACTAACGGTCGATTTAGCATACAACGGTCGTTCGTATGACCTGTTGTATACGATCGTCGACCCGTGTGTACGAGGCTTTAGTCTTTTCCCAGACAGTGCATCCATACACATACAAGGAAATTGTATGCATGTATCCTCTGTATCCTCTGTATGTAGCTGAAAAGTCCTTTCCGTGTAATACATTCTATCACACTATCCCCTAATGATATGAGCAGGTAGCTGAAGATATGGCAGTACTGTATTAAAGCAAAGTAATGTAATTGAATAAATCTGAATGACAGTCACTATAACACAGGGAAATTCTTTGCAGAGATCACATGGCACTTACAATGCAGCAGTCAGCTCTCCTCAGTCCTCTTAGGTAGGCAGAAGAAACAGGGGGAATTCAATCCTGCACTGTCCTCTAGGCACTGAACAAACAGGAATCTGACTCAAGAATGCAACAGAATATTTTCCTGAAGACTTTATTCCAATGAATAAAAAAATAGTACAGAAACAGAAATTGTATAAAAGCATAATTTATTTCAGAAACATACTTAAAAAACTCCATAAAACATAGTTAAGTTAAAGCGGTATTAATTATCAGCGGTGATACTTTACCTAATACTGCCCCCTCTCCACCCTCCATCTTACCACTATACTAAATGATATTTTATTTTATATTATATATAAATTTTATTTGTTTAACTTTTTTTTATTATTTATCACTTATTATTCTCTTTGATAATACAGTCTACTATCTCATCATTCATTGTGTTATTTCATGTCATGTAATATATATTTTTAACAATGCATTTATTTTTTTTTTTTGTCCATAGTATTATTATTATTATTAGTATTATTTTGTTTTTTTAAAGTATTCAATATTCGTTTATATATTACTGATGTAATGAGTGATTTTCATATGTTTTCTTTGCATTGTAATACTTTAAATTCTTAAATAAAAGAATGCAGAAAAATAAAGTGGTATTAACCACTTGACGACCGGGCCATAGCCGAATGACGTCCTACCAGAATCGCGCGCACATGGGGCTGTGTGCATGGCCGTCGGGTTCACAGGACCCGACGGGTCATGGACCACTGTAAAGGGCCAATGACAGCGGCACTTTACCATGTGATCACTCCATCCAATGATGGAGTGATCAGTGTAAACAAACCAGCTTCATGTCGGGTTCTCTCCGCTGCTCACACAGATCGTGTGAGCAGCGGAGGGAGAAGATGTAGCGTGAGGCTGCAAAAAGTATTCTCCCGGTTCCAGCCCCAATCCATGCCCCAATTTGTGCCCATAAGTGCCCAAATCTGTGCCCATAAAGTGCCCTAATATGTGCCCATAAGTGCCCCAATCTGTGCCAAATCAGCGCCTATCAGTGCCCAGCAGTACCCCAATCTGTGCCCAGCAGTACCCCTATCAGTGCCCAGCAGTGCCATGTCAGTGCCCAGCAGCACCCCAATCAGTGCCCAGCAGCGCCCCATCAGTGTCCAGCAGTGCCATATCAGTGCCCAGCAATGCCATATCAGTTCCCAATGGTGCCATATCAGTGCCCAGTGGCGCCCCAATCCATGTCATATCAGTGCCCAGCAGTGCCATATCAGTGCCCAGCGGTGCCCCAATCCATGCCATATCAGTGCCCAGCGGTGCCATATCAGCGCCCAGTGGTGCCATATCAGTGCCCCAGTCCATGCCATATCAGTGCCCAGCAGTACCATATCAGTGCCCAGCAGTGCCATATCAGTGCCTCATCTGTGCCCCATCACTGCTCTACAGTGGCACATCATTGTGTAATTTATGTCCCTAGAACGCCTGATGTTGCTCCCTGCATGTTGGGCCTCTGTATGTCGCTAGGCTCTCACATGTCGTATCGCCATACTCAGGAGGAGTAGTAGAATAAATTTTGGGGTGTAATTTGTGGTATGCATCTGCTGGATGTGAGAGAAATAATCCATTAACCACTTCAGCCCCAGAATGTTTTCCCCCTTTAGGACCAGAGCACTTTTTGCGATTCAGCACTGCGTCGCTTTAACTGACTATTGCACGTTGTACCCAAACAAAATTTACGTCTTTTTTTCCCATAAATAGAGCTTTCTTTTGGTGGTATTTGATCACCTCTGCGTCATTTCTGATCATTGCTATAAACAAAAAAAAGCGACAATTTTGCAAAAAAAAAACAATATTTCTTAGTTTTCCAAAAAAAAAAAAAAAACATTTTTACCATCGGTTTTGGCCGATTTATATTCTTCCTCATAATTTCGGCAAAGAAAGCCACAATCAGCGTATATTGACTGGTTTGCGCAAAAGTTGCTGCATTTACGGATGATGAGAATTAATTTATGGGGTTTTTATTTATTTTATTTTTTTTACTAGTAATGGCCATGATCTGTGATTTTTAGCAGGACTGCGATATTGCGATGGACATGTCGGACCATTTTGACACTTTTTTGGGACCATTTGCATTTATACAGCGATCAGTGCTATGAAAATGCACGGATTACTGTATAAATGTCACTGGCAGGGAAGGGGTTAACCTGCAGGGGGGCACTCTAAGGGTTAACTGTGTTCCCTGTGTGTGTGTTACTAATTGTATGGGGGCTGGTCTGAGTGGGGAAGGAGAGTGATCGTGGCTCCCATATACAGGGAGCCTGTGATCACATTCCTTCCCCCTGTCAGAGATCCGTGTGTTTACATACATGGACCTCCATTCTGTCACTGTGGGGGAGCAATTGCGGGTAGCCAGTGGACATCGTCTGCCCTACCTGCTCCCTGGCTCCCCCCGGAACACCTCCGGCGGTGCATGCGCGCTCACGATCCGCGATCTTGCAGCCGCCGTCAGTTGACAGCGGTTTGTGATATTGAACCACTTTGCCCCCGTCAGACGACGGTGGGTGGGCGGCAAGTGCTTAATATGACAATTTTGTGAAAAAAAAAAATCTTAATTTTGCAAAGAATTGTAGGAAAAAATTACAACGGGAAAAAACCCACCATGCCTCTTACTAAATACCTTGGAATGTCTACTTTCCAAAGGGGAGTATTTGTACTTTCCTGGCTTGTAAGGCCCCTTTCACACGGGCTTATCCGTTTGCAGAATCCGCTCTGCTCAGCAGGCATCAATCTGCTGATCCCCGCTAAGCAGGCGGATGACAGGTAACTCACTGTGCAGAGACAGATCTGCCAGAGACCCCGCTCTCCTCTATGGAGATCGGATAAAAAATGATCCGCCTGTCCATTTTCATCTGATCCTCTCCGATCCGATTCTACAGTAGGATGGAAAATAGGGTTTCCATCCATCTGGATTTCACAGACAGGATAGGATCGGAGAGCGGTGGATGTCAGCAGACATGTCTCATCCCTTTAAACCCATACACATACGAATTACACAAGTTCTGAGGCTAATTTAATGCAGATAAGCCACCAAGTGAGTTTTTTTTTTTTTAAAAGTTCTGTTTATTGGAAATTTTCAAGAACAAGTACACAAAGTGGCGACTGCCACAACACATATAAAACAAACAAGCTGCTTCAGACATTACAGAGGTCAGTGCATAGGCAGTCCAATCTCATATAGTACATTAACAATCATATCTCAGGTGAGCCTAATATGTTCTGTCGCTCCTCGTCTATGCTCACCTAGCCCCCATCTCCCCAGACCTTCCAAATCCACTCTCGTAGCCGGCATCTCATCTCCCCTGGCCAGGCCTGTTCGCAGGGACGCATTAGCGTGCTCAGCTTGTATCTAGGTGTCTTGTGACCCCAAAGGAAGGAGAAAATCATTTTGTTTAGGCTGCGAAAAAAGACAGAGGGATCCACTGCGGGAAATTACGGAAGAGATATGTAAATTTAGGAATGAGCTTCATTTTAATCAAATTGATACATCCCATTAGGGAAAGGGGCAGGTTCTCCCATGCCTTTAGTCTGATCCTAACCTCACGCACCACCGGGGACAAGTTCAGCTCTAGGAAGTCAGACGTGTTCTTTGAGACCAGTACTCCCAAATACCTGAATTCCCGAACCCATTGCAACGGGACATCTGGGGAAGCCGTGGACCTGGCTGCCTCATCTATAGGAAACAGAAGGGATTTTGTCCAATTTACTCTAAGCCCGGTGACCCCTGCGAAGCTGTCAAGAACCCTGAGTGCACCCTGCAATGACGGGCCTGCATCCTGCAAGAAGAGGAGCATATCGTCTGCATACAGGGCTACCCTCTCCTCCAGCAAGCCAATCCGAAGCCCGCTGATCAGCGGAGAGGCACGCAGAGCCTCAGCAACCGGCTCGACAGCAATGGCAAGCAATGGCGGAGAGAGGGGCAGCCCTACCTAGTACCCCAATGAAGCAGAAACGAAGGGGACAACCGACCACCAATTCGTATAGAAGATGTGGGGCATTTGTATATAACCTGCATCCACTTGATGAACACCAGGGGAAAACCCATCCTGCGGAGGGTCTCCCACAGGAAGGGCCACTCCACAGTGTCAAATGCCTTTTCAATAACCAGGGCGGCTACCGCCCTTGTTCCGAAATTTATATGGGGGGCCGATATATTAGTGTACAACCTACGTAGATTTACATCTGTCGACCTCCCTGGCATAAAGCCGGTTTGGTCCGAATCTATGATCAAGGGAAGCAAGGGGTACAACCTAAACGCTAGTAACTTAGTTAGGATCTTTAGATCATTATTGAGCAGTGCTATGGGTCTGTATGATGAGCATAGCTTACGATCCTTCTCAGGTTTGTAGATCAAAGTGACGTGTGCATGGAACATCAACGCTGGAAGAGCGTCTTTCGCCAGGCATTCAGTGAACATATCAGCAAGCAAAGGGGCCAGAAAGGCCCCATGTATTTTGTAGAATTCTATCGGGAGCCCATCGAGCCCTGGGGCCTTACCCGATGGGAAAAGACTGGATTGCCCTTAATACCTCCGCTGCTGTAAATGGTTTGACCAAGGACTCTCTCTCTGCATCGGACAACCAGCCCAACGTCAGTGGGTCTAAGAGATCCCGCAAGTCATCCGGCTGGAAGTCCGAGGGCAAGACTGAGGTATATAATTCCTCATAATACTCTCTAAATCTGTCAAGAATTATAGCGGGAGATATCTCCAATCTACCCTCCCTAGTGGAGATCACTGATATAAGGGTGCAGGGATGTTCGTGCTGAGCCATCATGGCTAGCAACCGACCATTTCTGTCCCCCTGTTCAAAGAAGTTTTGTTTGTTCCGGTATGCTTCTAGTCTAGTGACCTCCGTCAGGTGAAGTTGTACCTCCCTCTGAGCTGCTGACAGAAGGTCAAAATTGGCCGGGGAGGGGTTTTCTGCATAAACTGAGGTTTGGTCTGTGACCGACTGTTGCAAATCGCCCGTGGTGGATCTCTGCTCTCTGACCACAGCAGCGATAGAGGAGATATAGTGTCCCCTTGTAGTTGCCTTAAAGGCACCCCAAACTACATCAGGGGAGGCGGATCCCGCATTCTGCTCCCAGTAGGCCTCCAACAAAGGAGGGATCCTGTCTGCCAGGTCCGGATGAGAGACCCAACGTGACCCCAGTCTGCACAACGCAGCACTCCGGGATGCCAGAGAGCGCAGAGTGACCATAAGGGGGGCATGATCAGAGAGACCGCTAGGTAAGTAGGTAGCCTCCAAGACCTCCGCCAGAAGAGAGGGATTCGCGAACGCCAGGTCTATTCTCGATGCCGTTTTGTGGGATGCTGAGAAACATGAGTACGACCTGGCGTCCGGATGCCTCCACCTCCACACCTCAGTAAGTCCCGCCGTCTGAGCCCAGGCTGCGAGATCAGGCATGTGAGACTTAGGAGGCACTGGCTGGTCAAGATCAGGGGACAAGATTGCATTGAAATCCCCCATAAACATGACCCTGGCGGGGCAGAAGGGGGTAATCTTCTCCAGCACCGCATATAAAACATCCGCTGAAAAAGGAGGATGGATATACATTGTAACCAGAACAAACCTTTGAGAATTTATCGTCAATACCAACACCACAAATTTGCCCTGAAGGTCTGTAATAACTTCTTCGATAGAACAAGGTAAGTTTTTATGCAGTAGGATGGAGACCCCCCTTGCAAAAATGGAGTATGTGGCATGAAAGGCCCTCTGAACCCAAGGTTTCTTCAGCGTTAGTATCTTGCTGCCCATGAGATGCGTCTCCTGTAACAGAACAATGTGTGGGGAGTGGAGTTTGAGATACTGAAAAAGAAGGGCCCGCTTAAATTTAGAATTGAGTCCTCTAACATTCCATGAGAGGACCGAAAAAGAATCAAGAGAACCCATAACTATGGTGGGAATGCAACTGGGGGTTTACCAGGAAGTCTATAGGCCGGGGGGGGGGGGGGCAGCTCATGAGCAGCAAACCAATCAGGGAGCAGCACCGAAAACATTTTGGCAAAAGAGGCAGCTTAAACACACAAACATCGCATCTCGCATCTCGCTGTCCACCCCAAACGTTAAAAATAGGGAAAAAAAAAGAACAAGGAGGGGGGGCACCGATGCGAGCCTATACCCATAACAATTAACCATTGATCAGAAAGATAAACTTACTAATTTGGAGCTGCCTCCACGTCTCCACCTGCTAGAGTGGCGCAGGCAGCCAGCCAGATGGTACAGTGCCTGGCCAGTGACGGCCTGGAAGTCCAGGGCTACTGCACCAAGGAGAGTTGTAGCTAACAGATAGCAACCCTCCACTCGTCTGAGTTCAAAACACAAGGGGGGGCAAGGGCTAAGCAATCGGTAACAAGTGTGACCAAACTAGGTCAACTCCAAATGCCATAGCTACTGGAGCGCTTCACTGTTCAGGAGGATGTCAGAAAGTCAGGAACAGGGAAACAAACAAAAAAGAAAAGTTCTCTCTCCTATATATGCTCATCTTGTCATCGTGCACAGGAGGTAAAAAGGGGAGGAGGAGGATGAAGGGGGGGGCGAACAGCTCCAGTGGAAGCAAGGATGTTGTTCCTCAAAGCGAATCCAACCATTCTGAGGCCTCCTCCGCTGTATTAAAGAAACGGGTGCGTTCACCATCCGTAACTCGTAGCTTGCTTGAGTACAGGAGACCAAACCGTATACCTTTCTCTCTCGCGCGTCTGCGAACCTCAGTGAAGGATTTGCGTTGCTGTTGAATTTCTTGAGAATAGTCCGGAAAAAAGGAACGTTTCGCGTTTCCATATATAATCTTTTGCTTTGCCCGAGCGGCAGATAGGATTTTATCTCTGTCTCTTTAGTTTAGGAGGCGTAATAGGAAAGGACGCGGCGGTGTGCCAGGCTTAGGAGGAACTGGCGGGACTCTGTGTGCCCTTTCCACCACAAACGTAGGGGGCATAGGTCCCAGTCCCAGGGTTGAAGTCAGGAGATGTTCCAAAAATTCTGCTGGATTAGAACCTTCAGCTCGTTCAGGCAGGCCAAGGATACACACATTATTGCGCCTTAAGCGATTTTCCGTGTCAATAGCTCTATGTTGAAGTGCTTTCACTGTAGGGACCTAAGCTCACTAGAGTCCGAGTGAACCGTGTCCTCCAGCCCTGACACTCTATCCTCTCCTTCCGCCACCCGGCCTCTAAATTTGTCCATGTCTTGGCGGATGAGACCCACGTCCATTGCAAGATAGTCTATTTTGGCCATCAGCGGTTCCCTGCACGCCATGATGGATTCATTACAGGCCTTAACAGCCTCCAAAATATCAGCCCCTGAAGGGGCCTCCCTCTCGGCCGGCTCCACTGCAGTCTGCATGCTTGCCGCCATGGTAGGGGGCCGAGGCTCAGACGCCCGCACAACTGAGGAGTAGGAGCGCTGGGGGTCACTGTGTGCGGTAGATCTGGTACGAGGGGGGCCCATCCACCTCCCCTTTATGCAGAGGACGGCTGGCTCCCGGGTCCCCCCCTAGCGCAGCACACCCCAGAGCAGAGAAGCTAGCCGAACAAGTCTCTATGACCGCTCACGGTCCTTACCAGCTAAGGGGGGCACACCAGGTCTCCGATCGTCGCAGCCGCAGCCAGCCTCACCTCTCCAGTCAGAACCGCGTCTCTCCTCTGTGCTCCTCGTGGGCAAGATGGCCGCCACTCCAGCCCAGCGTCTGCAGGCCTCAGCTCCCGGATCAGTCGTCCGCCGCTCAGACGGTCCCCCTCCGCCTCCAGACGGCACAGCAATGCGAGGGAAGAGTTCCCAGGGTCGGATGGCTAAGAAGAACCGAGAGGTAAGTATTTAAAACAGGCTGAAAGCTGTGTCAGGATCGGAGCTCAGGCGCTGCACGTCTGTCCCACTTCACATGCTGGCCACGCCCCCACCAAGTGAGTTTAATTACCACCTTAATCAGCCACAGAAACTCTGTAATTCGTATGTTTTTCGCGTTTAAAGGGATGAGGTGGCAACCCTAGTCTCCGCTGACATCCGCCACTCCATAGGGCTGCATGGAGCATCCATTCAGGTCCGCCTGAAAAACGGACAGGCAGACCTGAACGGAAAGCCTGTGTGAAAGGGAACTTAAGCCTCGTACACAAGGTGCGACGGTCATATGAAAACGGATGTACGACCGCTCGTTGTACGATCATCCGACCGTTAGTACACGCGATTAGAACAGCCAACGTACGACGGTCGTACAACACAAGTACGTACAGAGAAGTTGGTCCAACAAGTTGTACTGTGCAAAACACGCATGCTCCAAGTCAGGAACGGCCGAAAGTGTCCGTTCGTTCCTAATTCACAAATCACATGCACCTGAACTTTCTCTTTATACGTTCTTAACACGTCACTACATTCGGCTTGGTTGTACGATCGCTTAGTGCATGTCAATACGCGAGATACATCAGCCAACATACGATTTGGGCCGTTCAGTCGTACGACCGTCACACCGTGTGTAGGAGGCTTTAGTGTCTCAAGAAATGAGTCAGTACATCAGGTGTGATCAATTTTCAGTGATTGGTACCATAGCTTGTAGACTCTATAACTTTCACACAGACCACATAATTTACACTTATTTGGATTATTTTTACCAAAGATATGTAGCAGTATAAATTTTGGCCAAAATATATGAAGAAAAATTACTAATTTGCAAAATTTTATAAAACAAAGAAAAATGCTTTTTTTTTGGTCTTTTTGTATTTATAGCACAAAAAATAAAAACCCCAGTGGTGATTAAATACCACCAAAAAAAGAACGAAAAAATTCATATGGGTACAGTGTTGCATGACTGAGTAATTGTCATTCAAAATGTGAGAGCACTGAGCTAAAAAATGGTCTGGTTATTAAGGGGGTGTAAGTGTCCAGTGGTCAAGTGGTTAAATCAAAAATGTAATATATTGTAGCTTACCAATCGTTAGATGTGGTGGCTGCATCAGGTTTCTTTTTTAGGATTTCTTCCCTCTGTTTTCACCTGGTGATCTGGCCAGTAACACACCTCCTGTATTAGAGCGCCCCCACTCTAGATGAATGAACACCGGGGCATCTTTGATTTTAAAACGTTT
>BLSH010010131.1:366959-379763 GCA_018402905.1 Glandirana rugosa | reverse complement strand
CCGACAAGACCTGCAAGCCAAAATAACCAGAAGATAAAGAAGCAGACTCTACACAACAATGAGCCATAAACGTATTGAATGAGAACCACAAGGATGCCCTACAGACTACTTTGGGAATCACATGCTGTGAATCTGCCCAAGATATAAACCCATGCCTGGTCAAACGAGCAGACAGTACCTCCAAAGCAGCCAAGCTCCCTGGCTCTCTGAGCCTGTTGGATGGCCTAGGCAATCCGTGCCACAATCATCCTAGATGAGGCACGTTCCTCTGTCCTTTCTGGCAATAGAATTAACAGGCGCTCTGCAAAATGAAGGAAGTTGTAGCTTTGTAGATATGAAAGACTCTCGTGCCCTTAAAGTGGTTGTATACTCTCCTATTGTTTTCAGCTAAGGAAGCTGACATCTTAGCCGCTGCCTGATCTGCAACCGCCATGATGCCACGCATGCGATTCATCATGACACCACTCACTGGATGGTCTGCCAGTCTGGTTGAGAGCACAATCAAGGAGACAGCTAGCATATTAACTCTTTTCTGACACTATCAAATCAATGGGTAGACAACCGCTTTAAGAATTGAATCAAGCATAGAAAACAGCACCACTCAAACTGGAAGAATGATAAGAAAAGTTCTGTTACCAATGAACCAATCTCTGAGGCTTCTTATTCCGATGTGATAACCAGGAAAAAGGCAAAATGGAGAGAGAAGCCTTAAACGGAAACAGACCCAGAACACTGTGCTCCAATTCCCGAGAAGAAGTTGACAACAAAAGGGAGACTCCATTTGGAAAACCTCCGCTACTTTGAGGACTGAGCCTAGATGCTCCCTAGAAGGATTGTTGGACAGGAAAGATGCCTAGACCTGGATACACCTGTGAAGGCCAATAAAGCGGACACTTGAATTCCGAGGGAACTGAGCGATAGACTAAATCCGACTGGAGGAAGCCTAGAATATTTAAAACTTCTAGATCACTACATGATCTGTCAGCAGCAGACATGTATTAGAGTAAACGTTGACCAAATTCTTCCGTAAACTTTGTTTGCGTTAATTCTGCTTGTATTCAAGAGAGCGGAAATGACTCAGAAGGAGCAGCCAAAGACTTCCAATCTCAAGAACCAGGCATCAGACGCAACCGTGCTGGACATGGAAGTAGAATTGCACCCAGTGACAGGTCTGGCCTGAGGAGAAGGTGCACTGGGTTCCAGAAGCTAAACTGTGCTAGCAAGGGGAACCCTGGCCTAATTGCCCAATAAGGCATCCCTGCCATTACCTGCACAACCTCTGCTCAGAGTCTTCATAGAAACCCGAGGTTGATTAGGACTGGAAGAAATGCACCAGTCCTACTGCATTACCAATGATCAGGGCATTTGTGCCTGAAAACCTCCACATGTAGAGGCTACTCATTGTTGTCCAAATGGACTCTGGAAGAAAGTCTGCTAGAATATTCTGGACTCTGGGCGCATAAGCCGCTGAGGTGTAAGCTTGAATCTTCTGAGCTCAAGACAAAATTGGCTCCTGCTTCCCGTAATAGAGAACAAGCTGTGAGTCCTTCTGTCTTAACATAGGAGACCACTGTAGTGTTGACTAACCTAAGAGCATCAGCGCTCCCTTCCTCATATAGTGAAAGGCCTGTAGGGTACAGAAGGCCGTCCTTAGTATCAGAATGTTTAACACAATACTGTGAAATTGACAGCCCCGTTTGTCTTGAGTTATCCCTGACAGACAGCAAGCCCCCCCCAGTCCGTATTGCTAGCATCGGACGTGATTGTGAACCAGGATATGGGGCAATGGAAGTGGCAAATGAGCCAGCTCCTCGACTGCAGCTACCAGGGGACTCGCTCTCATGATTGAGGTAATGTAGATGACCTGAATTTTGCTTCCTGGCTCCCACTGATGGAGATACCCCTTCTGGAAGGGCCATCTTCTCCAGCCTCCACTTAACTCCTTTGAAATCGTAGACACCATAGTGTCAATCATTTTAGACACTGAAAGGCGCACAGGGAAGAAGACAAGGCCGGGAGTATTCTGTTCCAGCACCTCGGGAACCAGAGTCAAGGCAATAGACCTCTTCACTATATTGCACTGAGCTCCGAGGCATACAGGAGACTGAGTAGGCTCCAGGTGACTCCTACCAGAATCAGCTACCGTCCGAATTTGAGGAGCATCAAAAAGCCCTGAGCTCTGGGCTCCAGCTGCTGCCCTTTGTTTTGGGACACTAGGAGAAGTACATCCACGTAACTAAGCAGGCTTATGCTCCTTGTTTTGATAAAGACCATAAGAACCCATAAGACCCTAAAAATACACAGGGTGATGATGAGAGCCCGAATGGCTGGAGCTGGAGATGGTCCTGACCTATAATGAACTGAAGGAACTTGCAGAAGTCTTCAACAATGGGCACATGAAAGTAAGCATCTTATGTCTATTGGAAACAAGCTTGCTGACAATTGTCTCAGGTGTGCAAGGTCCAAACCAGGCCACCGTAAGCTGTTCTTCTTCATGACCATAAAGAGGGGTGAGTACCTGCCATGAAATCTCTCGCATTCGGAAACTGGCACGGCAGCACTTTGCGACACCAGTGACTTATGTAAAGCCTGAATATATGTTATCTTTATCTCAGTGTGAGGTAAAATCCATTGAAATGAATCCGAGATGAAGCAGACCTCTGATGGACCATGCATGACCCCAAGAGACCATTTTGATGTCCCAATAGTCTGAGGCCCAAACTCAGTCGTTTCTTGATACCCGAGTTCAAGCTTCTAGCATGCTTCTGAGGGGAAATCTGGTCTCCACACCAGCTCTTCCTAAAATCCAGACCTGGGCTGTAAAAATGTGCAACCCTCGCACGCGCCAAACTTTGTTCTCTAGACTGTTGTTTTCCAGACTTTCAGGCGCCGGTCCTGAGGCAAGACACTAGCTTGCAAATTGTGCCCCAAGATGCGGTGCTAGTCAGCTTGCAAAGATGAAGCTCCCTCAAAGGGAATGCTATATTACGCCTGATAGTGGCAGGATCAGCAGGCCCAGGCCCTAGCCATAGCACTCACTTGCCGTAATGATGAGAGCATAACCCGTGCCACCATGCAGATGATGCTACCATGGAAACCGACACCATCTCCGGATTCTGAGGTATAGCATTTCTGAAAAAGCTCCTGTGTACTGGGTCCACATTTCCATCCCCTTTTATTTCTTTTTCTTTAACGTGGCCACAAGAGCCCAGACCAACCTTCGGGCCATTCACTGCATCTTCTAAGGAAAAGCGACACGTTTGCTCAGAAGGGAGGTATATCCTGCGACCTTGCTCATCAAAAATCATGTCCCCTAGTTCCATTAGGAATGGGGAGAATAGAACACTCTCTCTGAGGTTACGTCTCCACTATTGCGATCCCAAAGTCGCACCGACTCGGGAGTGCGACTAAGTGCAGCCCCCGATCCAACTTTACAGTCTCTGGATCAGAGCTACAACAAAAGTCGCACTGAAGTAGTGCAGGAACCTTTTCAGAGTTGCTGCAACTTTAAGTCGCATAGATTGGAATGCATGACAAGTTGCACTGGAGGAAAACGGAGCCCAAGGTGCTTACAGAACTTCCTCTTACTTTGCAGGGGACTCCATAGGTTCTATTAGTGTAAATGCACCCCTCATTGCCTTAACAAAAGACGTTATCAGGGTAAAGAGACTTATCTCCCTCTGCCCCACTGTTGGAGGTCTTTATAGACGGATGGCTTGATGGGACAGTTCCTGTCCTTCCTGGCCATCCTAGCGGGAGAACATGCCGCAATGGCTGTTGAAATATTAATGTGGCTCACATTCCACTCTTTAAGGGATTCTTGCACCACATGCCTCATCAGAGATTCCATCTGTTGGAAATCACTATCCCCTTCTCCAACCACCTGGGCTTTAGCATAGCTCATGCAGAGACTTACCCTCTGAGCCCGGAGTCCCGCATCCCCAGTAGGCTCCCTTCTTGGAGCAGCTGACATAGCTGTGGGTGTGTGAAGGGGGATTCATATCTTCTACTATGAAGGCTGGGCCTTGAAAGTGCCCTATGCAAAATACATTTGGAAGAGGAATGTTGGACCTAATGAGGTCTTTATCATCTTGTGCCATGTCTTGTTACTTTGACCTAGAAGGAAAAATGAAGAAAACAAAATAGGATAGAAAGGAAATGGTTAAACTCAAAAAGAGTACCCAGGTCAGCAAGGAAAGGTAAGGGTTAAACCCCCCCCCCCCCCTCTCATACTTGCTGCACAAGGGCTGTCCACCAGGGGGAGCAGTGAAACGTCCACAGTACAAAACTGCACAGCCAGACAACCTGGCCAGATGATCAAGGCATAGCAGAATTACACAGGCAGCTTACCAGGAAGTTAATGCAAAACATATACCTGTGATGATTGCACACAGCATTTAGAGAACTGCTGAAAGCTGCCCACAGAGAAATCCCTATATCAACAGTACTGACCACTGATTGAATTTCTCCACTGAAATGATGCCACCGCCGCCCACAGTGCGCATGCAGTGGGTCCCTGGTCAGGAGTAACCTGGGGACACCTGGCCGGAAGAGAAAGCAGCGGCTTGGAACGCCACTGCGCTCCAGCCACCATAGACTGGAAAACACTAGAGACAGGGAAGAAAACAGACAACCACAAACTGCTGCCATGGAATATGTAATATAAAGGTATACATCACCGCAATTCAATCCTGCTTCCACGATCAAACCGGACCAGGTAGGCTGATCACGCCGTACTTGGGGCAGATAGGGCCACCCGCTAGTAGCTGGGCTGTCTGGCCGTTGCGCCGCTTACCTGCCAGTGGCTAGGCTTCTAGCTCTTCCAGCGCCTCTTCCAATTGCCCACTCCATACCTTGCTAGTAGCTAAGGCTTATCGGAGTATCCAGCAGCTCTTCCAACTGCCCACTCCATACCTCGCTAGTAACTAGGGCTTATCAGAGTATCGCGACCTGTCTTTCCAGTGGTCGTTGTTGGCCGGTCTTGAGCGCCGAGAGGAAAAACTTCAGGTAATCAAATAAACAAACCGGTCCTTAGGAAGAGGACAAAAAAGGAACGCGGCCTCCGGCTCGGAGCAAAGAGTTATGGGAGTGGGGTCCTATAGGGGAGGAGTGGAGGCGGGGTTAACCCAGACGTATGCTGCCATGGAGTCTGTCAGGAAAAGAAAAAATCTGGAGTTACAATAAGACTGAAGGCTCTCATAGAGTTACAGGTTTATTTGGCTGTCCCCAGCCAAAGTTTGTCGGTAAACTACAGGAACTGGAAACATGGTGGGCAGCCTCCTGACATATAGGGGGATCCATTAATTTCCAGCGATTCCTTTGGGGAGCCATTGCTACACAATGGTCTGCTATGTCCGAAACACACACAAGGGGTTTGTGCTGCTATTAAATCCTTTTCTTAAAATTATAAATCCATTGTTTTTTCTGACATTTACTTCAGCCAAACAATGTATTCAGAAACAAAAAACAAGACACAGGTAAACAGCTAATTACAAACTATAATTCTTACTAATGCAAATGTTTAGTCTAGGCTCTGGAGTGTTCTAAAACATTGAGATTCGTGATCCATTACAGTCACCACTGAGCTTAAAAGGTAACAAAATCAGTAACGAATTTAGCATCAAGCTTGTTCAACAGGGCAGTGCAGTGATATGGAGTGTGGTGGAAAGCAACACAAAACATTTAGATTTTACCTTTATCATTTCAGAGAAGTGAAATGTGAAAGATGCACAGTTTGATTATTATGAATTACTGTAGTTTGCACCTTACTATATCAAAGATTAAGCCCCTGTTCCCACCGGTGTGACTTGTCATGCGATTTGACAGTTCCAAATCATACAGTGAAAAAAGCAAAATATGGTATTTGCGATGGTGATAAAGAAAAAAGCAGCTGTCAATCACACAACAGAACATTTGTGTCAAACATATATTATAAACAAGATGCCACGCTAAAGTCCAATATATGATGTGATGATAGATCCAAAAAAAATTGATAAATATGTCTGACCGTGATACATGAAAAATCCTGGTGAAGTGATAAATTAAGAAAACCACCCAAGGTGCACCTTTCGCCATATTAATAAAAGATGTGCCCTTACTGAATGTTGAGGCTCCACATTATAAGAGCCTATTGTAGCATGGGTTCAAAAGTTGTGAAGGATCCATCGAGTGTAAATAAACGGTTAGACATGGATGTCACTCCTGCTGGTTATACTGCTTCCTTCTCTCTCATAGATGTAAATGAAAAGAGGAGAAGGATCACCACATAATGTGATAACGTAGTGGTTTATTGGAACATTAATGCCAAAAGATACAAGTACACAATCTTGAATAAAAGGTCTGCAGATCCAGATAAAAACAGTGTGGTGTACAGAGCATGGACTCCACCCTACTAGTTTCGTCATAGATGATGCCATCGGGGGTGTAGAGTCCATGCCAGAAACAACGCTATATATATATAATCAAATGCGGAAGGAACACAGCTGATAAGGTATTCAAATATACCTAATAGGCAGCGAGGATCAACGCCACTTATTCAAAATAGGGGCGGAGGAATCCCCTTATGAAAAATGAGTAAGTAATGTAAAGAGTAAGTGGCGTTGACCTTCGCTGCCTATTAGGTATATTTGAACACCTGTGTTCCTTCCGAATTTGACTATAGTATATAGCATGGTTTCTGGCATGGACTCTACACCCCCGATGACGTCATATATGATGAAAGTAGTAGGGTGGAGTCCATGCTCTGTACACCACGCTGTTTTTATCTGAATCTGCAGACCTTTTATCTAAGATTGTGTACTTTGTATCTTTTGGGATTAAAGTTCCAATAAACCACTACGTTATCACACTATGTGGTGATCCTTCTCTTCATTTCATTTACATCTATGAGAGAGAAAGAAGCTGTATAACCAGCAGGAGTGACATCCATGTCTAACCGTTTATTTACACTCGATAGATCCTTCACTACTTTTGAACCCATGCTACAATAGGCTCTTATAATGTGGATCCTCAACATTTGGTAAGGGCACATCTTTTATTACTATGGTAAAAGGTGCACCTTGGGTGATTTTTTCATTTATCACTTCACCAGGATTTGTCATGTATCACAGACATATTTATCAATTTTTTTTGCATTTATCAACACATCATATATTGGACTTTAGCGTGACAGTTCCAAATCGCATTACAAGTCACATCCCGGCAATGGAACCGTTCATATGACTCATTTTGCAGCGATTATGAAAAAGGTTCCTTTACTACTTTTTACCAATTTCATTGCGACCTCCATAGACTTTTGTTAAATGAAGATGCAAACTGCAATGAAATCATCAGTGCAAATCGCACTGATGTGCGGAGTTGAACACACGCTGAAGTAGCGTGATTTCAAAGCCGCACCAGTGTGAACCAGGGCTCAATGTACTTAAGAAAAAAAGTGAAAACAAGCAAAAAAAACTGCTTATTTACAGTGCTTTTTCTCTTACAGGTAAAATCAGATCAAAATCAGTGCAATTCCTTTGCAGGCTTGTGATAAAATCCACAGTGGGTGCTCTGGCTCTGATGCTCTCTCTCACACTGGTATAGACATAAATACAAAGAATAGAGCTGACAACTCCAAATGTTCTTGTTGCTTCTTTATTGGTGCATAAAAGAAAGTAAGTAAAAATGTACAGGAGCTCACGCTCCTCCCCATCATTCAACTCTATACCTAGGCATTTATGTAGCAGCCAGGTGTGCAGTTTGATGGAATACTATTGAGTATCACTTGAGTGACAGCGCTGAGACTGCTGGAGCTACTGACATCATATCCAAGATGGTGACACCCAGCAGCAGTTTCAGGGCTTTTAAATGTCCACAGAAGTGAGGCTTTTATAGGTAAATAACATGCATAAAATATGTTTAATGTGCATTTAATCTTATAGGAAATTGTTGAAAAAATTGCCCATGGGCATGAAGTGCAGACAAAGGTGCTAGTGCATACCTGCTGCAGCTTTTAGTGCCTCCTTCTTCCAGAGGGTAAACGAATGTGGGGTACACACTATAAGAAAATTGGGCGAACAATCTCCTGTTTTTCCTCGTTGTTGAGCGAAATGAACAAAATTTTGTGCGAAAATTCTCACACAGCAAAAGGCTTTTTTATTGTTGTTTATTGTTTCTGATAATGCGCAGTCTTTCTTTTTTGATCGTTCTTATACGAAAATCGTACGAAAACGGTAAACATTAAATGAAAAACGTTCATTATGTTCCTGTACGAGAAAAATTTTAGAGTTTGTCCCTTCGGGGATTTTCGTAAGAAAAATCTGAATCGGCTTTGGAAAGTTGTGTACACACTATAAGAAAATCATATGAAAGTGCCTCGGATATAAATGTTTGCCCGATTTTCTTATAGTGTGTATGAGCCTTTAGGCACTTCCCTGCTGAAGTTTGACTGCCTTATGTTATCAGCTATGATTAAGCATCCATAGTCGGATGTGAAACGTGTCAGTTTCTTGCTCCCCTTTTGTCTGTATGGACTTACATGAAAAAAGCTTTGAAATAGGTGTGCGGCTTACCAGAAATTCCTTTTATCTTCAGGAATGTTTTTTGGTTGGGCAGCATAGTATGGGGGGAGGTGCAGTGTGGTGTGGTTGCAGAAAAAAGAACTTATGTTAAAATTAAAGTTTGGAAATTCACAAAGGCACCCGACCAGAAACACTCACAGAATGCAACAGCAATGGGTAGAAGAGCAGTTCTCGGATGTTCCGACAGTATCGGTATTGAGGGGTAGAATGTGGCCTGGTCAGTCCCTGCCTAAATGGGGAGATCTCTAAAAAGGATGGCATGTCCCTATCCTTTCCCTACTCATCTGCAACCTCTCCCTACTGCTAATCACTGTCCCTGCAGACGGGTGACCTGTCCTTACACTACCCACAAGCAAAATACCTACCAAGTTGGGGAGCCAGGGTCTTAAATAGGCTCTGCCTGACCCAAGATTCACATGGGTCACATGTGGTGACAGCATCCAATAGGATAGCTTCCCCAGTGGAGCGAGAAACCATAGAGGAACCATGTTGAGTGTCACCTACAGTGGAGAAAATAGACTGCAACAGCCTACACTCCCCCACCTTTTGACAGATGATGTCCTCGGCATTGCAGCACAACAGAACAACATGAGAAATGAACAAAGTTAAGTCACAAGAGGAAAAATTTCAAATAACATAATCAGAATACTTTGCAAGGAGCTGCCTGTGTTTAGACCACAAATGGTGGACATTATCCTTCGTGGAGTTATGTCACAGGTAATCTTCAGGTTCCGGGGCCGCAGGTGGATGGGGGTCGACTGAGTCCTCTATATCCGCTTCGTCTGGACCCAAAACTGATTCCTCTGTCATGTCTGGACAGTCTGTGTAGCTTGCAAAAAAACTCACAAACTACAGCAAGTGCACAACAAGTCCCATCTTGCCAAATTCCAGCCAGCCAAGTTCAAAGAATCTTAGATAAGAGCACACATTTTCACAAGGACTTCAGCTTCTCATGAGATCTCGGGTAGATCCAAAACAGCTCAGAAAACAGAAAAATAAAAGCATCATCCCAGTGAAATATGCAGAGTAGTTTGAATGCAAAACAAAGCACACTTACATCAGAGGCTTCCAGGGATAAGCAGGATTCAGGGTGTATTACAGCAACAAGTACACAGGATCCTATGGCCAGCACAGGGGAATCCATGTGGAGAGACAGATGAAAACCACTAATGGCCGCAGCTAGACCTGCCACCTTGGAACTTCATGACAGTGTGGGGATGAAGGACTAGTAGCGCGTTTCATAGTAAAAACATTCTGCATAACCAGATTGCGCTTCTGTTTTTCTGTGGAACTTGCAGGAGTGGCTGAATTGCCCGTAGTCACTGTACTGGGGCTTCCCACTTCCAAATCAGGAGAGGCCTGAGGTCCGAGCAGGAGAGGACGCAGGTACCATTCAACGTGTACTTCCTGAACAGGTGGGGCATCCACAACAATTCTCTATCTCCTGTTGGTTTGGCAGAACATTCACCACTTAGCAGACAGGGCCTCAGCAGGTTGTGGTAGAAATGTCTCTTGATGTGATTGTGTCCCTCTGAGATTATACTGGAGTTGAAGGAAAGGGTTGTTGTTCAACCCGATAGGGAGTACACTCTCACTCGGGCTCCAGTTTACTGCCTTGCTCATTATTGGTATTTTTCACCAACACCTGGTTCCCCATTGGCAAAGGCAGTTCCTCTAAGGCAGAGTCCTCGACCAAGTCCTTGTGCCTGTCCAACACCACCTGCTTGGCAGCCACACAGCTCCCAGACCACAGCCCCCCTGCGTGCCAGCCAAAATGCTCAAATTTAGCCAGTAAATGGGGTAAGTCCAAGTCCTTCGAGATATTCATGCCCAGAACAATATGCACCGCTGAACTTACTAGGCCATAAATCCCCACCACCCCTACTCCATCCACCACCTGGTCATTGATCTGGATCTTTACACAGGTGATGCCTTCTACTAAGATAGGCAAGTTATTGGCTGCATTGAGGGATAGCCATGAGGGGTCCAATTGGTCTTGTGTACTTGTGTACCGAGCCACTGGGCATAGAAGTTATACTCCATGACAGTGGCCTTGAAACCAGTGTCAATCAGGCATGGGACCTCTAGTCCATTAACAAGGGTGGTCATCACTGGACTAGGAGCAACCATGGACCCTTAGCCCTGGCAGCCACTAGTTTAATGGCAATTGAAATTGAAGCACCACTGCTAAGAGGTCCAGAAACTACTCCATTAAAAGTCAGGGGTATTATCCAAAAAATAGCCAACATGTCATCAGGGCTTCACTGGCAGCAATGGGAACAAGCCAGAAGTGAACGGGGCCTACTATTGTATTTTTTCAAGTGTGAAATACAAGCACAGGCCTTATCAGCAGCTTGTTTTGCTCTGCTCTGCTGATTACAACTGGAGAGCCACGTGTAAAATGTAGAACTGGGCTGTCAGTGTTACTGCCTGGTCCTACACAGTGCAGCAGATGACCAGAGAGATGTGAAAACAGGAGACAACATCCACTCTCTAAATAAAAATACTTAATTAAAGCTAAACAATAAACCATTTGTATAAAAAAAAAAATACTTACCTTGGCATTGAGAGCCCGAAGGAAGAAACCACCCACCTGGGGGAAAAGATTAGAGCAACTAGAATCAGGACATAAGGAATTAATATACACAGTTGAGAGAAAAATCACAGAAGCAGGACACTGTCATTAATACTTAATTGTTATGACTTGACTATTATGAGAATCAGGATAGGAGGAAAAATATCCACGTTAGTCTCCCAGAGGCCATGTGCTCAGAACCTCATCCCAACCCTACAGGATATCTTCCAGGGTATTTTGGAAGATTCAGCACTTCCTCATATAGAAATTGACCTTGTTCATAGAGCTCTTGTACCTCTCTTTCCTGATGCTCTACGACTTAGGGGTGCGATTTGTAAGACACAGAAATATTCCATCAAATGGCTATCATGGTAGCTATGAGGGCAAAGCAGTATGTAGACTTTGATGGCACACACCTCTCTCTGTTCTCCTGACTTGTTGTAGCGGACCCTTAAGATGCAGCGGAGGCTTTGTTCAGTGCTGGAAGTGCTGCAATGTGAGAAAGTGCACTACTACTGGGGCTTCCCATTTCATCTAATCACCCACAAAAATGGGAAAACAGCATCCCTATGGGATAAGGATGATTTCCCCTCTTTTCTAAAACAACTTGACCTGCCTCCTAAGGACTCCAACCGATTGGAGACTTCCAGATGGTATTCCCATGCCACAACACCAAGAGACCTGGCATCCAACCCTGGCACAGTCTTGTAACTAGAACCTTCAGGGTACCCTGGTGAAAGAAACCATGAAGGGTTTACATCAGTCTTGGGGCCCTTTCCATCAGTCCCAGGGCTCTTTCCTCCAGTCCTGGGGTCCTGCCCACTGATCCCTGGGCTCTTTACTGTTACAATACTTTAAAGACCCTTTAAATCACAAAAGTTACAAGCATGATGATGTGCATGTGCATGTGCACGTAGCAATAGGCATGCACACTTGGGCCCAGTAGCTTATTTAAACTGGTGTGTCAATGAGAAAAGTTGCTGAATGGTCTTCAGCTTGTTCCTGTGTCCGGAGACCTGATTGGTTCTCTGCATTCTGTCTCAATTCTGCTTATCTGGTTACCTTCAACCTCTGCCTGATTACTGGACTTATCTCTGCTGATTCTCAACTGCTTTGCCCAACTGTTACTGGCCTTAGTCACTAGGCCTGCTTCCTGGACTTGGTCTGTCTACTGATTCTGTCCCATGCTGCTGTTAGTGACTTTGGCCTGCCCTCCAGTTTCCTCTGCTAGCCACTGCTCTGTTGCAAAGCTATTCCTACGTCCTGGGGTCTGTGGTTTCCAGTTCTACCCATGTGCAGTGCAGGTACCATCAGTCAGCTATCATGTCAGTTCTGCCACCCTGTGCCTTCACACTCTCTGTCTCCACCTTTTGTACTATCGACTGACTACCATGGACGTGACGTGTACCCATCTTGACCTTTGGTGTCTGGGGTCCTGCATCCTTATCGAAACGTTGTCTCGTCACCGATCGTCTCCTTTGACCTCCCGTCCGGTTTCAGTGATTGTCGTCGTACCCTGTCTTAGTCATCTGTCTGGTTCAGGTCCTTCGTCCGGATCACTGATTCCGGTCATTGTCAACCCGTTTCGTCAACTCTTAGTCGTCTCTATTCAGGTCATTAGTCCGTCTCCAACTTCCATTGGTCTATTCGTCTTAACTCTGTCTTACGTCT
>BLSH010010131.1:340715-366877 GCA_018402905.1 Glandirana rugosa | reverse complement strand
GTTTGTGATCTATAAAGGTTTGCTTAAGATGGATAATAGAGATATTAATCATGATGGAACCAGATGTCTCCATCGTTAGATTAATTATATGTGTCAGGATAACAGAGAAGCCACACCTGTTCTTCCGTTAGTGGTTTCACAGCTTGTCCGCACCAAAGAAATTCAAATAATCTCTCTGTTTAATTTAATGTATTTTTCACATCTTTTTTATCGAATCTCAGCTGGATATACAATATTGTAAGCCATGATAAATGGTCTTATAATACGGGGACTCGTGTATAATATTGGAGGATAAAAAAGTGTTTGTAGTCCACAGCTATTAACCAGCTATCTGCTGTTATCTGTTCAGTACAGTGTACAGAGTAAAAACAGACATGTTGACTGCTTTTGATGTGCTGCATTGGAAAAAAATAGGCTGCCTTAAAGCAAGTTAACTTGTTAACATGTAAACATACATTAATGCACTGCAACTAGTTGCCTGAAAATAAAAGGAAATTTGAACCCAAGGGCGCTTGTGTGCAGTGTTGCCCACTGTCAGTTTTTAACACCAAAGTAAAAAACAGCAATATTGTCTTTGTTGAAATTGGTAAAAAACAGGACCAGCCTGGGTTACTATAAAAAAGTAGAAAGTTTATTGAAGACTTACATATAAAACCATGGCAGGCTTGGGAAGGAGCCGGGATGCTTGTTGCTATACAGGCTGGTTGACATGATTAAGCGGTGTCGCGAAACATGTCGTCGCGCTGACGGGACCACTATCCAGTACCTACATTGCAGACACCAGGAGCGAACGTACCGGTGAGAGCTCTTGCTGCGGCCCCTCCCTGCCTTGGTCTCTGCATACTAGTGAGGCAGACGTCACCTCCATTGCACAGCCCACACCATCTCCAGTGGCTCTGTGAGGACACTGTGGCTCGATCTCCTTCCGGATCACGCATCACTATAGCCCAGGGAAACCTCCGGTTCCACCAGGGAGGACTGTCAACCAGCCTGTATAGCAACGAGCATCCCGTCTCCTTCCCAAGCCTGCCATGGTTTTATATGTAAGTCTTCAATAAACTTTATACTTTTTTATAGTAACCCAGGCTGGTCCTGTTTTTTACCAATTTCAACAAAGACAATATTGCTGTTTTTTACTTTGGTGTTAAAAACTGACAGTGGGCAACACTGCACACAAGCGCCCTTGGGTTCAAATTTCCTTTTATTTTTTGTACTCCCACCCCGGAGCTGAACCTAGGCTGCAAGGTACCTGCAGCAAGTCACTCAGTCCCCTGTTTGTCCACAATTCACAATATATGATCAGCGCCTAATCCTTTTTCATTAACTAGTTGCCTGAGCATGAATGTTAATACCCCCCCGTCCTCCTTCTTAAAATAACTGCACAACAATGTTGTTTTTCATTATATTCTTACACATGTTGTTGTGCACCAATTATTTGTGCAATGCATTCGTGATAACTAACCTTGCCCACATGAATAAACCGCATGTACAACCATATCGTTGGAAAGGGCAAGACCACAGCTTATTTAAGGATTTGACACAATTTTCCAAGATAACCCATTTTAACCGGTGCCAGTCACAGTTGTACTGTGAGCACACTTCAACATTAGGATAACCAAGTCAAAGAGGGGCCTGTCCTTACCAGAAGTGCAGGACACACATTAACCAAGTCTAACTTCCAATCAAGGGCATAGCCCATTATGATGTATTTTTCTGCTGGCAAGGTCCAAAAACTGCTAATAAAGCTGTGACAAACCAAGCATAGGAAGGGCGGGTGGGCAGCTTTTCCAGTTGCAGTTCCTTAAAGGTACAAATTTAACCTCAGACCTTTTAACTGAACTCAGGCTCCACCGCATCACCTTATGTGACATAGCCAATCATCCTTTATCTAATTTGCATGTTGCGTGTTACCACGCCCAGATCCTGGCCATGCCCCCAACAGTCAAGGCTCCTTTTTCTTATTAGGGTCAAGGGCCTTCATGCTTGTTGAGGGGCATAAGCCTGAAAAGTAGACATGTGCAATTTGTTTCATTCTGAATTCATTACTTTAACAAATTTTTCGAGATTCGGGAATTCGGACGAATCCAAATTTCCAAATTTTGAATTTCCTAATTTTTCCGAATTTTTGTTTTTTGAATTAAAAAATTTGGTAATTGGAAAATCCGAAATTCGGTTACGGAAAAGCCGAAAAACTGAAATTCGAAAATTTGAAAATCGGAAATAATAACTAACTAATAATAACTTAACTATTATACTAACTATTAAATTATAGGTATTGGAATTTCCTTGAAAATGTGGCTTTTTGTGATAAATTTCGGATTTAAGTTCACTAACAGCCAAATTTGAAAGAAAATTCCAATACCTATAATTTAATAGTTATTTATTAGTTAGTTATTAATTCAAATTTTCTATCTTATTTTCAAATTTCCGAATTTCGAATTTCCGACTTTTTGGACTTTTTACTTCCGAATTTCTGAATTTCCAACTTTTCGAATGTCGGCATTTTCGTATTCCGAATTTCTGAATTCTCAAATTTTCAAATTCCAAATTTTCGAATTTCCGAATATTTAGAATTTCCGAAAAAATTAAAAAATGAACGGAGCGAAAATGAAAACGAACAAATTTTTCAGCCGTGGACATGTCTACCGAAAAACAATTGATGAATAAGTTACCTCTCCCACATGAATAAATCACATGCACAACCATATCATTGGAAAGGGCAAGGCCACAGCTTTATTTAAGGATTTGACACAGACAATTTTCCAAGATAAACCATTTTAACCAGTGCCAGTAACAGTTGTACTGTGAGCACGTTTCAACATTAGGATAACCAAGTAAAAGAGGAGCCTGTCCTTACCAGAAGTGCTGGACAGGCATCAACCAATTCCAACTTCCAATCAAGGTTATAGCCCATTATGGGCAATTTTCTCCACTGACAAGGTCCAAAATCCGCTATTCGCACATCAAAACAACAAGTGTGGGCGAATATACAAGGAGAAGCAAACAGATTCCCATCTGCCCAAGCGCTGAAGCTCTGTATCGGAAAAGCCCATGCCAGAAGCCGCTGTGGCAGCACCGATGCGAAAACTGAGTGGGTCGAGAAATCCCATGGGGAAAGCCCAATTTTTCAAGACAGAAACAAAAGACATGTAAAAATCGGAACCTGCTCAAGGAGGAAGAATCAGATTGAACAAAGAAGGTGAGGACAAAGGACAGACAGCTGAAAAATGAGAGGCCAACAACAAAACATGACAAAATGAACCCCTGTATGCATGCAAGACTACTCAGCAATCTGGGGCATGAGTAATGTGCTGCTCACCCTGTAAAACTTGTTGTACCGGAAATTCATTTGTAATGTCCTCCCACCCAAGAAGTCTGAACGAAAAGGACAATGCTGAACTCACCGTGGAGCCAGACAAGCCCTTCTGGAGCAAATGCAAGAGGTAAGAAAAAAGTGCAAGGTGTCGGTCAGAATAGGATGAAAAAGAGAACTCACCGCTAGGTGCCTGAAACCAGTCATCCCAGACCCGACGGTACGAAACCTACATGTTCAGAAAGCGATGCCTGGAGAAGATCTAACAGTCGTCGAAAATGAGGTTCCACAAATAGGTTGAACAAGGAAGGCCCTTTAGGGATGCTGAAAGAAGCAAAGGCAGTTGAGCTGAGAAGGAGAGAGCACATCGGCAATTTCATTGGACAATCCAGGTACATGTTCAGCCTTAAACCGCACATTCATCTGCAAACATCTAAGTACAAGGAAACGTAGCAACGAAACAACCGGAGGGGATCACACGGAGAGTTTGTTGATTACCTGAACCACACTTACAGTATCTCACAAAAGTGAGTACACCCCTCACATTTTTGTAAACATTTTATTATATCTTTTCATGTGACAACACTGAAGAAACGACACTTTGCTACAATGTAAAGTAAAGAGTGTACAGCTTGTATAACAGTGTAAATTTGCTGTCCCCTCAAAATAACTCAACACACAATCATATGTAAACCGCTGGCAATAAAAGTGAGTACACCCCTAAGTGAAAATGTCCAAATTGGTCCCAAAGTGTCAATATTTTGTGTGGCCACCATTATTTTCCAGCACTGCCTTAACCCTCTTGGGCATGGAGTTCACCAGAGCTTCACAGGTTGCCACTGGAGTCCTCTTCCACTCCTCCATGACGACATCACGGAGCTGCTGGGTGTTAAAGACCTTGAGCTCCTCCACCTCCATTTGGGGATGTCCCACAGATGCTCAATAGGGTTTAGGTCTGGAGACATGCTTGGCCAGTCCATCACCTTTACCCTCAGCTTTTCTAACATGGCAATGGTCTTCCTGGAGGTGTGTTTGGGGTTGTTATCATATTGAAATACTGCCCTGCAGCCCAGTGTCCGAAGGGAGGGGTTCATGCTCTGCTTCAGTGTGTCACAGTACATGTTGGCATTCATAGTTCCCTCAATGTAGCTCCCCTGTGCCGGCAGAACTCATGCAGCCCCAGACCATGATACTCCCACCACCATGCTTGACTATAGGCAAGACACACTCGTCTTTGTACTTCTCTGGTTGCCGCCACACACGCTTGACACCATCTTAACCAAATACATTAATCTTGGTCTCCTCAGACCACAGGACATGGTTCCAGTAATCCATGTCCTTAGTCTGTTTGTCTTAATCAAACTGTTTGCGGGCTTTCTTGTGCATCATCTTTAGAACGAGGCTTCCTTCTGAGACGACAGTCATGCAGACCAATTTGATGCAGGGTGCGGCATATGGTCTGGGCACTGACAGGCTGACCCCCCACCCCTTCATCCTCTGCAGAAATGCTGGCAGTACTCATACATCTATTTCCCAAAGACAACCTCTGGATATGATGCTGAGCACGTGCACTCAACTTCTTTGGTCGACCACGGCGAGGCCTGTTCTGAGTGGAACCTGTCCTGTTAAACCGCTGTATGATCTTGGCCACCATGCTGCAGCTCAGTTTCAGGGTCTTAGAAATCTTTTTATAGCCTAGGCCATCTTTATGTAGAGCAACAATTCTTTTTTTCAGATCCTCAAAAAGTTCTTTGCCATGACGTGCCTTGTTGAACTTCCAGTGACCAGTATGAGAGCGTGAGAGCGATAACACCAAATTTCACACACCTGCTCCCCATTCACACCTGAGACCTTGTAACACTAACGAGCCACATGTCACCGGGGAGGGAAAATGGCTAATTGGGCCCAATTTGGACATTTTCACTCAGGGGTGTACTCACTTTTGTTGCAGCGGTTTAGACATTAATGGCTATGTGTTATTTTGAGAGGACAGCAAATTTACACTGTTATACAAGCTGTACACTCACTACATTGTACCAAAGTGTCATTTCTTCAGTGTTGTCACATGAAAGGATATAGTGACTTTGTGAGATACTGTATATCAGACTAGAAAATCACTCGTGGGTTGCGTAATCTCTCACCCCACAGCTCAATGGCTACAACGATAGGAAAAAGTTCCAATAAGAGATTATGCAACAAATCCATGCAGGCCCATGAGGCTGGCCAAACTTCATCAGACCATTCCCCTTGAAGGCACCAAAACCACAGGATCTGTGGATCAGCATCTGTGCAAAGCTCCAGCTGTGAGTTTGGCACCTCTTCCATTTGCCAACAGGAATGCCCATTGTATGACTGGATAAAGGATAACCAAACCTCCAAGATATCCGGCATTGGTCTGGTTATGCGGACATAATGATGAGGGGCGGCTATGCCCTTCATAGCCCAAGATAGTCGTCTACAGCAGGCCCTCCCCATGGTAATGATTCTGCAGGCAAAAACCAGATAACTTAATAGGGACTGGAGCTGCTTCAACTGGAGTTTTTTTGCCCTTTGGCCAAACGAACCAGGGAGAGAAGTCTAGCCAATTTATCACTGGGCAAGCAAAATACTATGTTCACTGTGTCAATTTCTATACCCAGGAAGAACAAAACCGTTGTTTGGCTTCCATTTTGTCTGCTGACAGAGGAATGCCAAACTTCCCACAGATGTCCTGAAAAGCAGAAAGAAACTGCTGACATTGGCCACTGTCAGGTGGGCCCACAAACAGGAAATCATACAGGTAATGCAAAAGGGAGTGCATACCGGATGATTGGCACACTACCCATTTAAGGAAGTTACTGAAAAGCTCAAAATAATAGCAAGAAATGCCCATGCAGAGCAGGGAAAGGAGCCGGCCATGCTGTTTCCCCAGGCAGTCACCATTCCTGCCCCGCCGGGCACAGGGAGAGTGACACCCTCATGAAAGCTGACAGTTTCTATGAGAACTGCTGGTGAGGCGGAGGAAGGGACGGATCCAGCGGCTTCCACCCTGCATGGCACAGGGAGCCAGGAAGAGCTGACAGGCAAAGCTCCTAAAGCAGGCAGGTCAGGTGCAGTGATCCGCAGCACCCTGAGGCTCCGGGAGTGAGTAGAGCGGTTGCTGGCAGGAGGGCCGCCGACATTCCTAGAGCGGGAGAATCCCCGCCACTGGTGGGTGTATGAGCTGTTGTCGTTTGAAAGCGGGGAGCCAGCACCATCAGTGCCAGTGGTTCCTGGGGAAGGAATGACACTTTCCTCTCTATGTTGTATCTGGGCAAGAGTGGACCAAGAGCGCCTCCCGGTCCTAGATGTCAGGGGCCCAACAACAGGGTGTGCAGTTGTAGGGACCACTGGGGGTGATGACCATCCTGGGGACAGGAGAGGCAAAAGCCAGTCAGCCTGACCTTGTTCCAGTAACTCCCTGACCCTGCAAATTAGAAATTCAGTGTCCATGGTGGAGACAGATGGATGTGCAGCTCTTCCAGTTCCATAAAGGCATAAATTTGACCTCAGGAACGACCTTTTAACTGAACTCAGACTCCAACCCATCCCCTCATGTCACGTAGCCAATTATCCTTTATCTAATGTGCATGTTGCATGTTACTATGCGAAAATCCTGGCCATGTTCCCAACATTCAAAGTTTCCTTTTCTTATTAAGGGCAAGGGGCCTTCATTATTGCATTGTGGGAGATGTAGGTCTTGGAGATGTAGGTCTTCTGGCACTTCTACCTTGCTTGCATGAATGCCTGACTTCTCTTTTGCAGGTCTTTGAGTCATATGACAGGAGTCTTACCCTGGCTATACCCTGCTTTACAGACATTTAATTATCAGAAATACCTTTGTGCACCCCTATTGTGTTCAAGTCAAATACAAAAATATTAGATATGTGCTGCTGACAAAATCCACAAGTACACCACACACTCCAAAAGCAATAATGAAAAATCAATTATTTAGCACTGCACTATAGCCAACAATATACAATATGAAAACAAAAAAAGTCTACGTGTTGTGTCACTCATTGATTGTCCTCAACTTATTATTTCTTCCGTGATATAAACACACAATGTGCTGCACACCCCACCACCATTAGCAGCTCACTTCATTTTTTGACCTATGTTCATTAGGTCACACCTCCTACAGTCTCTTAAAGCGCCGCCGTACAGCTACGGTGATTCACGCAAGAGAGCCAACCTGCCGCCGCCTAACGACGGCGGCTGGTCGGCAAGTGGTTAAAGCACCTGTGCAAGATAAAGAAAAACCTGAAAATATGGCATGTTGGTGGTACTTGAGGACTGAGGTTGAGAACCACTGCAACAGGTCACTTGTGCATGGCCCTTTAAAGGATGTAATCAGATGTTTCAAATGGACAGGTTTCTCCCTTGATCCAATCTAACTGTACAAGTGCTCCCAAAAAACCAAAGGTAATGCTCAGGAATAAAACATATAAACAATCATAGTGCTTTCCATAAAACACACCAGTTTATTAAAAAACAAATAATAAAAAATGCACTCACAAAAGAGGTGCACAATGATTGGTACACTGCAGATCACTTCATGTGTTCACTTTCAGACTACCACAGAGGGCTCCATAGATAGAGGCTGCAACTTGTGGAGACTCTGCCATTCATTCTAAGTATCGCTTTTTTACCATCCCCTCAAATGCTGCTTAGTGTTGCTTACATGTAACCCCAGCATTCCCTTCCACCATACTGTTAGAGAAGACGTCTTGCGTCACTGGCTTTGCCCCCCTTACATGGAGTGGCTTTATCAGAAAGCACTATGATTGCTTATACGGTTTATTCCTGAGCATCACGTTTGGTTTTTGGCAGCATTTGCACAATTAGATTGGATCAAGAGAGAAACCTGTCCATTTGAAACATCTGATTATATCCTTTAAAGTGACATGCACAAGGGACCTATTGAACATAGGTCAAAATGTGAAGCAAGCTGCTAATGGTAGTGGGGTGTGCAGCATATTGTGTGTTTATTTCACAGGAAGAAATAAGAAGTTGATGATAATCAATGGGTGACACAACACGTGAGCTTTTTTTGTTTTATTTTTTATTTTATATATTCGGTGAACTTTGTTTTGAATTTTTGCTGCATAGTATTGGTTATAGTGCAGTGTTAAATCATTGATTTTTCATTACTGCTTTACAAATATATCCTCTGCTTTCCTTGTTTCTGGACTCCAAAGCAATCGAAGTTTCAATCAAATAATAAATGAGAAATAAAAAGTCAAAAGAGAAAGTCTGTCACATGACCTGTCAAAGTCATGTAACCAACCTCTCCTTCAATCATATGTTATGAAGAGAGCACTCTGACAGCACAGGCTCCGTAATGTGCCTTGCATTTTATAAATGATGCAGTATGGAGTAAACACTGCAGAGTCTGTCAGATAGCCATATCCTCACTCCTTTATAAATCAGCCCCTTATTCATTCTGCCAGAGGCCATGCGGATTACATGTCTGAATGAAAAGGTATTGAGAAGCTTTACATTGACAGTACAGCAAGTAATCTGTCACAATAGTGCCATTTGCTAAAGAAAAGGGCTCCTGTATACTGTATTGGCTTTTCAACCATGAAGAATTGATATGCAAAAAAATATTGGCTTGTCAAAATAACAAATATAATAATTCAGACGTTGGGTGATTGGTTTAATGTTGTATAACACTTTTGGTAATCTATAAGTACATTTTATAGGGTTTCAAATATCAGACAAAAAGAGGGGCAACCAAGGAGGAAACAGGATAAGAGAGATTTGATTCCTGTAGTTCAAAGAGCGGGACAGTCCCTCCAAATTAGGAACAGTTAGGAGCTAATTTTTTATCGGGTGTTTTCTCTTGTGAATATACTTGCTGTGGTGTATTTATTACAGTGCATTCGGAAAATATATAATTCACAGCGCTTCACTTTTTCCACATTTTGTTATGTTAAAGCCTTATTCCAAAATGGATTAAATTAATTATTTTCCCAAAATTCTACAAACAACACCCCATAATGACAATGTGAAAGAAGTTTGTTAGAAATCTTTGAAAATGTATTAAAAAGAGAAAAAAGAAAAAATCCCATGTACATAAGTATTCACAACTTTTGCCATGACACTCATAATTGAGCTCAGGTGCATCCTGTTTCCACTGATAATCCTTGAGATGTCTTCACAACTTGATTGGAGTCCACCTGTGGTAAATTCAGCTTATTGGACATGATTTAGAAAGGCACACACCTGTCTATATAAGGTCCCACAGTGCATGTCAGAGCACAAACCAAGCCATGAAGTCCAAGGAATTGTTTGTAGACCTCAGAGACAGGATTGTATGAAAAGGCACAGATCTGGGGAAGGGTACCGAAAAATGTCTGCAACATTGAAGGTCCCAATGAGCACAGTGGACTCCATCATTCATAAATGAAAGAAGTTTGGAACCACCAGGACTCTTCCCAGAGGGGGCTGCCCAGCCAAACTGACCAATCAGGGAAAGAAGGGCCTTAGTCAGAGAGGTGACCAAGAACCTAATGGTCACTCTGACAGAGCTCCAGCATTTCTCTGTGGAGAGAGGAGAACCTTCCAGAAGATTAAACATCTCTGCAGCACTCCACCAACAGGGCCTGTATTATAGAGTGGCCAGACAGAAGCCACTCCTCAGTAAAAGGCACATGACAGCCCATCTGGAGTTTGCCAAAAGGCACCTGAAGGACTCTCAGACCACGAGAAACAAAATTCTCTTGTCTGATGAAACAAAGATTACACTCTTTGGCCTGAATGGCAAGCATCATGTCTGGAGGAAACCAGGCACCACTCATCACCTAGCCAATACCATCCCTATAATGAAGCATGGTGGTGGCAGCATCATGCTGTGGGGATGTTTTTCCAGGAACTGGAAGACTAGTCAAGATTGAGGGAAAGATAATGCAGCAGTGTACAGAGACATCTCCTTGATGAAAACCTGTTCCAGAGTGCTCTGGACCTCAGACTGGGGCAAAGGTTCATCTGTCAACAGGACAACGACCCTAAGCACACAGCCGAGATAACAAAGGAGTGGCGATAGGACAACTCTGTGAATGTCCTTGAGTGGCCCAGACGGACCTGAACATCTCTGGAGAGATCTGAAAATGGCTGTGCACTGACGCTCCCCATCCAACTTGATGGAGCTTGTAGCATGCTTCAACAAAGTATTGAGAAAAGGCTGTGAATACCTATGTACATGTGATTTTTTTTTTTTCCGTTTTTTATTTTTAATAAATTTGCAAATATTCCAAACACACTTTTTTCATATTATCATTATGGGATATTGTTTGTTGAATTTTGAGGAAAATAATGAATTAAATCCGTTTTGGAATAAGGCTGTAACATAAGAAAATGTGAAAAAAGTAAAGCGGTGTGAATACTTTCCAGATGAACTGTAGTTCTTTATGTGGATTATGAAGCATTGGGAGCTCTTTAGAAATATATCTGAAGCTTTTCCTTTTCTAGTATTTGCCACCATTTAAGTTATGGACAATATATATACACAATTATTGTCTGCTGGTTTAATTCTGTATAATGTAATACTGTAAAATACAATACTTTATGTATATTGATATTTGTATGTTTAAAGTTTTACTTTTCCAAAGCATATTTTTCAAACTTACACTACACAGTTTAACAGTTAGGGCTCATTTACATGGATGCAGAGGCCCATACAGTGTGCAGAAGGGCACAGAGGACGCACACCTATTCTATACAGCTGCCAGCAGCAATCTTTTTAACAATCAACAACAGCCTGACAGATGTAGCAGCTCTATAGATCTTCCTGCACACCCAATCAGTTACATCCATATAGGGATGGATGCACAGCCCTCGCCCTTTGTACATGACCATACATCCGTCCCTGTATGGATGTAAATGCTTGGATGTGAAGGAAGATCTGTACATACACTGCATCTATACCCACTTATATCTGTCAGCACATGAAACTCTGGACACTGTATGGACCTACATGTCTGTGTGAATGAGACCTTAACTTAATGTTTATAAAAAGTGTATTTTTCACCACAACATCTTACTGTACTTTAAATACTTTAAATATGACCTCATTCAGCTAGTTGGGAAGGGAAAGTTTTTTGCTGGGTAGGGAAGTTTTTTCTATTGCTGTCACTGTCAAGATTTTAACCACTTCCTGCTTAGGTGACACAATTGGAAGTAATGTCTAACTCTTTTACACAATGTCTAAAACTAGAGCAAATTTTGGCCTAAATCCCCTCCAAAAATGAATATATTTTTGCAAATATACATGCAAAGATCATTGAAATCACAAATTAATGCATATACCGTATATACTCGGGTATAAGTCGTAAGGGTATTTTTTGTGCTGAAAAAGACCCCCCTCAGCTTATACCCGAGTCAGTGTCTGTGGGTGATCAGTAGTTTCACATTAAACAGAGCCGTGCTGCTTCTAAGAGCCGTTCTGTGCTTGTAACTGTGACTAATCACATTGGAATGTAGAGAATGCTGAGAGAGGTGTCAGATTTTCAGCTTGATGTCGGGAGGTGGGCGGGACAAGCTGATGTTAGCTGTTCAGTCCTGCCCACCTCCTGATCTCAGTGAAGAGCTGCAGCTCTCTCTCTGCATTCTCAGCATTCTCTACATTCCAATGTGATTAGTCACACTTACAAGCACAGAACGGCTCTTAGAAGCAGCACAGCTCTGTTTAATGTGAAACTAAACTACCTTACTCATCCCTTATGTGTTCTGGCTACAGTCTTGGTGTCCTGGCATTAATATCCCACTGTCCTGGCATTAAAATCCCTGTGTCCTGGCATTAAAATCCCTGTGTCCTGGCATTAAAATCCCTGTGTTCTGGCTAAAATCCCTGTGTTCTGGCACCCTGTCCCTGTGTTCTGGCTCCCTGTCCCTGTGTTCTGGCTGCTGCATTTCACACCCTAGGCTTATACGCGGGTCAATACGTTTTCCCATATTTTTTGGGCAAAAGTAGGGGGGTTGACTTATACAGGGGTCGACTTATACACGAGTATATACGGTATCTATCTATCATACATCAAACATCCAAATCTGTACACAAACAATTGTATATTAGTGTGGATGTTACTATAAATTGTGGCAAACGCAGAAGGTAAAAGTGAGACTCTGTGGCTGGAAAGGCATAGCTTTGAGCTAAAGTGGAGAAGCTCTTGCTCCTAGATTCCCTAAAGCCTAACTGGGGACTCATTTTTTTTCCATCATAAAGTTTAAAAGGTGCTCCGGCTGAAAAACTTGCTTTAACCACTTGCGTAACCGCCTGCCCACAATGTATTGTGAATGGGTGGCCTCACTGGCCTGTACATGCACAGCGAAGGACTGGTAAGCCGCTGCCTGTTTCTGGATTTAGGGCACCCCCGCCAACACCAGCTGTGATTGTACCCAGCGTGAGTTTGTCAGCAAGTCCTGGCAAATGATTCATGGCTGGGACCTGTTGATAAGCTATGTCCAATAACAGCTCAGAGCCCTGTGTTGACTATCAACACAGGGCTCTGTACAGAGGGAACAATCTCTCTGTTTCTTATCCCTGCTAAGCAGGGATAAGAAACAAAGAGATGTTTAGTAAAAAGCAGCACACATTATACAAATTAACACTTTTAGGCACACATTTAAGCCCTTGATTATCTGAAATGTTAACCCCTTACCAGACAGTGTCATTAGTACATTGACAGTTTATAGTATTATCATTGATCACTGTATTAGCGTCACTGTGGATGTCAGCCGAAGTGAGTCAGTTCCTATCCAGTGTAAGTTAGTATCAGATTGCCCACCACACTATCACAGTTCCCCTATAAGTCACTGATCATCGCCATTAGTAGTATAAAAAAAATCCAGTATACATATCATCGTTTGTAAATGCTATTACTTTCACGCAAGCCAATCAATATACAGTTATTAGGATTTTTTACCAAGGACATGTAGCACAATACATTTGGCTTAAATGTATGAAGAAATTAATTTTTTTATATTGGATATGTTTTATAGCAGAAAGTAAAAAATATTGTGTTTTTTCTAAATATTTGGTCTTTTTTTTGTTTATATAATTAAAAAAATAAAAACCCAGTGGTGATCAAATACCACCAAAAGAAAGCTCTATTTGTGTGGAAAAAATTATATAAATTTTGTTTCGGTACAGCATTGCCTAACCGCATAATTACCAGTTAAAATAGTGCAGTGCTAATTAACAAAAAAATTGGCTGGTCAAGAAGGGGGGAAAACCTTCCAGAGCTGAAGTGGTTAAAGCTAGAGCTGTCCCCCCGCAGTACCTCATTTTCAGCATAAGATGGCCTCAGTCTCCTCAGATGAATGACATTGAAGTCACACAACCTGAAAGACTAAGGACAATACTGTGAAGGCAGAGCATCATGAGCCCCACAGCATTTATTTACCGTATATTGATATAGAGAGTGGTCATCAGCACTATGCTCTGCATCTAAAGGACTGCTCACCACTGGGAGAGGACTGAAGAGGACTCACTGCATCACATGAAGGGACTGAACTGAAGACTTCTGTAAGGTGAGCATATTAAACAAAATATGCACATACCATACAGAGCGGAAGACTCCAGGGAACAAGGGTGGGGGGGGGGTCGATCACTTGGCAAATGTATGGAGTGGGTGGTCCTGTTATTGGGCTTTACAGGATTTCAGAATGTGGTGAGTGAATCTGTTTTAGCTCAACTGTCCCAGTAAATATTTTAAACCAGAAAGACAGCACATATGTGATTTAACTCATGGAGTTTGTATTTTACTTTCTACAGATAAGTGCAGTTTATATTGATTACTCCACATCTTTGTGTCCAGACAATGTCCTACAATGTAATTTCAGGGCACAGAGTACAATAAGTGAATAGTAGAAAAAGTAATATAAACTCTAGTGGAGATGCTGTACTTAGTGCTTCTCCCGAGAGCCTCCTTATTATGAAGGGAAAAAATATCATAGGTCTAGACATGGCAGAAAGTAATTAAGGAGAAAAGAGGACCGTAGGGAATTCTGTCCCTGTAGTACAGACAGAGCAAAAATGGAACATCCTGAGTCAGATTTTTTGGGGGATGACATTCACATTTATTTAAATGTCCCTCTATTTTTACAAGAAGAAGAGGTATTCACTGTACAATACAAATTGTGTTCTTGGTATAATAATATTACTGATATAAAACCCTTTTTATGGGCCTGCAATGAAAAGTTTTATGGTCAATGAAAAAGCGCTGGGAGGGGATAAGGAATGTAAAGCAAATTAGAAAAACTGAATTTAAAAAGGAAAAAACTTAAATATGATAATATCTATTGCAGGTTATTTCAGGGCAATAACCTTGGAAGATTCTTCAGTGTACCTGTCATGCAACACTAATATCACAAATATCAGTATTAAACACTCAAGTATCGATATGGTATTTTGGCATGCAATAAAATTTAAAGGACAATCTTTTTATTGATATACAGTATGTGTGAAAAACATGCACAGTATAAATAATAACAATAGTGTATGGTAATGTATTAAAAAAACATTGATTCTGCATATAAAATTGTAAATATGCATGTGTTGGGAACCATAAACCAGGCAGAGATAGAGAATGTAGTTATAATCACACTATTAATGCAATAGCAAGAATAACAAAAGTTCTGGAACGTAGTAAAAATAGAAGCCAGGGTTTGGAAGCCAGAGCGGGTAATCAGATGAGTCAGGGTCAGGGAACGAGAAGTCATTGTTGTCAGGAGCCAAAAATAAGGAGCAGGAATCAGAAGAGAAGTCAGCCAGGCTAAATCATACACAGGAAAACACTGGAGGTGTTGACCATGTGACAGCATGGAGGGAATGAGCAAAGCTATTTAAATAGCCAAAAGGGCTGGCTGTAGGCTGGACTAATAAGGCAGGCAATGGTAACCAGGTGAGTCACTGTAGAAACAATGAATAATTAACCGAAAGCTAAGCAGCCTCTGTGTGCTGAAAGAAAGAGCTGTTAATAAATAGCAGAAGCCCAGCCCTGACAGCATGTACATGTGGGCATCTATATTTGTTCATTACCTATTCTGGCTCTTCTTGCTTAGTAGTGTTGCATTATGATTGTGCCTTGCTGATTTTCTTATTTTGTCACATGTGCCCCAGGTTCCGCTGAATAAGTCCCGCCTGGGGAAACCAGGAGGTGTACGTCCCGCCAGCAGCAGCCACCTATAGCTGAATGTCACCACACACATTGCGGAGTATACATGTTTGGAAACTTGGCACTTGGTCTAAGTGCCTTTGCATGTGAGTGCATTTATTTTTATACTAATAAATTGTGAACTTATACAGAGAGCGCTAGATTTCTTTTTACTTTGCATGTATCGGAACATCTATGGCTTTATGACATTTTTATGCTGGACTGAGAAACCTAGGATCAGGAGGATCAGCACATAAGAGCTATCTTTCCTGATGCCAACATGGTAGCATACATATGATATAGCTCCACCCCTTTATCCACCCACAGGACCTGGTTAGCTCTATAAAGGTCTGACTGAGAGCTACCTCCCCCATTCATTCTCCTTTTTGTCCTCAAAGATCAACACCTACAGACCGTTACACTCAGGATAAGCTCTTACCTGCCGACTATGTCGGAGTCCGTCTGGGTTCAAGCCTCTCCCAGTGCGTGGTCCCACATCTTAGGTCGCTAAATGCACCAACAAGATGGGGAGCCCCTTCTGGTGGTCTTTTGGGGCCGAGGTGTTCTCTAATCAGAGATTATATCCCTCTTGTGGCATGCCTGCTTTGGAGTCCGGATCCAGCAGCTGGGACTGCATGATGTCTTCTCTCCTATGGAACTCTTTCCAGGTCTGTCAGTTTTTATAAAACGTTTTTCTTTCTCTTGCTCTCATGTCTCTAAGACCACATGCACCCTGTGCAGCTTTTTGTTGTCTGATTTTCTTTGGATTTGCTGGGACCATGTGGTGCAGGGGCCTGCCTGATTGCATACAAATTGAGGCTCTTAGGGTGTGACCTCTTATTGTGTGGTTTTGGTAAATCTGAAGGAGAAAATCTGCAGTGGATTGTATGGTGTGTAGCCAGCTTAAAATGTCATTTTGTGTGGATGAGCGTTGGCTTCCCTCCAATTGTACTGGCCCTTTTTTGATTTATTACAGAGGTGGGGGAGGGCTGAGTCTCTCTCTCAAGTGCTCTATCTAAAGGGCACTAATGGGTAGGTAATGGATGCCTTGCAATTTTTAGGGCATTTAGAGAGGCAGCATCTCATTCTGGGGAACAGTCAATGACAGGTCTTGCTGTTCTAGGAATGGGGATAGAAGGGGGGGGGGGCAAGGAAGAATGTATTACTAGGGTATGGGGGGTTTGCTCACATTTATTTTATCTAAAAAGTGTATGTGTGTGTGTATATGTATGTGTGTGTGTGTGTGTAAATACCCCCCCCCCGCCCCTCCGGAGAAAAGAGTGCATTATGCCCTGATGAGCATGCCTTCCTGTCTATTTTAGCCCTGGCCGCTTACACTCCCGCTCTAGGAGGTCCGGAGACCCTCTGGACCATCAGGAATTTTCTAGGGCAGAGAGTGACTCCTCCAAGTCCTGGCAGACCCCAGTACAAAGGGCGCATAGCTTCTCCTCCAAGGGCTCAGCGCCCAAAGTGTTGGTCATGTGGAGATGACCCTATGCCAGGAAAGCTAATTTGCAGCAACTGCTTCAGGCAGCTAGCCAATAGACCAGGAGTATGAGAGTCAGCAGAGGTCAATCTTGCTCAGGAGAGTAGTCCAAAACTCCCTGGCAGAATCTTCCGGTCGTCTTAGACAACCAAGAATGAAGTGGACAAACATGGTGTGGACCCTGCACCTGGGCTAAACCCAGCCATTAAACCCCCTCCAACCAGAGAGGTACCAGGCACTTGAAGGGTGATGCCAGCCCAGCAGATTAGGCTGGCATTTTCCCCAGACCCAGTATTACAGCCAACCTTCCAGACAGAAGATCCCGCCCCCTCCTCGGCTGTAGATCCTGAAGGTTCAGGCTTGGAGTTTGCAATGGTGCCACCATTCATTAAGGCAGTAATGGGGAAAACATAAACAAATGCCATACAGTGTTCAAAAAGCATTAGCGCCGCTTAATGCTTTTTGAACACTGTATGGCATTTGTTTATGTTGATTATGGATTCTTAAAAGTGGCAGCTACATCAAAGTAATTTAGAAGTAACACTAATATTTAAGCCAGAGGCGCGGACTGTGGATCCATACTATTAGTATTTGGGCTAGAGATTCACCGTAATAGAAGTAATGGGGAAAAGGCGAAAGAAAATTGCCATCAACTAAGTGATCGCAGAAATTGTATCCACTCATGGAGAAGTTGGTACGTTTTTTTTATCTAACCCACTGATGGTGGATGTGACAGTTTCTAGACTGGCCAAGAATGTGACACTGCCAAATGAAGACTCTTCCTCTTTTATAATGTCTTAGATAGACACATTGACGCAGACATGAGAAAGTCCTACCTCGCGGCAGGAGGTGCTTGTAAGCCCGCCGTAGCTTGGTCATCCATAGCAACCGCTATGCAAGTGTAGACGCATAACCTGGAATATGCGATTTAAATCCAGCTGCCTAAGGGTCAAATCATCAAGGCACTTGAAGAGATAAAACTGTTGGCGGACTTTGTGAGAGAGACAGCTATAGACATCATGCGATGGTCTTCCAGAGCTATGCTTGGCTCAGTCACAGCCAAAACAAGCTTTGTGGCTCAAGCCCTTGGGCGGCTGACCCATCCTCAAAGCAGAACTGCTGCAAGCTGCGTTTTGATGGGAAGGTGCTGTCTGGTCAAAAGCTGGAGACTCCTAGCTCCAGGGTTACAGGAGGAAAAATCAGGCCTTCTTCCCCAAGATCGGAGATCCAGGCGCCACCAATCAGAGGAGCACCAAGCAGGTACTGGGATTTCTGAGGTTTTCGCCCTGCCAAGGACTTCAGAAGGGGTTGAAGGGATACTCAATCAACCTTCCTTAGATCACAGCGGGCTAGCAACCCTGCGGCTCCCTCAGGTACCCAGATACCAGACCCTCCCAGGGGGGAGTCGGGGGGAGCCAGGCTGCTTAAATTTGCTCAGGTCTGGCAAGCCCACTACCAAGTTCGGTGGGTTCAGTCTACAGTGGCACAAGGCCATTATTGGCTGTTCAAATGACAGCCTCTAGAATACTCCTTCACCCCCACCAAGACAACCCAGTCACACCTGACGTTGGCTGCTCTTCAGGAGTACATCAACATTGTGTTTCTTCAAGGGGCAATCCTATCAGTCTCAGCCTACCAACAATTCTCAGGTTCGCCTTGGGGGACAAGCTTTACCAATTTGTCTGCTTCCCCTTTGGCCTATCTACTTCTCCTTTCTCCTTGAACCTTTACCAAGGTTCTGATGGCAGGTTTGGCCTCACTGAGGGAGAAAGGGCTCAGAGTCCATCATTTCTTGGATGACCTCATCCTCTCGGCCCAGGATCAAGACCTCTTGTGGAGACAGAGGGAGCATCTGTTGTCCACCTTATGGACATTGGGCTGGATAATCAACTTTCAAAAAAAAAAAAAAAGCCAGCTGGAACCTACAGAGTATGGTCTATCTGGGGGCCTAGTTCAATACTCAGATGGGCACAGTTTCTTTGCCTCTTCAGAAACTCCCCAAAATCAGGGAGAGGTTCCAACAGGCCTTGGCTGCACCAGTGATGTCAGCATCCCAGTGCATGAGTCTTCTCGGGACAATGGCTATATGTATCCCGATGATCCCCTGGGCTCACTGGAAACTCAGAGTTTTCCAACAGGACTTCCTGATGCAGTGGAAGAAGGTGCCCAGCCAATCAGGATCACCAGCCATATGCACCAGAGTCTCTGGTGGTGGACAAGACAAGAAACTCTAGTACAGCATCGTCCATTAGGGCTGCAGCCATGGATCACGGTTACCACAGACGCCAGTGCAGCGTGGGGCCCCACCTGCGAACAACTTAAGATCCAGGGCAGAGGGGAATTTCCCACTCAGGGCCTAGTTTCCAATATATGGAACTGCGAGCAACATTCATGGTGTTAGCCACCTGGTTGCCTCACATACAGGGTCACCCAATCCTGCTCCGTCTGGACAACATGGCAGCAGTGTCATACATACAGCAGCAAGGTGGGACACACAGCCAATCTCTTTTGAGAGAAGTAGAATCGATCATGACATTGGCACAACAATATCTCCCATAATTGAGGGTCATGTGTCTTTCAGACCATCAGAATTTGGAAGCAGATTGCCTACCCAGACTATTCAAGGATCCCAACGAATGGTCCCTGCACCCAGAAGTGTTCAAGCAGATCGTCCATGAGTGGGGGTGTTCACAACTGGATCTCTTCCCTCATCAAGGTGACCTTGTTCCTCTTACACTACCATTATCCATTAGCAGAGGGGATGGATGCCCTGACCTATCCTTGGGTTGCGCAACTGGCCTATGCCTTCCCACCAATTTCTTTAATCCTGAAATTCCTGAAATCACTGTTGGCAGAGAATCTGACAGTCATTGCAATACTACCCTACTGGCCTCAAACCATGGATCTCAGCATGTGCCCTTTGATCACTCTGGTGGCGACTCCTCATCTCCTGTCGCAGGCAGAAATCCTACATCCCCAACATCACGACTGGCCTTAGCAGTCAGGAGAGTGAAAGGCACGGGTTACAATGCTCTCCAGAGGTTATTAGAACTTTACAGAGTTCCAGAAAGGGGTCAACCAACTCTATCTACTCCAAAATATGGGATAGGTTCAGGAGCTTTGCAGCCAGACGTCAGTTTGACCCTAGTGACTGCTCTCATCAAAAGTGCTGCTGTTAATTTTATAATGATAAAAACAAATTACCAAAGTAATCTATTGCTGCTTGGCAGATAAATTGGTTGATCTCATCCAAACTGTATTTCTTTCAGTGTGTAATAAAGAATTTTAGTGACTGAAAAGCAGAATGGTGGATTGGCTTTTGGGACAGAATGTCTGAATGATTCAGAAGGGTCCATAGGGTTTCTGCTAGAGTCTGAGTATGTCCAAGTACCACATCCTTCTAGACCAGTTCAGTGCCATCAGCATCACCACAATGCCCTCCACCTTGATCCTGCAAAGCAGACAAGGGGGAATCTGGAAAAAATGTAGTGGAACTGATACCATGCAGTCACCAGAACATCCATTGTACAGATCCAAGGGTCCCTGGACCTGATGACAAAACTGACCAGGTTGTTGTTAAACCTGGATGCAGAAAGATCTATGTATGGTTTCCTCACATGGGGCAAAGGGCTTGGAATTGCTCCAAATGGAGAGCTAATGACCATGTCCACCTGCAATGTTTTAATGCCTGGGATAGGGACAGTGGACAGGGCTGGAACTTGCATTTTACCCCAAGACAGAATGAGGTCCATTTCCCTTGGAGCAGCAAGACTACTAGTGCCTTCCTGATGTAGGCCATGGCCGTAGCATTGTCAGACTAGATTATTTTTGGGTGACTGGTTGATGGTTGCTTGATGGGACAACCAAATCACCCTGAGCTACAGGATGTTGATGGGAAAATAAGGCTTCATCAACAACCAAGTCCCCTGCATCGAAAGACCATCTGGTACTTCTCCCCAGCCTCATAGGCTGCCATTTGTCTTGGTATTTTCTACTTTGGGAAAAAGGGATTCACTGACTCCAGCTCTCGGTTGAAAATTCATAAAGCCAGGGAGCATCTGGACGTGCATGTCAGATTCATGGGGCTCTGTTTTCCCCACACTGCTAGAATGTTCAGTTGCAATGGTCTGTAGAAAACTGGGAGTACATGCTGAACCAAAGGAGGCTACCACCAGGGGTGGGTTACCCAGGGACCAAAGGGCCTGGACATGAAAGTGGAGGGACAGAAGTCTGTCCCAGGGTAGAAAGATCCTGGTCAGGAACATATCCAATGTCAGGCTCAGGTACTCTAATCTGTGAGTCAGCTCCAGTGATGACTTCCGAAGTTTGAGGATCCAACCAAATCCCTGCAGTCTGTAGTGTCCACTGGACAATGGTTGACCAAGATAGGAAGGATTGATCCATTAACAACAGATTGTCTAGGTAACCCAAAACACGTATCCCTAAGAAAGGAGCAGAACTAGGACTGGGGCAAGAAAGCACCTTGTTGAAAACCAAGGAGGCTGTGGACAGTCCGAAGGAAAGTGCTACAATTTGGTAATGCTGATCGCACACTGCAAAATGCAGATAGCGTGATGAGGAGGAAAATTAGGAATGTGTAAATAAGCATTCTGAATGTCCACTAGGGCCAGAAAATCTTCCAGAAGGAGAAGGCAATGACCAACTTAGACGATTTTGTGAAGAAGTTTTGAACCCACGGGAACAGGTTGAGAGTTTTCAAATCAAGAAAGGGCCAAACTCTTATATGGCTTGAGAACTATGAAGAGGTTGAAGTAGAAACACTGAAGACTTTGGCAGTGACCTCTGCAAGAGAAGATGCTAAAGAGCATCAAGAGGATCCACTCGTGTTTGTGGGGAGAGTGGCAAATTTAAAATGCACAATCTGAAACTACAGTTTGTGTCCCCTTGAAATGACGATCTTGACACTCTTGATGTCCTTATCCAAGAAGGAACTAAATCATTTTTCTCCCTCAAATTTCAGCCTCTTGAAGTGTTTCTTCCAATGACCAGCATTTGAGCCAAAGATTCCTCCACATATGGAGGAGGGGATGCTCATCCTGGAGATCTAGTGAAGCGTATCCCCGAAGATGTTCACGCAGTAGTGTAAGGTCACAGGTAAATTCTCCATGTGTTGGAGAATGGAGGGATCTGTTAAGATGGAGCTACAGGGACCATTAGCATCTTGGAATGATAAGAGATAACGGGGTCCACACAGTGACCATTCATTTTTTAAAAGAAGCTTTTCCCAATAAGATATTGAGACCCAAGCTGTTGAAAACAAGAGCATACAGCATCGATATCAGCCAAAATGTCATCCTGATCTAATTTTTAGGAGGGAGGTGGAGGATCTTCCTTCTCCTCAGACAGTGTGCCTGCAGAAAAAGCAAAGTCAGAGACAGACTCAATAGGGAAAACTGAAATGGCTCACATCTGATCTCCATTATCTACAGCCTCCAAAAGGAATGAGATTTTGCCCATTTTCTGACCATTGTGGCAGAAAATTCCCTCCTAAATTAGCAGGAGGAAGGCTGTGCAGCTGAAGGCCCTGCTGAGTGATCAGAGGAAGTCAGGGAGTTAGTCTGGGGGCAAGTACTGGGGCCCTGTTGAGAGAGAAATGCAAACCCCTCTCCCCCAACATTGAGCCACATGCTGAGTATGGGATAGAGAGGTCATCTGACCCTTTGCCCCTGTGCCTGTGATCTCCAAAGGAGTACTTACAATCTCAACAGCTGTGGAAAGGAGGGGATGAGACCATTTCCGTGAGGCACTGTAGGCTACTGAATCCAGGCAGGCATCCAAAGATCACTGTCCTTTACTGTGGGAAGAAGCTGAAGGTGCCAATCTAAAGCGTGTCTCTCAGTTCAGAAAAATGGGGGCAGAGAGCTGAAACTACACACTGTAGAGCTCAATGAAGAGAGCTCTGAGAGCTGATTGGAGGGAAGAGGCACACCACACCTTCACACAGCTCATAGGAACAGACCTGAGGCTGTCAATCTGCTGGAGGACCCTGCCCATCACCAGTTTTTTCTTGGTGTCAAGAAAACTTGTCAGAATTGACTCACACTGATAGCAGAGGAACGAAGCAATAGACAGAAGGCTCTGGATTTGAACAAGTACACACTATATATGTATATGCTTTGTTCATATTTCATATCTGCGGTTTACAGCCACTTTAACCTAATCGTCACATGCTGAAATTGCTAAATTCAGCCTGGTATCTATGTCCTCTGTTGTCAAAAGGGGTAAAGAATAATTGTTAAGGTGGAGCCAACCAATTAGCAGCTCTTAATTAATTCTAATCCTCTTCTGAGGTATGCAAAGTGCAGTTACCAGTGGTAGCCAATTAGAAGTCATCTTTTGTTATGAATTCTAATTTGATTAGTTGCTATGCATCACCAAATGTCCCCCTTGTTTGTTGTTCTGTTTAACGGAGCATGCCTGACTCATTTATTTCCTTTATATATTTTACATCTAATATAAGATTTTCTGATTATTCTTATTCAGAGAAACAAAAAGAACAGAGCTATAAAGGAGAGCATGTGTGCTTACTGGATGAAGCCCACAGCTGGGAGTTAACATCTGATTTGTACAGATGATGTTCAGTGCCCTTACAAACAAGTCCCTCAACATTTCCTAATGAGATTATTATTATATTACAAAGATGTCCCTTTCTTCTATCACAACTCTCTTTATGACAATCCAATTAAAGTGATCTCCTATAATATTAAAGCTTTATTTTTACTCTGTACCCAGTAATGCTAGGATGACTGCATTATTCATTTCCAGAAGTACAAAATTTGACCAAGCGTTTCGCAGACGTCGTGTTGTATTAAACGGACATCAGATTGAACATGCAGCTGTTTAGCATTTTTGCAGTATTCATATGTTTATGTAAATCATTAAAGGAGAAGTGTTGAGAAATGACCAATAATCCCTATAATAAGGCTTACCTGTAGGTACTATGAATATCTCATAAACCTACACGGTTTAGGAGTTATTCACACTTCATGCAGCCGGTGATGTCACTGGCACATGTGCTCTGAAGGGATGGTATACCCATGCCATCCCTTCAGAGCTCCGTGCCGCGGTCCATGCAAGTGACATCATCGCGGCATGGCCAATCAGACAGCCGGAGGACGCAAACCCGGAAGGGAGACCAGGTGAAGATGGAAGCGTATGTCAGAGCTCACAGTGTGGCGGTGCAGGGCTTCTTTCTAAGATAAGTATTTATAATGTTCTATTATGAAATGTATACTAGCACATTATGCCTTTACATTGCAGGGTTTTTTAAACAAAAAAGATCATTAGAAATGGTTTACTTCCTCTTTAGAATGAACATGTATACAGAACTCTTTACAAAGACCCATTTAGTGTCTGCTAATGTCTCTGCAATAAGCACACCCACGTATTACAGTCAGTTTATGTAGAAACCAATTAACCTTTCCGTTTCTGGACTGTGGAAAGAAACCTTAGTCCAAAAGTGAGAAAGTCTTCCTAGGGATTGGTCCCTTGCTAGACAATTGTGACAGCAACTGCACATCTATTACTTTTTCTTTCTCGTCTATCCTCAACATATAACATATACATGTATCTATTTAGCAAATAGGTAGGCTGCCATTGCTGTCCTTTGTCCTTAAAATTTTATTGACATGCCAATCCTCTGTTTTGAATAGTCTCCAGTCTTTGATCATGAGAACAATTATGCAGCAAGTAAAGATGACTCATAATAAATAACAAGTATAGAAGCCATTGGTTCATCATAGCATTTTCAGATCATCACCAATGATTTTTGTTTTATAACATCAGGATTTTAAAAACAATACAAAACAATAGTATTCAATATTCAAATATCAGCTTACTTTAAAAATCTCCTTTCATATTGTGACTGCTGCCTGTTTACTGGCCATCTCTTTCCGCAACTTTCTGGATTCCCTGCATGCTTTGCAGCTTCTCCTCTGCTGTTTACTTTAATTTCTAAGGACTACATATCCCATGGTACTTTGCTGTGTGCATGCAGTGATTCCTATACTGACTCCACCCCCTGAAACTCCTCTTCTCCGCACCTCTGTAGTTCAGAAGGCAGTGGAATGTGTGACACAGCAGAGCCTACTCATAGGCATAGTGAATATGTATCATAGAATTCAAGGAAATAAATGTGTTAGGATCTTTACAAAGTACATTTACAAACTTCAAGATCATTCAGATTAATATAAGTAGGCTAGAGATAATTGAATAACAATAAGGATAAGAATATTATAATTTTACATTTTGACCATAAATATGCCTTAAAGTAAAGTTTGCTTGGCAGTGAAACTTTCAGGAGAATAGCGAACACTGTGGGTGTGCTGCGACAGGGTCATTTTTCATACTCTCTATTATTATCTGCTTAATGCCTGGTGATTTTTCACAGTGTGAACCAAATTCAAGGTGAATATAATACATTTAATTGCACGTGACCTAAAGTAAATCATTGCATATTCCTGCCTTTTCCACAGTCCTATATTTTCTAGACCAGTGTTTCTCAACCTTTATTCAGTCAAGACACCCTTTAAAATTCTGTGCAATCTCAAGCCACCCCATTCAAATATAAACACTAAACTAAGTTTATCTAATGCAGTAACATCCACACACATACTGTAGGTCACTCAACATTAGAGGTGATTTATTCTTCCAAAGCAAATACACCTTATAGTAAAATTCAAATAATCTTTTATGGGACTTTGAAAGCAACCAAACCAACTAAAGAAAAATGTATTTCATTAAATGTCATCTTTAATATTTAATTATATTAAAAACAAATTTTAAAACCACAATGCCAAAACAATTGGCTATAATTTGGCCTATACGCGGTTGACATCCATTTACATCTACATATTGAGTGGTACTCCCCAAAACCATTGTACTATATAGCTCTAGTTTGCCACATATTCACTTGCTTAATGGAATCGGGTATCCAATGTGTTTCGAGAATTGTTAGATCAGTCTCTTCCTCAATTATATATAGGGTACAACTCTGCAAAGTAAAGAAAATTTTCCATAACATGCTGTCCACAAATTTGTGCTTCAACACAATGCAGGAAGTTTATTACGTATTGTACTTACAAATATCACAAAAAATCCTGTTGCCTTCCAGTGTGTCCACCTACTCCATATTCCACAAACCTCTGGGGGATTGGGGGGGGGGGGT
>BLSH010010131.1:320886-337602 GCA_018402905.1 Glandirana rugosa | reverse complement strand
CCCCCCCCGCCGCACTCCTGGGGAGTGTGCCCGCGGCTCGGGCGGACCCGATGTCCGCCGGCAAGCCGCGATGAGCGGCTACAGGGAAAAGAACGGGGAACCGCCGATGTAAACACGGCGGTTCCCCGCCCTGTCAGTGGGGCATGAGAGATCTACTGATCCCTGTCACTGAGATCAATTAGATCTCTCATGCCCATGTTAGCCCAACCCCCCCACAGTAAGAACACACCCAGGGAACACTATTAACCCCTAGCGCTCCCCCTGCAGGTTAACCCCTTCACTGCCAATGACATTTATACAGTAATCAGTGGACATTTAAATTTCTGATCGCTGAATAAATGTCATTGGTCCCAAAAAAGTGTCAAAATGTTCCGACATGTCCCCCCCAATATCGCATTACCGCTAAAAATCGCAGATCGCCGCCATTACTAGTAAAAAATAAAAAAAAAATAAAAACCCCAGAAATTAATTCTCACCATCCGTAAACGCGGCCACTTTTGCGCAAACCAATCAATAAACGCCGATTGCAATTTTTTTTATCGCAAATATGAGGAATTATATAATTCGGCCAAAAACGGTGAAAAAAAATGTTTTTTTATATTTTTTTTTGGATTTGAATTTTAGCAAAAAGTAAGAAATTTGGTTTTTTTTGCAAAATGGTCGCTCTTCTTTTGTTTATAGCGGCGATAAGAAATGACGCAGAGGAAAAAAAGGACGCAAATTTTGTTTGGGTACAACATCGCACGATCGCGCAATTGTCAGTCAAAACGACGCAGCGCCGAATCGCAAAAAGTGCTCTGGTCCTAAAGCTGCAAAACCTTCCGGTTGGTAAGTGGTTAACTTAATATGCAAGTTAATGCAAGCAGCAGTCTGTAAAAGAAGATTAAGCTGGCCATACATGTTTTGAATTATGAAACAATTTAACTTTTAAAATCGTAACTAAGAATTTTCGTTCGAATTTCGCACTATAAGTGGGCCACAGCAACGGCCGCTTTTCGTGCGGCCATCGAATTTGAGTGATCGGGCATGCTGGAAATTTTTTGAAAAATGAACAAATGTCATATCAATGATGGGGGAATTATGCGAGAAATATAATTGAAAAAGAAATGCGCACGAGTTGTGACCTGGATAAAAAAAATCAATGGTGGCACCATCAGGCTAAAAAAGAAAAATTGTGCGCAATTCGACTCATGTATGGCCCTGCATTAGCTTTACTTAACTATCCATTGAGTGGCAATTCTAGCCCAGTCTGTGTTGCAGAGTTAGTGCTGCTGTTTGTATGCAACTATTTCTGATTCATTGGATGCTCCCCCACTGCTTGGTGTGGTTTCAACTGCCAGTTGCTACATCACCAAGGACACAGCCGTAATATAGCGGTCAGCAAATGGAATTACAGCATGCAGGGGGGACCTGGAATCCAACACTGATAAAAGTGTCAGATGCCAGTGGCAGCTTTAACCCTTTACCAAAGTAAAGATATGACTGCTGGACAGTTAAAGTGTTACTAAACCCAGTAATATGAAATAGTTCATCTGCCCCCCCCCCCCCCCACAGTGCCCACAGCTTATAAATCTTCTTTTTACATTAACATACTGCCACTATATACCTTTTTGGATGATCTGTATACCACGATTTCCTGACAGTTTGTCCATAGCTGTGTGTTCAAGTAGGAGGGGATTTCCACTACAGCCTGTATACACGCCCACATGTGTGATGTCAGTATCATGTGACCTGAACAATTCAACTGAAACAGGAAATGTTCTATCCAGCATAAGAGACCAAACTGAGCATGTGTAGCTTTACCACCCTGCTGTGTATTATATGGACTTGCCCAGATTGACAGTGCAGGAGGGAAAGATCTATGGCATACAGGATAAAAGAGCATTTTTACACAATGCAGAGGATTAACCCCTTAAGTTCCACAGTGCATGCAAGCATGCTATGCTGTATATACAGACTGATTTTACTGCTGTGGGTTTAGTAACACTTTAAAGACATTGTACACTTTAAAATGTGTTTGCTGTTTTAACTAAGTATTAGTGTAGTTATTTTCCCTGTGTTGTAACAATGCTAGCCTGTCCCTGTTCACCAAAGGGACAAGACAACTTCCTGTTCTGGTTCACACAGTGTCCAATGCATGCTTTGCATTCACTCTGTGTTGCATCACAAATGTGGGAGTGCTAATGTAAAAGAAAAACATCCTCCAGCTGCATGAATAAGCTCTCTGTGCCTGTGAATGCTGTTCTCACCAGCACTTGACTGAGAGACCTAGGGATTATGGGATATTTAGTTTATTCACAGGAAATGATGGTTCCCAGATTACAGGAAGCAGTCACACATTAGCCTGTGCAATGCTGTACCCAAATGTGTTGCAATTGTCATTAAAAGTGCGACAGTGCTGAAAGCTGAAAATTGGTGCGGGAAGGAGGGGGGTGAAAGTGCCCAGTGAAGTGAAAGTGAAGTGGTTAAGAGGTCCAGACATGCTTTTTTTTCTATTGCAAGGAATGTTTACATTACTTGAAATAGGAATAAAAGTGATGACATTTTTTTTTTTTAAAAGAAAGTGTAAAAACAAAAAAGAAAAAGTAAAATAAAAAAGAAAAGAAAAAAAGATTTAAAATGCCCTGTCCCGCCAAGCTCGTGCGCAGAAGCGAACGCATACCAAAGTCGTGCCCGCATTTGAAAGCGTTGTTCAAACCACACATGTGAGGTATCACCATGATCGTTAGAGTGAGAGCAATAATTTTAGCACTATACCTCCTCTGTACCTCAAAACTGGTAACCTGTAGAAATTTTTAAACGTCAACAATGGAGATTTTTAAGTGCCGAAGTTTGTCGCCATTCCACGAGTGGGCGCAATTTTGAAGCATGACATGTTGGATATCTATTTACTCGGCGTAACATTATCTTTCACAATTTTTCAAAAAAATTGGGCTAACTTTACTGTTGTCTTATTTTTTAACTCAAAAATGTGCATTTTTTTAAAGAAAAAGGCGCTTGTAAGACCCCTGCGCAAATATGGTGTGACATAAAGTATTGCAACGACCACCATTTTATTCTCTAGGGTGTTATAAAATATATATATATAATGTTTGGGGGTTCTAAGTAATTTTATAGCAAAAAAAATGAATTTTAACACCGAATCTCAAAAAGAGGCTTGGTCCTTAAGTGGTTAAGGAGCATCAGTAAAGTGTCAGAATCTATATCGCTATACTTGTTCCAGGTCAGAGTTAATATATCAGCATAATAGCTGGGCATTTAACATTTTCAGCATTTTCATGACGGATATCCTTTAGGCCCCTTTCACATTTGTGCGACACGATTTTACTGCAATTTTGACGTGATTTTTTGCAGCGATTTTGCCACAATTTTACCCGATTTTGACGCGATTTTGAGGTGATTTGGGATCAGTACGACTTTGGTCCGAATTTGTTGCAACTTTGGCACAATGAAAACATATTACAAAGTCGTACAGAAATAGTACAGAAATCGCATCTATATTATTCAGGTGCAATTTGCATGCGACTTTAAGGGTTTAACATTGAAGTCTACGGACCTCAAGTTGTATCAAAGTTGGACCAAAGTAGTGCAGGGACTACTTTAAAGTTGGTGCGACTTAAAGTCTTACAGATATGAACGGTACTCATTGGAAATCATAGTGAACGACTTGTCATGCGACTTTGCAGTCCCAAGTCGCAGGACAAGTTACATAGGTGTGAAAGGGGCCTTAGGCTGGGTTCACACCATTGCGAATTGGATGTGGGTTTCCCCGCATCCAATTTGCATGTCTGGAGATTGTTGATCGACTCTCAATGGAGCCGGTTCACACATCTCCAGAACGGCTCTGGTGCGGATTGCACAGGAGTCCTGTGTGTCTCCTGGTCCATTTCAGGTCCGAATTCAGACAAAAATTTAGATCAAAATCGCACCTGAAGCAGTGAACAGTGATGCACCGAACCCCTGCTGTGAGCTGCTTCATACGGCAGTGTGAACCCAGCCCAAGGCTACCTTCACACTGGGGGGGCGGGCGGTAGCGCTAAAGCGCTACTAGTTTCAGCGGCGATTTTCCGCTGTTATAGCGGCGCTATGCTGGCGGAAGCACAGCGCTTTTAACCCCCACAAGGGGTTAAAAGTGCCGGCACGCTGCAGCTCCACGTGCAGCTGCTTTGGAAGCGCTTGCCATTGATTTCAATGGCAGAGGCGGTGGAGGAGCGGTGTAAACACCGCTCAATGCACCGCCCCCAAAGATGCTGCTTGCAGGATTTTTGTAACATCCTGCAAGTGTACCGCTCCAGTGTGAAAGCACTCAGGGCTTTCACATTGGGGTGGATGGGGGGGGTGTTTTTCAAGCGCCATAAGGGCCCTATTTTTAGCCCAAAAGCACCTGAAAAACACCCCAGTGTGAAAGTAGCCTTAAACTAAAGACAGGGTCCTCCAGATAGTAATCATTCACTTCAAGCCCAAGGCACTCAGCCTAAAAAGATCTCTGCAACCTTCATATATAGGGCTCAATTCAGGAAAGAATATCTCATGAAATAATTGAATGAGGTGGCACATTTTCTCCAATTATCTCATGAGATGCTGAAAATGTCAATTCACTATCACCTCATGAGTTATTTACCTCACAACCCAGCAAACAGCACTACAGTCAATTCACTAAGGAAATAAAGAAATAAATGCATGAGTTAACAACTTAAGGACCGGAAGGATTTCCCACTTTAGGACCAGAGCACTTTTTGAAATTCAGCACTGCGTCGCTTTAACTGACAATTGCGCGGCCGTGCGACATTGTACCCATACGAAATTTGCGTCCTTTTTTCGCCACAAATTGAGCTTTCTTTTCGGGGTATTTGAGCACCTCTGCAATTTTGCAAAAAAAAAAAAACAATATTTCTTACTTTTTGCTAAAATACATAACCAAGAAAATATAAAAAAACAAATGTATTCATCGGTTTTGGCCGATTTATATTCTTCCTCATATTTTTGGTGAGAAAAAATGCAATCAGCGTTTATTGATTGGTTTGCGCAAAACTTGCCGCGTTTACAAACCATGAGAATTCATTTCTGGCGTTTTTTAAATTTTTTTTTTAATTTTTACTAGTAATGGCGGCGATCTGCGATTTTTATCTGGATTGTGATATTGCAGCGGACATGTCGGACATTTTTGACACTTTTTTGGGACCAATGACATTTATACAGCGATCAGAAATTTAAATATCCACTGATTACTGTATAAATGTCATTGGCAGTGAAGGGGTTAACCTGCAGGGGGTTATCTAGGTGTTAACTGTGTTCTCTAGGAGTGTTCTAACTGTGAGGGGGCTGGGCTGCCAGGGGTATGAGAGATCTAACTGATCCCAGTGACAGGGATCAGTAGATCTCTTACATGCTGCCTGACAGAGCGGGGAACTGCCATGTTTACATCGGCGGTTCCCCGTTCTTCCTCTCTGCTAGGGAATCCCGGCTCACCGGCGGAGATTGAGTCTGCCCGAGCCGCGGCCACACTCCTGCAGAGTGCGGCGGTACGAGATCTCGCCTGCTACAGCGCATGCGCCAGCCGCCGTTTATAGACGGGGATTCATGGGATAGCACCACTCTGCAGCAGTAAATGTACGCAAGCCGGTCAGGAACCGGTTAATCAAGTAGGGGTCCAGGCATGAGGTGTTTAACCTCCCTGGCAGTATGATTATGTCAGATTTTTGCGTCTCAAATCGGTATATTTTTTCGCTTGGAAATTTTGCGTTTTATATTGTAGGCCTGTAATTCTTAGGAATAACTCACTTAAATCTGTCCAAACAAGAGTCTAGTAGTAGTCTAGTAGTAGTAGTCTAGTATTATAAAACACTGAAATTTGCTCAGTTGCAGAATTGTCGCTGTCCTCACTTTCAGTGTCTGATGACGAATTTCCCTCAAATCAGTATCACACAATTCTGCAAATGATTCTTATAAAAGCGGAACATTTTTTTGCATAGAAATTTGGTGTTTTATATAGTAGGCCTGTAATTCTTAGGAATAACTCACTTAAATCTGTCCAGACCAGAGTCTTTATAAAGTATGAAACAACGAAATCATAAATTATAATATAATAAATAACTATAAATAATTATCAAAAATAATAATAATAAAATTTATTCAATAATGTAATCAAACCAAAAACACTGAAATTTGCTCAGTTGCAGAATTGTCGCTGTCGTCACTTTCAGTGTCTGATGATAAATTTCCCCAAAAATCAGTATCACTCAATTCTGCAAATGATTCTTATTTACTATCGGTGTTTTCTAGCTGGTCCAAAAAACACTTTTGATGTAAAGGGATGCTTTTTGGATGCCATGGACGTTCTCAAGTTTCCATGCAGAAAGAATGACATTTATTATATAAAAGTGCATGCAGGGCACTGGGCAAACCACTAGGGACAAAGGGGATGTGAAATGATTTCATACAGTAATGTAATCTTACAGATTACAGTGTACTGTATGTGTTATGTGTTTTGCACATTTTGAATTTGCGGCCGGGCCCCACCCCCATGCCACGCGACGCTCACAGGGAACGGAGCCCGGAAACCCAGAGGCATCGGGCGAAGATTCTGCCAGAGGACACAGCGGGGGGACATCGCAAGATGCAGGGGACAAGGTAACTAATTTTGCCTGGATCCTGCAATGTGATCCCAAGTGTGACTCGGGGTTACCGCTTTTGGTAATAAGAATTAACCCCGAGCCACACTCGGGATAACTGCTAAGGAGGTTAAGGAATATAAAAAATATAATAGCCGATTTGGAGGAGTCTCTACCTTTTTGGATCAGTTTTTCAACAGCAATGCATAGAAACCTAAATATGGAAAAACACAGAATCATTGAGGTTGATTCACTTAAAGTAGAACTAAAGGCATTTTTTCCCCCCAGCTTTGGATAAAGTGGAGACCGATTAGAACCCCTGTAAGGATTTTTATTGCGGTCTGTGCCCCTGTTAGGGAAATACACCTCTCTATTTGTCCTATTTACTGATATCATTGGAAGTGACAGAAAATCTAAAATTGTGGGTTGTCCCCAGAAAAGTAATAGGGGGGATATCTTCCAATGGGGACGCTAGTTCTAGTGACCTGGGGGACCCCAGGGGATTTTTTTTAATTTGTAGGGATTTCCTGTCACTTCCTGTTTTAGTTATGGGACAGGAAGTGAGGGCAAATCTCCCTAATATCAAAGCTGTCTTTTTTATTGGTGGAAAAAATGGTATTTGTATATGTATGTGATTTTTAAAACTGTTTTCTTCAATATTTAACATCTATAAAGATATATTGCATTTACTATTTACAATTGAATTTAGGTTTCTTTTGACACCACATGTGTCCTGTGAAAGCAGCTTCTCTTTGACTGGTATTCTAGTCATCTGTTTTCTTTTGTATTAATACATATGCTGCAGGAACCGTGATAACTTAGTGTGATTGCATATTTCTACACTTCAAACCATTTTACCCCTTTCTTAGCACTAAAATCCTTCTCCACTGTGTCCATCATACTAGAGATCGTGTCATGAGATAAAATACCACATGGTTTCATAAGTAAAATACCTCACAATTTGATTAAATAACTCATGTTTTTTTTAGTAGCGTTTTTTTGTGAATTGCAATAAAAAAGGGGGGAAAAAAAGAGTTATTTTATCTCAGATTTTAAAAGTAAAAGAACTCTTTGAAAATTGAGCCTACAGTCACAAAAGAGGGAAAGGATGAGAGCCACAAAATCGGCTATTAATCCTTGTGCCTTTATTAACCACTTGCTTACTGGTCACTTAAGCCCCCTCCTGCCCAGACCAATTTTCGGCTTTCAGCGCTGTCGCATTTTGAATGACAATTGCGCGGTTGTGCGACGTTGTACCCAAACAAAATTTTTATCATTTGTTTCCCACAAATAGAGCTTTCTTTTGGTGGTATTGGATCACTTCTGTGGTTTTTATTTTTTGCGCTATCAACAAAAAAAGAGCGACAATTTTGAAAAAAGAACAACATTTTTCATCTTTTGCTATAATAAATGTCCAAAAAAAAAAATGATTCATCAATTTTGGCCGATATATATTCTTCTACATATTTTTTGTAAAAAAAATTGCAATCAGCGTTTATTGATTGGTTTGTGCAAAAGTTATCACGTCTACAAACTATGGGAATTGATCTATGATGTTTTTATTATTTTGTTTTTTTCTACTAGTAATGGTGGCGATCTGCGATTTTTTGATCGGGACTGCGACATTGCAGCGGACATGTTGGACATTTTTGACACTTTTTTGGGACCAATGACATTTATACAGCGATCAGAAATTGAAATAGCCACTGATTACTGTATAAATGTCACTGGCAGGGAAGGGGTTAACACTAAGGGGGCAATCACGGGGTTAACTGTGTTCCCTGGGCATGTGCTAACTGTATGGGGGCTGGACTGGCAGGGACAGAACAGATCGCACTGATGCCAATCACCGGGATCAGTAGATCTGTTATGTCCCCCCTCACAGAATGGAGAGCCACCGTGTTTTCATTCCCCGTTCTACCGCTCTATTAGGCCATCGTGGGTCACGAGCGGACATCGAGTCCGCCTGACCATGGGGCACGCCCACACAGTGTGGAGCGGGCGCGTGAGCGGGCTGCCAGCGGCTGTGAGTGCGCGCAGGAAGCGTGCAAAGGGGAGGATGTCCAGGGACACCCTCCCGCCAATTCAGGTCCGCGCTGTAGCCGTCTTTCGGCTATAGCACGGATCTGTAGTGGTTAAACACTGGTAAAATAGCCAATAAAAGCCAAAGCGTCTCAGCCATTAGGCCTTAAAGTGTTTGTTAATGTCAATTTTTATATTCTATAGTTCACTCTGATATATATCATTAAGCTCCCCCAAAAATATGTGGTATAATAGCTTACTTCAGAGCACCGTTTGAAACTCAGTTGACTGCCCACCGGTTTCCTATCCCGATGTGATAGCTGCAAGAGGAGGTGCAGGGAAAACCACGATGACATCAGCCGAGACAAGGAGAGGAGAGGAGGAGACCAGCAGGCAGTCACCTGAGTGCTGAACGGCGCTCTGATGTAAGCTATTATACAGCATATTTTTATAAATGACATCCACTGGGGAGCTCAATGATATATAAAAAAAAAAGTCCCTCCCCCTGGACGTTAATCAACCCTGGGGTCATTTCATAATAAGGTTTTTGGTTTCTTTTTTCGGTTCAGAAAGGTTGATGGGGTGGTCGGAGTGGGAGGACCAGTTGGATGTGCAGCTTTCAGCTAGGCACCTGGGTGCTCAACGCTGCTCGCCTTTGCGGCGGGCTACGGTTACAGACCATGGAGTGCACTTACATGTTATTTTAGGTTTTTCAAGATCTAAGAATAAGAATACTGTACCCTCTATTACTATGTATAATGTTGCTCTATTCTTATATACACCTTGTCTCCATGATTCTGTATTTGATGATGGCTTTCCAGTTGCATGTATCCCTCAAATTTTTTCTTTGGAAAATAAAGGAATTACAAAAAAAAAAAAAAGTCATTTTTTCTTTGGGCAGGAGGAGAGGATTGGGGCGCTGACAAGCAGAGAGAAGAGGGATAAGAGGACGGAGGAGAACACAGATGGGACACAGAGCAGGCATGTACAGACGTACATATGACTCCGGTGTCAGTGATCAGTAGCCCTGATACATCGGAGTCAGCGTACAGAGGGGAGGATAGAAACTGGCAGGAACAGCCAGGTTTTTTTAGGTGTTACAGGGGGCTAAATTACACAGCACAAGCACTGTGCTGCATAACATGATTTAAGGGAACAGGAACATGGCTAGTCATGACTGACTAAAGACAGGGTCGCTTTAACATTGTTGGGGATTATGGATGAGAATTCCTGACTGCTGCATTAGTCTAATAAGGAAGTAGTATACTTTGGGGTTTATTTACTAAAGGCAAATCCACTTTGCTCCACAAGTGCACTGCTAGTGCTCCACAACTGCACTGCTAGTTCTCCACAAGTGCACTTGGAAGTGCAGTCGGTGTAGATCCGAGGTGGACATGCAAGGAAAATAAAAAACAGCATTTTTGCTTGTACATCATTTCAGATCTTCCCCTCAGATCTACAGCGACTGCACTTCCAAGTGCACTTGTGGAGCACTAGCAGTGCACTTGTGGAGCAAAGTGGATTTGCCTTTAGTAAATACACCCCTCACATGTTTGTAAATATTTTATTATATCTTTTCATGTGACAACACTGAAGAATTGACACTTTGCTACAATGTAAAGTAGTGAGTGTACAGCTTGTATAACAGTGTAAATTTGCTGTCCCCTCAAAATAACTCAACACACAGCCCTTAATGTCTAATCCGCTGGCAACAAAAGTGAGTACACCCCTATGTGAAAATGTCCAAATTGGGCCCAAATAGCCATTTTCCCTCCCCGGTGTCATGTGACTCATTAATGTTACAAAGTCTCAGGTGTGAATGGGGAGCAGGTGTGTCAAATTTGGTGTTATCGCTCTCTTATACTGGTCACTGGAAGTTCAACATGGCACCTCATGGCAAAGAACTCTGAGGATCTGAAAAAAAGAATTGTTGCTCTACATAAAGATGTCCTAGGCTATAAGAAGATTGCCAAGACCCTGAAACTGAGCTGCAGGACAATGACCAAGACCATACAGCGGTTTAACAGGACATGTTCCACTCGGAACAGGCCTCGCCATGTTTGACCAAAGCAGTTGAGTGCACGTGCTTAGCGTCATATCCAGAGGTTGTCTTTGGGAAATAGATGTATGAGTGCTGCCAGCATTGCTTCAGAGGTTGAAGGGGTGGGGGGTCAGCCTGTCAGTGCTCAGACCATACGCCGCACACAAATTGGTCTGCATGGCTGTAGTCCTGGAAGGAAGCCTCTTCTGAAGATTATGCACAAGAAAGCCTGCAAACAGTTTGCTGAAGACAAGTAGACTAAAGACATGATTTTACCTTACCCTTATAGCGGCACCCTGTGGGATCTGAATAACTATACCCGCAACTGATTTATTCCCAGGGGATAGACTGCATTAGGGATGAGCTGAACACCCATTCCCCCTCAACCCCTGGTTCGGTTCGCACCAGAATTTGCAAACAGGCAAAAAATTTGTGTGAACACGCGAACGCCGTTAAAATCAATGGGACTCATTTTAAAGGCTTATATGCAAGTTATTGCCCTAAAAAAGTGTATGGGGACCCGGGCCAATGTACCAATGCAAAAAAAAGTTTTTAAATGAATTGTTTTTTCAGGAGCAGTGATTTTAATAATGATTAAAGTTACATAGTTACATAGTTAGTCAGGTTGAAAAAGACACAAGTCCATCTAGTTCAACCAAAAAAAAAAAAATTATATATAACCAAACAATCCCATATACAATTCTTCACCCACAGTTGATCCAGAGGAAGGCAAAAAACCCCAGCAAAGCATGATCCAATTTGCTATAACAGGGGAAAAAATTCCTTCCTGATCCCCCGAGAGGCAATCAGATACACCCTGGATTAACTTTACCTAAAAATCTTAGTACCCAGTTATATAATTTACATTAAGGAAAGAATCCAGGCCCCTTTTAAAGCAATCAACCATGCTGGCCAACACCACCTCTGGAGGGAGTCTATTCCACATTTTCACAGCTCTTACTGTGAAGAAACCTTTCTGTATTTGTAGATGAAATCTTTTTTCCTCTAGACGTAAAGAGTGCCCCCTTGTCCTTTGTGATGACCTTAAAGTAAATAGCTCAACACCAAGTTCACTATATGAACCACTTATATATTTGTACATGTTGATCATATCCCCTGTTAACCTCCTCTTCTCAAGAAAGAATAAATTAAGTTCCTTTAATCTTTCCTCATAGCTAAGCTCCTCCACGCCATTTATTAGTTTGGTTGCCCTTCTTTGCACTTTCTTCAGTTCCCCGATATCCTTTTTGAGAACTGGTGCCAAAACTGAACTGCATATTCCAGATGAGGTCTTACTAATGATTTGTACAGGGGCAAAATAATGTCTCTATCTTTTAAAGTGAAACAATAAAAATGAAATATTCCTTTAAATATCGTGCCTTGGGGGTCCCCTTAGTCTGCCTGTAAAAGGACGCACCTCTGTGATGTTTAGAACAGTGCCAGAGCAAAATTACATTTGTACAGGAAAAATTGTCATTTAAAACCACTCGCAGCTGTAATGTATTGCCGGTTCCTGGCAATATAATTAAAATCACTGAAAAAGCATTGTGTTGCCCCCCCAGTCCATACCAGCCCCTTCAGGTCTGGTATGGATTTTAAGAGGAACCCTGCTCCGAAATATTTCTAAAAAATTGCGTAGGGTTCCCCCCCAAAGTCCGCAACAGACCCTTCAGGTCTGGTATGTATTTTAAGGGGAACTCCGCCCAAAATAAAACAAATGACGTGTGGGTCCTCCCCAAAGTCCATACCAGGCCCTTCAGGTCTGGTATGGATTTTAAGGGGAACCCCCGCCAAATTTTTAAAAAATGGCGTAGGGGTCCCCCCAAAATTCAAACCAGACCCTTATCTGAGCACGCAGCCCTGGCATGGCAGTAGGGGGTGAGGACAAGCGAGCGCCCCCCCCCTCTGAACCATACCTGGCCACATGCCCTCAACATGGGGAGAGTGCTTTGAGGTCCCCCCAAAGCACCTTGTCCCCATGTTGATGGGGAGAAGGGCCTCATCCCCACAACCCTTGCCGGTGGTTGTGGGGGTCTGTGGGCGGGGGGCTTATCGGAATCTGGAAGCCCTTTTAATAAGGGGGCCCCCAGATCCCGTCCCCCCCATGTGAATAGGTATGGGGTACCTTGTACCCCTACCCATTCGCCAAAAAAGGAGTAAAGTGGTACAAAAAATAAGACGCAAGTCCTTTATTGTGTAAAATAGCTCTTCTTCTTTCTTCCTCCATCTTCTCTTGCCCCGGTCCTTCTTCTGGTCTTCTGCTTCTTCTCTCGGTCTTCTTCCTTTTTCCTTCCTCTTTGTTTTCAATCTTCATCTTTTTCCTTCTTCTTCTTTCACCACCCCCCGCTGCCGCAGGCGTGCCATCCAGAGGTGTCCCCCAAAATGGGTGGTCATCAGCTTGACATTTCTTTTATTAGAAGAGGCGGGGCCACCCGGTGACATAAATTTGTGACCCACCATCTCTGACAACGAATGATGTCAGAAGGGGGTGGGGTCACTCTGTTACGTCACTGGGTAGCCTCGACCCTGGGTGCGGGCCCTGCTGTTGTAAATTATTTTAAAAATTGTGATGACATGCCCCAGTCAAACAGGTGCCAAAAAATTGGGCCTTGGGTGTTGGCAGTGCCAGAACACTATAACCCCTTGCAGTATTCTTGTTGGATGCAGGAATGGGCCCTGCTGTTGTAAATTAGTTTAAAAATTGTGATGACATGCCCCGGTCAAAAAGATGCTGAAAATTGGGCCTTGGGTTTTGTCAGTGCCAGAACACTGTAACCCCTTGAAGTTGCTCTTGTTGGGCGCAGGAACGAGCCCTGCTGTTGTAAATTAGTTTAAAAATTGTGATGGCTTGCCCCATTCAAACAGGTGCTGAAAAATTGGGCCTTGGGTGTTGGCGGTGCCAGAACACTGTAACCCCTTGCAGTTACACTTGTTGGGCGCAGGAACGGTAACTGCTGTTGTAAATTAGTTTAAAAATTATGATGACCTGCCCCAGTCAAAAACGTGCTGAAAAATTGGGTCTTGGGTGTTGGCGGTGCCCTAAATACAAAATATTATTCTAGATCACGGACAGGAGGAATAGGAGCAGTGGCACATATAGGGATCCCAGATCCCTAGCAAATTTAATCAGTTGCATCAGCATCATGGGCTTGATAGCTGCTGATCCAGGACTGATTCATTTTTATAAAAGTGAGCCTATAAACGGAGCCTGTGGACAGGCGCACTCTTTGATCGATTACGAACCCTCCAGCAGCACTGAATGTCCGTTCAGAAAGCACACTGGATGCAGGACTAGCCAGTAGTTCAATTGCATATTCAGCAAGTCCTGGCCAGTGGTCCATCCTCAAGACCCAGTAACTCAGTGGATGCTCAGTTGGAAAGGTTTCCAAGTCTGCTCTTGCCCCTATATATTCCTGTACTATATAATGCAAATGCGAACGATGGTTGCTTGAACCTATCAGGCCTGGGTGTTGAGGACTGAAACATTTTTTAAAAGCATCGGTCAGCCAGCCATCTTCTCCATTGATCTGCCTCTGAACGACCGAAGCTTCAGAAACACGTTGTCCAGCCCCAGGATATGGTAGTCTCCCAGGGTCTGGAAAGGTGTTGCACAAAGTTTTCTTCAAGGAATCATGAAGATGTGTCATCCTCTGCTCGTGCAGGCAGGGTGTGCTCTGCAATTGACCCTTGTAACGTTGATCAAGAAGGGTTGCCAGCCAGTAATGATCCCTCTCCTTGATACCATGAATCCTCGGGTCTTTTCACAGGCTTTTCAGAATCAGAGAGTCCGTGCAGCGTAAGTTTGAGGAGGCATGAGTGTCCTCTGGGTCACTGAGGATGACATTATCAGGAACTACCTCCTCCCAGCCACATACAACTCCTTGGGTTTCTGGGGACTGAAAACCATGATCCCTTAAAGACTGCTGCATGTTATCCTCCACATCCATGCTAACACTATTCTCCTCCTCCTCCTCCTGTGTGTTTGGTGGCTCTGCAAGAATGCTCTCTGCATAAAGGGGGCCTTGAGAGGAAAGGAAGTCCTCCTCTTCCTCCCGCTGTTCTGCCTCAAGTGCCCTGTCCATGATTCCATGAAGCATGTGCTCCAGAAGAAATATTAGAGGAACAGTATCACTGATGCATGCATTGTCGCTGGTCACCATCCCTGTGGCCTCCTCAAATGGTGACAGGACAGTGCATGCATCCTTGATCAGTAGCCACTGACATGGTGAAAAGACGCCAAGCTCCCCTGAGCCTGTCCTGGTGCCATGCTCACAGAGGTACTCATTGATTGCCCTCTGCTGTATGTGCAGCCGCTGCAGCATTGCCAATGTTGAGTTCCACCTGGTGGGCATGTCACAAATGAGGCGGTTGGTGGGCAGGTTGAATTCCCACTGAATGTCAGCCAGCCGGGCACTGGCATTGTATGAATGCTGGAAATGAGGAGGAGGTGGAGGAGGCGGATGTGGCAAAATCACCACTAGCTTTTTGGAGGCATCGTGGCGAAACTAGCTCCAACACTGAACCCTGTCCTGCATCATTCCAAGCTTCCAGAAGAGTTACCCAGTGCACCGTGAAGGAAAGGTAATGTCTCTGACCGTGCCTGCTGGACCATGAGTCAGTGGTAATATGAACCCTGCTGCAGAAAGCCCTCTCCAACGAGGCCAAAACATTGCCTTCCACATGACGGTAGAGAGCTGGAATGGCATTACGTGAAAAGAAATTTCTTTTGGGAACCTGCCACTGTGGGACAGCACATTCCACAAATTCACGAAAGTGAGCAAGTGCCTGGGGACTGTAGGGACGCATGTGCTGTAAGTGCCTGGGGGCTGGGAGGGCGCGTGTACTGTGAGAACACGTGTACAGTGAGTGCCCGGGGGCTGTGAGGACACATGTTCTGTAGGTGCCCGTGGGCTGTGAGGACACATGTATGGTGAGGACGCGTGTACTGTGAGTGCCCGGGGGCTATAGAGACGCATGTACTGTGAGTGCAATCTAGGAAATAGCGATCACAGGTCAATTCGTTTCAGTGTAAGTCACACAAATAGGAAACATAAGGGGAATACAAAGACACTGAATTTTAAAAGAGCCAACTTCCATAAACGATGCTTTTTGCTGGAAGATGTTAGTTGGGATAAAATTCTAGGAACAAAGAACGCAGAGAAAAAAATGGGAGTGCTTCAAGGACATACTAAACAAAGGTATTAACCAGTGTGTCCCAATGGGAAATAAGTCTAGAAGAGCTAATAAAAACAGGGTGGTTTATCTCTGACGTAAAAGAACATATAAAGGCAAAGGAGAAGGCCTCAAAAAAATACAAGGCTAAGGGGTCTGTCGGCACTCTCGGCTAAGATAGAACATGAAAGACACATAGCTGAGCAGAGTAAAAAGAATCCCAAGAAATTCTTTAAGTATATAAATAGTAAGAGAGGGAGGTCGGATCATATTGGCCCCATAAAAAATGATGAAGGGAATCTGGTTACCAAGGATGGAGAGATGGAAAAGGTGTTAAACTCATTTTTATCCTCAGTATTCACGAAGGAAACAGGGGGCTCAAGTATTCGAAACTATATTGTAGGACCTCACAACATGTCACGACTAGAGTTGAGCGAACACCTGGACGTTCGGGTTCTGCTGGTCCGTCCGAACTTCGGGACAAAGTCCGGGTCCGGGTCCGGACGGAACCCGAACGATCGCACGGAAAACAGGGCTTCAAGCCTGCCTGGTCGTCTTGGGCTTGCAGGTCCACAAGCGAGTTGAGATCAGCACTGTACAACACTCCAGGATGTTATATCAAAGCTTATGAACTCGGGGGACAAAGGAAGCACTTATGACTCCTATTTTTACTCAAATTGTGGAAAAGGTAGAGAGGTAGGAACCATTGGTCTAAGGGAAGTAGTAAAAAATACCCCGGTTATACTAGGCTGGAGGGAGAGAATGATAAATATATGAATTTCTTAAAGAACCCTAAGAAAAATGAGACGAGTCGATACACAGAAAGTACAAGATAGAATCGGCTCTCACGGCTGTCTGGGGAATCGGAAC
>BLSH010010131.1:272867-292258 GCA_018402905.1 Glandirana rugosa | reverse complement strand
CGTACAAGTGTGGGGGGGCTGAGCACGTACAAGTGTGAGGGGGGCTGAGTGCATACAAGTGTGAGGGGGAGCTGAGTGCATACAGGTGTGAGGGGGCTGAATGTGTACAGGTGTGAGGGGGGGCTGAATGTGTACAGGTGTGAGGATGGGGCTGAGTGCATACAGGTGTGAGTGGGGGGCTGAGTGCGTACAGGGGAGGGGGGGCTGAGTGCATGTAGGTGTGAGGAAGGGGCTGAGTGTGTATAGGTGTGAGGAGGGGACTGAGTATGTACAGGTGTGAGGGGGGGCTAAGTGCATACAGGTGTGAGGGGGCTGAGTGTGTACAGCTGTGAGGAGGGCTGAGTGTGTACAGGTGTGAGGGGGGTTGAGTGTGTGCAGGTGTGGGGGAGCTGAGTGCATATAGGTGTGAGCAGGGTGCATACAGCTGCTGGATTGGGCTGTCTTAGCTAGAGTGGGATGACTCGATCATTGAAAAGGTATTGCATTTAGTGTTAGTGTAGGGTCCTGCTCAAAAGAGTCCACCTTGTCATTGACAAAATATAATTCCCTTCTGTTAAATCTTGAAAGCACTGACGACTTAGGATACACTATTCATTTTCATATTTTAAGTTGTATGTGTGTTAAAATAAAAGTAGGTGCGCTGAAGGACTTGGTGGGATGGCCAGTGGGTGAATTTGGTGGAATAGCCAGTACGCAAATTCAATAGGACAGACAGTGAATGAATGAATGAACTTTATTGCCAGGTATGTTCACACATACGAGGAATTTGATTTCGTGACAGAAGCTCCACAGTGCAACAAAATGACAGCGACAGAACAAAAACACAAAATGGAATAAAAAATTTAAAAAATTTTAAAAATTTTAAAAAAATACAAATAGGTAGGTAAGGAACGAAAATATACAAATTGACAATGTATGGCAGGCATATTACAATGAGCATTATGTATGTGCAGGTATATTATGTGCAAAAAATTTAAGTGTACGCTAAGTATGTGTGTTAGGTAAATAAGTGTAGTATATATAAATATAAATAGTGTAGTGTGTTCCACAGTTCTTTTTTTTTTTTTCAATTGTTCATTAGATGGATTGCCTGAGGGAAGAAACTTTTCCTGTGTCTGGTCGTTCTGGTGCTCAGTGCTCTGTAGCGTCGACCAGATGGCAACAGTTCAAAGAGGGAGTGTGCTGGATGTGAGGGGTGCAGAGTGATTTTGCCGGCCCTTTTGCTCACTCTGGATAGATACAGTTCTTGAATAGACGGGAGGGTTGAACCGATGATTCGCTCGACAGTCCGGACTACCCTCTGTAGTCTTCTGAGGTCAAATTTAGAAGCTGAGCTGAACCAGACAGTTACTGAAGTACAAAGGATGGATTCGATGATGGTGGAGTAGAACTGTTTCAGCAGCTCCTGTGGCAGGTTAAACTTCCTCAGCTGGCGAAGGAAGTACAACCTCTGTTGGGCCTTTTTCACAATGGAGTCAATGTGAATGTCCCACTTCAGGTCCTGAGAGATAGTGGTGCCCAGGAACCTGAATGACTCCACTGCAGTCACAGTGCTGTTCATGATGGTGAGTGGGGGGAGTGCAGGGGGGTTTCTCCTGAAGTCCACGATCATCTCCACTGTTTTGAGTGTGTTAAGCTCCAGGTTGTTGAGAGTGCACCGGACAGCCAGCTCTTTACCCTCCTGTCTGTAAGCAGACTTGTCACCGTCCTGAATGAGGCCGATGAGTGTGGTGTCATCTGCAAACTTCAGGAGCTTGACAGAGGGGTCCTTAGATGTGCAATCATTGGTGTACAGGGAGAAGAGCAGTGGGGAGAGAACACAGCCCTGAGGAGCTCCGGTGCTGATTATACGGGTGCTGGATGTGTATTTTCCCAGCCTCACTAGCTGCTGCCTGTCTGTCAGGAAGCTGTTGATCCACTGACAGACGGAGGTGGGCATGGAGAGCTGAGTTAATTTGGACAGAAGAAGGTTTGGGATGATCGTGTTAAAGGCCGAGCTGAAGTCCACAAACAGGATCCTCACATGAGTCCCCGATGTGTCTAGGTGTTGCAGAACATAATGCAGTCCAATGTTTACTGCATCGTCCACAGACCTGTTTGCTCTGTAGGCAAACTGAAGAGGATCCAGCAAGGGTCCAGTGATGTCCTTCAGGTGGGCCAGCAACAGTTTTTCAAATGACTTCATGACTACGGATGTTAAAGCCACAGGCCTGTAGTCATTTAGTCCTGTAATTTTGGATTTCTTTGGGATGGGGATGATGGTGGAGCATTTGAAGCATGAAGGGACTTCACACAGCTCCAGCGATCTGTTGAAGATCTTTGTGAAGATGGGGGCCAGCTGCTCAGCACAGGATTTCAGACAGGCTGGTGTAACACAATCTGGGCCTGATGCTTTTTTCCTTTTCTGCTTCCGGAAGACCTGGCGCACCGAATCCTCGCTGATCTGAATTGCAGGTGTGGGGGAGAGGGGGGATGCAGGAGGTGTGAATGATGAGAGCGATTGATTGTGTTCAGGGCGGGTTGCAGGAGTTGTGAATGGTGTGAATGGTTGTGTGGGGAGGCGTTCAGGACAGGTGATAGGTGTTATTTCAAACCTGCAGTAAAACTCATTCAGATCGTCTGCCAGTTGTTGATTCTCCACAATGCTGGGTGGTGGTGTCTTGTAATTGGTCTTCTTTAGACTTTTCCACACTGATGTGGAGTCGTTCAAAGTAAACTGAGTCCTTATTTTACCAGAATAATTCCTCTTTGCCACTTTGATCTCCTTTTCCAGTGTGTATTTAGCCTGTTTATACAAGACATTGTCCCCCTTCATGTAAGCATCTTCTTTGGCCTGACGGAGCCGTCTGAGTTTTGCAGTGAACCACGGTTTATCATTGCTGTAATTTAGTTGAGTCCTGGTAGGAATGCATATATCCTCACAGAAACTGATATATGATGGTACGGTCTCTGTGAGTTCATCCAGATCGGTGGCAGCAGCTTCAAAAATACTCCAGTCAGTGAGGTCAAAACAAGAAGTCATGCTCTGCTTCATTAGTCCATCTTTTTACAGTCCTTAATACAGGTTTAGCTGATTTTAGTTTCTGCCTGTAGGTCAGTATAAGATGAACCAGAAGGTGATCCGAACGTCCCAAAGCTGCTCGTGGAACAGAGTGATATGCATCCTTTATTGTGGTGTAACAGTGATCCAATATATTACTGTCTCTTGTGGGACATGTAACATGCTGTCTGTATTTTGGAAATTCACGGGAGAGATTGGCTTTATTAAAGTCCCCAAGAATGATTAAAACAGAGTCCGGGTGTTGTTGTTCTGTCTCTGTGATCTGCTCAGCGAGTTTCTGTAAAGCTGAGCTCATGTGCGCATGTGGAGGGATGTAAACACTCACCAGAATGCACGAATGAAACTCCCGCGGCGAATAGAACGGCTTGCAGTTAATGAAGAGTGTTTCGAGATTTGAGCAGCACATCTTCTTTAACACAGTTACGTCTGTACACCACCGTTCATTGATGTAAAATCATGTCCCACCGCCGCGCGATTTCCCCGTTGATTCTGTTTCGTGGTCCGCTCTGAACAGCTGAAAGTCCGGCAGATAAAGCGCAGTTCGTCCGTTTTGTTGGATAGAGAGCGGAGATTTGCCAGATGGATGCTAGGCAACGGCGTTCGAAATCCGCGTTTTCTGAGTCTCACGAGCGCGCCAGCTCTTTTTCCCCGTCTGCGCCTCCTTTTAAAGCGTGTGATCAGTGCAGCCGCTCCGCCGACAAAAATGTCCAGCAAAACATCAGAATAGTCAAAAACCGGTGATATATCAGGAGATGTGTGTTGCCAAATGTCCAGCAATTCGTCCCTGGTGAAACTGATTGCAGGAATATAACTAAAGACAGGACAAGCTAACAAAAACACAAAAACAACTGCAGAGCACATCACGGAGGCAGCCATCCTGTATCGGCGCCCCACAGTGGGCAGACCCTGGGGAATGTTGGTGGTCAGGAGAGGGGGGGCCCAGGCCTAAAGCTGTGTAAGGGGCCCCAAAATATCTGATGGCTGCCCTGCACACACACACACTTTGATGGGATTTACTGCAAAGTTCAGGTTCACCGAACCAGAGATGAATTAAAGCAGCAGATTCACTTATTACTATGTCTGTTGCTGAGTTACATGAGCTAGTGATCTTGCAAAATTAAAATGAACCATTAATACAAGTACAGTCTATGAGGTGGTCTTTATGGGCCTGCGGTTCGAGTCGAACGTAAGTGGAGCACCCCATAATGCATTGCGCGCAGATGGCGCACACAGATCCTCCTCCATGGGAGGGCTCCCGCCATGTGTCCCCTGTTTGTTATTACAGTTTATTTATATGGCAGAGAGGGGCCACCCGGTGACGTACGCGAGCGACCCCACCCTTTCTAACGTCATGTGACTTCAGAGGGGGCAGGTCATGCACGTACATCACCGAGTGGCCCTGCCCTGCCATATAAATAAAGTGCCACAAAAAACAGAGCTCAGTCTGCAGGAGCCCTCCCATGGAGGAGGAGCTGTTGCTTTTTTTTATGGCTTTTTTTTTTTCGGGTCTGTTGCTCGCCGTAATAAAGGACTTGTCCCTAATTGTCTCCTGTGGTTTTTCTTTTTTTGACACTTTTGGTGAAGTAGTAGGGGTACGATGTACCCGAAATTAATTCACATGGGGGGGGATCTGAGGGCCCCCTTATTGAAGGGGGCTTCCAGATTCTGATAAGCCCCCTGCCCGCAGACCCCCACAACTACAGCCCAGGGTTGTGGGGAAGAGGCCCCATAAACATGGGGACAAGGTGCTTTGGGATGGGGGCCGCAGAGTCCCCCTTGCCCCAAAGCACTCATACTCCCCATGTTGAGGGCATGTAGCCTGGTATGGTTCAGGAGGGGGGGGGGGCACTCGCTTGTCCCCCTATCCTGGCCGGCCAGGCTGCATGCTTGAATAAGGGTCTGGTTTGGATTTTAGGGGGGGGCCCCACGTCAATTTTTTTTTTAAATTTTGGCGCAGGGTTTTCCCTTAAAATCCAAACCAAACCTGAAGGGCCTAGTTCGGACTGGGGGGGGGGGGGGGGCTCTATGCAAATTTTTTCTGATATATTTCTGTATATTGCTGGGAACCGGCAATACATTACAGCCGCGTTAATAGATGACAATTTTTCCTTCACAAGTGTCATTTTGGTCTGGCTATGTTCTAAACATCACAGAAATGCGCCCTTTTACAGGCAGACTAAGGGACCACCCCCCAGGCACATTATTTCAAGGAATATTTCAGTTTTATTGTTTCACTTTAAGCATTATTAAAATCACTGCTCCTGAAAAAAAGATTGATCTAAAAACAGTTTTTGCATTGATACATGTCCCCTAGGGCAGGACCCAGTTCCCCATACACTTTTAAAATGAACCTTTAAAATGAACACTTTTGATTTTTCATGTTCGGGTCCCATAGACTTTAACGGTGTTCGAATGTTCGCACAAATTTTTTGCCTGTTTGCATGTTCTGGTGCAAACCGAACCGGGGGATGTTCGGCCCATCCCTAGTCCATCCTTATCTTTAAATGTTACCAAGATTCACCTCTATTTTTTGTAGAGAGAACAGCAACCAATAAAAAAATAAAAAAATGTTTCCTTCCCTAAAATGTAGAGACATTGTAAAATGGATAGTTTTAAATATCAGTGTTTTGCAACATTGATATTTCTGTGCTGTAATTTGTGATAATATTAGATCTTGATAAAATATTTGCTTTTAAGCCATCCCTCTTCTATCATACAGCTGTCCAAAGCCATGTAAAGCAAAAGACTCCTCTCTCTGTACAACACCATTATACTGTACTGTATAGCTGCACTGAAATTCACTAAAATAAATATCAGATGATATAGTGAATATTATTTTTTACATAGAACTAGAGTCATTCATATTATACTGTATAATTCAGAAACAATTTCAAGTTGCTGCTTTTTCCAAGCTTCAGTTTTATATCCTTTGCAATAAAGCCCAACTGAACTCTCAGTTAAATTCACCAAATATATTTCAGATACATCAAAACAAAATATGTGTAAAGTCTTACAGTTTACTTCGTTGGTAAGCAGCCACAGCCTGAGTAGAAAATTGTATCTCCTGTCAGCATACTGTAGAGAAGGACTTGCTCTCTGTGTGGAAGCAGTGATCACTCTGCAGAGGTCTGACACACCCCTTTCTGAGTCAGACCTATAGCTCTTTATTCGCAAGAGCACTGAGAACTCTCCGTACAGGGGGTGCTCATCCACACCTGAACCTTTATCAATTTTGGAAAAGTAGCTGTGCCCTTGCAGCCGCTACATTCCTATAGACTTGAATAGGCTGCCTGAGCACAGCACCTGGCAGCTCAAGCCGGCATAAATACATTCACAGACTATGGGTCTCAGTGCCCATGTGAATGAGGCCTTACAGTGCCTTGAAAAAGTATTCATACCCCTTGAAATTTTCCACATTTTGTCATGTTGCAACCAAAATTGTAAATGTATTTTATTGGGATTGTATTTGATAGGCCAACACAAAGTGGCACGTAATTGTGAAGTGGAAGGGAAAGGATAAATGGTTTTCAAAATGTTTTACAAATAAATATGTGAAACCTGTGGCATGCATTTGTATTCAGCCCCCCTGAGTCAATACTTTGTAGAACCACCGTTTGGGGATGTCTCTACCAGCTTTACACAGTGACATTTTTGCCCATTCTTCTTTGCTAAATAGCTCAAGCTCTGTCAGATTGGATGGAGATCATCTGTGAACAGCAATTTTCAAGTCTTGCCACGGAGTCTCAATTTGATTTAGGTCTGGACTTTTACTGGGCCATTCATGAATATGCTTTGATTTAAACCATTCCTTTGTAGCTCTGGGTGTATGCTTAAAGTCATTGTCCTGATGGAAGGTGAACCTCTGCCCCAGTCTCAAGTCTTTTGCAGACTCTAACAGGTTTTCTTCTAAGATTGCCCTGTATTTGGCTCCATCCATCTTCCCATCAACTCTGACCAGCTTCCCCGTCCCTGCTGCAAAAAAGCATCCCCACAATATGATGCTGCCACCACCATGTTTCACGGTGGGGATGGTGTGCTCAGGGTGATGTGCAGTGTTCGTTTTCTGCCACACATAGTGTTTTGCTTTTAGGCCAAAATTTTGGTCTCATCTGACCAGAGCACCTTCTTCCACATGTTTGCTGTTTCCCCCACATGGCTTCTCACAAACTGCAAACGGGACTTCTTATGGCTTTCTTTCAACAATGGCTTTCCTCTATTCTTGCCACTCTTCCATAAGGGCCAGATTTGTGGAGTGCACGACTAATAGTTGTTCTGTGGACAGATTCTCCCACCTGAGCTGTGGATCTCTGCAGCTCCTCCAGAGTTACTATGGGTCTCTTGGATTGAACAGTGCTCCGTGAGATGCCCAAAGCTTGGGATATTATTTATAACCTAATCCTGCTTTAAACTTCTCAACAACTTTATCCCTGACCTGTCTGGTGTCTTTCCTGTCCTTAATGATGCTGTTTGTTCACTAAGGTTCTCTAATAAACCTCAGAGGCCTTCACAGAACAGCTGCATTTATATTGAGATTAAAGCGGAGTTCCACCCAAAAGTGGAACTTCCACTTTAAGGGTAGGTGACCCCCTGACATGCCACAATTGGAATGTTATTTTTTTGGAGGGGGGCGGGGACTCTGTTTTCACAGGGTCCCAGCTCCAACTTTCTCTCCTGGTGCCACAGAAATGGAAGAAAGTTCACCTCTCCCCCCCTCCCGGCAATCATCTGGGACATGTCACAGGTCCCAGAAGATTGCCTGGCCATTCACAATGCGCAGCGTGGCCCGAGCATGTGCAGTGCGCACCCGGCCGTGAAGCAAAAAAATCCATAATTTGCCTTCCACCTCACAATTATGTGTTGGGCTATCGCATAAAAACCCAATAAAATACATTTACATTTTTGGTTGTAACATACAGTATATCATAAAAGTGAGTACACCCCTCACATTTTTGTAAATATTTTATTATATCTTTTCATGTGACAACACTAAAGAAATTACACTTTGCTACAATGTAAAGTAGAGAGTGTACAGCTTATATAACAGTGAAAATTTGCTGTCCCCTCAAAATAACTCAACACACAGCTATTAATGTCTAAACTGCTGGCAAAAAAAGTGAGTACACCCCTAAGTGAAAATGTTCAAGTGTCAATATTTTGTGTGGCTGCCATTATTTTCCAGCACTGTCTTAACCCTCTTGGGCATGGAGTTCACCAGAGCTTCACAGGTTGCCACTGGAGTCCTCTTCCATGCCTCCATAATGACATCATGGAGCTGGTGGATGTTAGAGAACTTGCACTCCTCCACCTTCTGCTTGAGGATGCCCCAGAGATGCTCAATAGGGTTTAGGTCTGGAGACATGCTTGGCCAGTCTATCACCTTTAGCAAACAGTGTTCACCTTGGAGGTGTGTTTTGGGTCATTATCATGTTGGAATACGGCCCTGTGGCCCAGTCTCTGAAGGGAGGAGATCATGCTTTTCTTCAATATGTCACAGTACATGTTGGCATTCATGGTTCCCTCAATGAACTGTAGCTTCCCACTCATGTAGCCCCAGACCATGACACTCCCACCACCATGCCCAGGGGCCGCGACCTGGATCCAGTTGCAGCCAAATCCATCCTCACCACCAGAGGCTCTGGTGAAAACCCACTGGCTCTTAGATTCCGCGCCCTGGGGAAAACGATGCGCTAGCTCCCTGTGTTCCAGTGTAGTGTGCGCTTCGCACTTCAGTGGTGCGATTCCTGTGGTGCGCATCCGTCAACTGACCCCAGGTGCCGTGACATGTGTGGTCTTGGCCACCATACTGCAGCTCAATTTCAGGGTCTTGGCAATCTTCTTATAGCCTAGGCCATCTTTATGTAGGGCAATAAAATAGTTACAAAAATGTGAGGGGTGTACTCACTTTCATGAGATACTGTAACAAAAAGTGGAAAATTTCAAAGGGTATGAATACTTTTTCAAGACACTGTATTTGCAAAGCTCATGTTCCCTGCTGATTGGAGAGCCTTGGCTTTAACCACTTACGGACTGCCCGCCATCGTTATATGTTGGTATTTTGACATGGAATCACTGTGACCTGAAAATTATGTGTGTGCCACTAAGGCTCAGTAGAGAGGGGATATATGAATGGTGCAACTGCTGTTAGAGTGTGGACAGGGGATGGAGCCTGTCCTGGCTTCTACTATGGTTCAGAAAAGAAGGGGTAGCCCCTGAAATTCGCACATCTAAGATGTTCTAAGGAGGTGAATAGAGTGGCAACCTCAGCCTGGACTCCAACCAGGCTACGCCCTCAACGCGTTTCACTCCGCCCCCTGGAGCTTAGTCATGGGGATAGGGAACTCATGTGTGTGGGGTGTATTTAAGCATCATCGGCAGTCACTCATTAAGTGTAAAGAGGTAGCAGGTGTGTGTGGTTTATATGATAGGTATTGATGTGAAAAAGATAAGTCTATCTGTGTAATTAAACGAAAAGTGCTACTCTTTGTAATACATAATATTATGGGGCTAAAGGATAAAATATGTGAACATTAATTCTCCCAACAAAACTAGTGAGCTAAAAAACAAAAAAGTTTATTAGTATGCATGTAAAAATAAATTTGTTAATTTATTTATTTATTGGTGTTTTATATATATATATGATTAAAACTATGTTTTCAAACAGATTAAAGGTTTTTGTTTCTATTATTGTCTATAATTCCATATAGACAACAAACGGGGAAATTAATTCCCTAAAAGTTCCAAAAGACACTGAAATTGTACAGCAAAGATTATATATTAATGCTATACATAAGAGTATATTGAATATATAGAGATGTGTTTAAGCAGACGTTTAGGCTTATAGATGGAACAGCCAGAGTAAGTCAGTGTGTTTGTATATTAGTAATTGTAATACTGTAGATGAAACAATCATTTATAGTAGTGAGTAATGTCCCACTCATAGTTTAAGCCTTTGGGAATTCTTGTATCCATCCTAAAGATCCAATAGACTCTCACACAGCCGGAGGAGCGAAGTGTGCGGACGGGAATTCTTTTCAACCACGGCTTTACCCACATTGGTTAACTTGCAGCAGTTCCTGGAGCCATTGGAGACCTAACAGACATATATATCTCCTACGGGGGGGCCAAGCCTTTCAATTTAGGGGTCCCTTTGAGGATGAACTCCCCAGGAGAAATTTGGGCAAATTTCTTTCCCCCTCCTTGATGGAAACTATACACCGCTAGGACTCTTGGTGCGTTTTGACCCGGATCCCTCCGTCACACCAATATAGAGGCAGCCACACGCTATCCCTTGCTGTGTCAATACACTGATAAAACCTGCATTTACTGCACAAGACCCTACAAGACGATATATCTGGACACCGAGAAGTGTTATTAAATACTTTCAGCAAAAAAGCCCCTGACGAAAGGCCTGAACCTGAAACGCATCGGGCTCTTCTCCTTTTGCGTAGGACTGCGGAATGTAACATACCTTTGTATACAGATAGCTATTGGATTGTGCAATATATGTTGTTTTCATTTCTTGCTTTTAACAGACAATAGAGATTCGGAATAGTTATTTTGTATATACTTTTTCCACATTTGTATGTGATTTCATGTGCTGACTTTTGTGTACAAATAAATTCCTATTTTTATTAAAAAAAAACATGTGTTCTGTACCACTACCTTGAAAGTCCCACAAATAGGGTTTTTTCTTAATACAGTTATATTGGGATTGGTGGTGGACACAGACAGGCTGTGCCTCCCCCCGGAGACTCTATATGATCTTTTGCAGAGGAGCGAGAACTGGTCTCCGCCACAGATAGAACAACTGATTTTTTTCATTATGTGAACGTTGAGGGTTTGTATATCACGTTGATGGAATCGATTGAAATGTATCGCTACATTGGTGTTTTTATTGGTTCTCATATCTGATAAGTGATCTGTGATTCTGTCACTGAAGTGTCTGGTGTTTCTGCCTATGTATTGAACTTTGCATGCAGTGCAAATAATGATGTAAATGACATATTTCATGTGACAATTAACTAATTGTTTGATAGTCACAGAGAAATTATTGGAACATGAGATTGTGGTATGAGAGTCACCTAAAAGGTTACAGGTGGAACACCTAATAGCGTTGCATTTGAACAATCCAGTGGTGTTTAACCAAGTGTGAGTGGCTATATTGGAAGTATACATGCTGGGGGAGATTTTATTGCCTATTGCTCGTGTTTTTCTTGCAACGTATTTGATTCCTCCTTTAAGAATGGTTTTGTAGTTATCATCACTGTATAACATGGGAAGATTTCTTGTGATTATATTTTTTATTTCAAGAAACTGAGAACTGTAATTGGTTGAAAATACTGGTTGGTTTGAGGATTTAGTGTCTTGAGGGGAACTATCTGTCAAGAGATTGGCCCTATCGAAACTCCCAGACTTTTTTGACGATTGGTTTGCAATACCCCCGTTCACAGAGTCTCTGTTCAAGTAAGCATGCTTCTTTGTCATAGTCAGTTAAATTAGAGCAATTGGGTCTTATTCAAATAAACTGACCTTGGGGTATGGCTTTGATAATGTGATGGACATGACAGCTGGTTGCATGCAAGAGAGAGTTCTTGGAGGTGACTTTTCTAAATGAGCGTACTCTGATGATCTTGTCCTGGGTAGATCCAGATAGAGTAAGATCCAGAAAACTAACTTCAGTCTGATGTTCTTCTGTTGTAAATTTTAGGTTCAGAGCTCGGTCATTGACAATTCTCGCTTAGTGATGAAAATCAAATCATCGATGTATCAAAAATATGAAACAATATTGTCTCAATGGGGATTGTCTGCATTGTAGATGTGAAGCTCCTCCCACCAACCCATGTATAGATTAGCATAGGTAGGTGAGAATCTAGCCCCCATAGAAGTGCCCCGTTTTTGTGTGTACCATTTAGAATTGAAAAGGAAATAATTTTGGTGTAAGAGGTATGAAACAGCTTCCAAGATAAACCATTTTAGTTCTGATGAATATTCCGTTAACATGTCCATGTGATGTTTAAGCGATTGTAATCCTTGGTTATGGGACATACATGAATATAAGGACTTTATGTCACATGCTATCCATTTGTAATCGTTCTCCCATAAGTGTCCTTCTAGAACTTGTATAATATGTTTTGTGTCTTTAAGGTGGAAAGGTATTCTGGTAACCAAGGGTTGTAGTAGGGTGTCTATGAGGTTGCCCAGTGGTTCCCCAAGGGAGCCTGCTGGCTACAATGAGTCTCCAGTGAAAGGGAACATCATTTTTGTGCATTTTAGGCAGATTATGGAAAATGGGTGTCACAGAATGAGGAGGAATAAGATTTGTAGCCTCTGAGGGACTCAGGATGTCGATAGAAATGGCTTCATCTACTATATGTTTTAAACGTTGTGTATAGATTGGAGAAGGATCAGAAGCTATACAAATATAGGTGTTTGTGTCTGAAAGTTGTCTATCCAATTCCTTGAGGTAGTGCTGGGCATCCAATATAGCCACTGCTCCCCCCTTGTTTGAGTTTTTTTGACAATGCTGTTATCATCTTCTAGGTTTTTCAAAAGTGTCCTTTCTTTCTGTGTGAGGTTTTGACATATTGTTCATGGCTGTGTTGATTGACCTGGCCAAAGAAACAAGGTAATTTTCAATAGATTTTTGAAAAATATACATTTTTCTCCCTCGTTTTTACAAGGTAGAAGTCTTATTTGCTCATCGCCCTCAGTGTCAGAGAAGCTGTCTGTTTTTGGTGTACTCGTAACGGCTGAGGATGATCTGAGAATGGAATGTTTTGATTAACTATGTTTTCTTCTTTTGAAGTGTTGATTGTAAATTGGCCATCTGTACACTGTCCCACCTTCATAGTCCCACTTATCCCTCAGAAATTTGGACCTTTTGATTTGGGTTATCTCATTTTCCAATGTCCATGGTGTTTGTGAGTTGCTTGTCTTTAGATTCAAAGTTGCTTTACCGCTAACAGACCCGCAATTTCTTTTTAGCCTAAGATATTGGCTATAAGGTATGCTAGAGACTAAAGGTTTAGGATTGGAACTTATAGCAGACAGGATGGTGTTTCACAGTGATGGTTTTCTGAATAAGGATGATCCAAAACTACCATCTGCATTAACATAGACATTCATTTCCAAAAAACTGATTGGCTGTTGGCTATAGGTCATTGTTAATTTGAGATTGTATGATTCACTTTCAAAACTTCCAAGAATGAAAGAAGTTCTTCTCCTGAGCCTGTCCAAATGATAAAAATATCATCAATGAACCTACATCACATCAACACCCTGTCAAAAGCCCCCAGCAAATCCTTAGAGGAAAATATATCTCACTCTCACCCCCCTAGGTACAGGTTAGGTGCAAATTTAGTCCCCATACGACGGGGCACATTTAGTCCCCACAGCAACCCTCTGCCCCTCCAGGTAGTGGGAGCCATCAAACAGAAAGATGTTATTGGTGAGAACAAAGTATAGCAGGTTCAGGATGAACTGATTGTAGGACTAAGCCCCAGTGCCTCTTTCAGAGATGAAGCCCTCCTCAACCCGAACCCCCAAATCATGGGGGATCGAGTTGTATAGGGCCTCCACAACCATATTCTACCAACCAAGCTTCCTTCGGCACAATGACACCATCGAGAGCCCTCAATAGGCCCGCCGTATCTTGAATATAAGAGCTCAGTGCTCTGATGTGTGGTCTTAGATAATCGTCTATTAGTTGACTTGCTGTCTCAGTGAGGCAGCCATTTCCAGATATAATAGGCCGTCCAGGTGGACACTCAAGATTTTTGTGTATGTTTGGTAATGCATATATAGTTGGCATTCTAGGAGTTTTAACGGTCAAGAATTCCCAAGTCTTTTTGTCAATCAAATTGTCATAAAAGACTTGGGCAATAAAATTTTCATCATTTATTTGTACCTGTTTTACCTGGAAATCCCTTATTTTCTGACACCATTGCTGATTCTTCAGCAAATCCATAACCATTTCTTTGTATTTTGGTAAATCCATAACTACAATGTTTCCCCCTTTATCTGCGGGTTTATTATTTCATGGATCTTTTAGGGCGGCTAAAGCTTTGCGTAGTGCATGATTTAAATTAGAGGACCTATTGCTTCTGTTCCAATTTATTGATTGTATTTCTTTAGTTACCGTATATACTCTGGTATAAGTCGAGTTTTTCAGCACATTTTTTGTGCTCAAAAAGACCCCCCTCGACTTATACCCGAGTCAGTGTCTGTGGTGATCAGTAGTTTCACGTTAAACAGAACAGTGCTGCTTCTAAGAGCCGTTCTGTGCTTTGTAAGTGTGACTAATCACATTGGAATGCAGAGAATGCTGAGAGATGTGTCAGATTCTCAGCTTGATGTTGGCAGGTGGGTGGGACAAGCTGATCAGTCAAGCTACAGTATCTGTGTCCTGACATTAAAATCCCTGTGTCCTGGCATTAAAATCCCTGTGTCCTGGCATTAAAATCCCTGTGTTCTGGCATTAAAATCTCTGTGTCCTGGCATTAAAATCCCTGTGTCCTGGCATTAAAACCCCTCTGTTCTGGCATTAAAATCCCTGTGTTCTGGCATTAAAATCCCTGTGTCCTGGCATTAAAATCCCTGTGTCCTGGCATTAAAATCCCTGTGTTCTGGCTAAAATCCCTGTGTTCTGGCTCCCTGTCCCTGTGTTCTGGCTCCCTGTCCCTGTGTTCTGGCTGCTGCATTTCACACCCTAGGCTTATACGCGGGTCAATACGTTTTCCCATATTTTTTGGGCAAAAGTAGGGGGGTCAACTTATACACGGGTCGACTTATACACGAGTATATACGGTACATGTTGAGTGAACGCCCAAATATTAGGATTTCCCTGTAAAACAAGAAAGGAACAGGACTTTGGCTTGTACATGTTGGGGGCAGAAAACATCTCTCTCTCAGCCCCCAGCATGAAATTAGGTTCACTCGGATAGGGATGGGCTGAACTGACTCCTGTTCGGTTCGCACCAGAATGTCCGAACACCGCGAAAGTTCGGACCCGAATATTGAACCCCATTAATGGGACACGAACTTCAAAAATCAAAAGTGCCCATTTTGAAGGTTTATATGCAAGTAATTGTGCATACAATGGTTATAGGGGTCCGGGTCCTGCCCTGGACCAATGAAAACATTTTTTTGAAAAATGTTGTTTTTAAATTAGCAGTGATTTTTGGATTTTTAAGTGAAAGCATAAAAATGAAAAATTCCTTCCAATATAGTGTCTAGGGGGTCCCCTGTAAAGTGGCAGATCTGTACCACATCTAGAATCTGCTGTAGCAATAATTGCACTTATAAAGCCAAACGAAAATTACATTTTCCCTGCAAGTTGCCTTTATTTTGCTCAGCAACAGCTGGAGAGCCAGTGTGTATGATGAGGCCACAATGTAGTACACTGGTTAAAAGATTAGAGATTTTTTTAAATAATTCTGGTGTCACTTTGACTTTGGATACAAGTGACGGGTGCGTAAAAATTGGGCTTTGGGTGTCGGTGGTGCCTTCACACCATAACCCTATAGAGGTGCTCTTCATGAAGGCAAGAATTGGCCTTTCTGTAAAAAAAATTGCAATGATATGCACCTGTCAAACAGTTGCAGAAAAATTGGTCTTTGGGTGTCAGTGGCGCCTTTCCACCATAACTCTATAGAGGTGCTCTTGATGAAGGCCAAAAAAGTTGCAATGATATGACATTATTGGGAGGGAGGGGGCGGTGCTTATTATCAAATGTTAAGAAGAAGTGGAAATCTGTATGTAGATGCACTTTAATCAATGTAAAGTGGTGTTTGGTGCACTTTAATTTGAGTACTCACACTACACAGACACACTCCACGGATACACTATAATATATTGCAATATAATGCGCCAAACGTACAGTCATGCACAAAACTGTATGGCGTTAACCTGGCAGTAATGCACACAGAAGTAGATGACGTTAAACTTGCAGTAACGTACACAGAACTATATGTCGTTATACTGGCAGTAACGTACACAGAAGTAAATGGTGTTAAACTGTCAGTAACGCACTTAGAACTATGTGGTGTTAAACTGGCAGTAACGCACACAGAAGTAAACAACGTTAAACTTGCAGTAACACAATCAAATAGACAGTGTTCAACCGTCACTACACTGACGCTATTTGAACTGTCCCTACTCTAGCTATACACTAATGGAAAGATTACTGACACGGTCTCACTACACTACACTGAAACTATCAGAGCTGTCCCTATTCTAGCTATCCACTAATGTAAAGATTACTGACACCGTCTCACTACACTACACTGAAACTATCAGAGCTGTCCCTACTCTAGCTATACACTAATGTAAAGATTACTGACACGGCCTCACTACACTGAAACTATCTGAGCTGTCCCTGCTCTAGCTGCACACTATGCAAAGCTGAATGATGGTTCTCCTCACTACACTCACACTATCCCTAGACTGACACTAAACGAATATTCTACACTGACAATTGAAGCAAAATAGCACATTATAGCACACTAGCTACCTAATAGCACTGGACAGAGCCCTGTTCTATCTCTCTTCAGCCGAAATCACACTGAAAATGGCTGCCATTGAAAGAATACTTTTATACTGTGGGGCGTGAATGAGCCATGATTGGATAAAGTTATGATGACAGTGTCCAATCATGACTCTGACAGTGCTCTGTGCCCTAATTGGCTGAAGCTTTCAGTGCTTCAGCCAATCAGGGCTTGCAATGCATTGTTCAGTGCCTCATTGCAATTTGGTCCTTTCGGATGGCCGAACAAGTGGTCGAATGTCCCGTTTGTTCGGTTGTTCGCCGAACAACTGAGCAGCGAAAGTTCAGCCCGAACTTATGCTCGGGTCAAACCGTTCGCCCATCCCTACACTCAGAGGATCATCTGAAGGAGTCTCCATGGAATCATCAAGGGAATTACTTTCCTCCAATAGTTTCATTAAATCATTAAGGGCTTTTATTGCATTCATGGTACGGTCTTTCCAGAAGTCCTCCCTAGGACCCCTGGATTTGGAATTTCGATCATCCTTATCACAGATAGTCTTTTACATGAGTTTCCTAGCAAATAAGTGAATGTCCTTAATAACCTCAAAACCATCCACCTCCTGAGTAAGACAAAAGGTCAGACCAAGGCCAAGTACCTAGATCTGATCTGATCTCTTGTTAGTGTATGAGGACAGGTTTGTCACTTGGAACCTGTCTTGCTCACATTCTTGGATGGTGCTATCTCTGCATTGGAAATCTTTTTGGAATCCTGTGTAGGTTGAGGAACAAAAGATGTGGAGATGTGGATTGTGAGTCCCCGAGTGTGTGTTCTGTGCAGAATGGCTTGCCTTTGGAATAGTGGAAGGATTTTGTATCGAAAAGGAAGAAGAAGAGGGTGCAGAAACCATATCACCTATTGAGGTGAAAGAAAAAGGTGAAAGTGATGTTTTATTAGATTGATTTGAAGCTTGCCATGTGCGATCGTGTTTTTTTCGTTTAGGATAAAATTGATTTTTTTTTATTAGGTATGTTTTATAGCAGAAAGTAAAAAATATTGGTTTTTTTTTTCTCTAAATTTTCGGTCTTTTCTCATTGATATCACAAAAAACAAAAAACCCAGTGGTGATTAAATACCACTAAAAGAAAGCTCTAGTTATGTGAAAAAATGATATAAATATAGTTTGTGTACAGTGTTGCATGACAATGCAATTATCAGTTAAAGTAATGCAGTGCTAAATAGCAAAAAATGGCCTCGTCATAAAGGGCGTAAAATCATCTGCAGGTTAAGTAGTTAACATTGGATAAAATAAACACATTTCATTTCAGTCAATGTATGGGTTTAAGTTTTGGAAAATAGTGTAGTTTCCTTTCCTTACTTAGAGAACCCAATTATTTTCTTTAGCATAGTCCAGTAAGTTTAATGATGGCCTCTATATCCTCTCTAATTAGGTTCTCCCCGCTAAACATATGTTCTGCAGTAGGGTTGTCAGAGATCCATGTTTGCTTCAGCTCCAGAGTGACATCAGCAGTTGAGCTGCAGCTCCAGGATTGCTCTAGAGTCTAAGCAAACCATCTTCTCTGGCTCCCAGCAGCTTCAGGAAATCCCCAGCTCTGGCACCAGAGCTGCTTTAATAAAATCCTAGCTCTGGCTCCAAAGCTGCTCCAGAAACCACTGTTCCATCTTATTGTGATTTGGAGAACCCCTTTCTTTTAAACTCTACGTTGCTACTGAATTATATAGTGACCTATGTTATTTTAAATGTATGGAAAAAATCAGAGTCAGAGAATGGTGGAGTGTTTACAGATAGGAAACCAGTCTGAGATGGAAGAACTTTCTCTGCAAATGCTTCCTATACTTAAAAAGGGATCTTCACCCTAGAAATAAAAAAATAAACAGTCAGCAGCTACAAATACTGTAGCTGCTGACTTTTAATAAAAGAACACTTACTTGTCCGGGGATCTAGCGATGTCCTCACCCAGGTCGATTCTTTACCGGTCTTCAGATCCTCGGCTCAGCATGTTTACTAAGGGAAGCCGGCTGTGACTCCTTGCGGCTTCACATCTGGCTTCCCACTGTACATGTGTGAGCTATGCTGCACTTTCTAAATGGCCCTGCAACCTTCAGGGACCTGTGACATGCTCGGATCACCTAGGCGACCTTAGTGGAAGTGGCAGCGGGTACATGTCAAAACCAAGTATCCACTCCCCAAAAATAATTTATTTTGCCAAATGTGGTAGAGCGGGGAGGAGGACATAAAGCAGAACTTATAGGGAACAAATTGATTGTAGAAAATATGTACATATAACCTTCTCTTGAAATCTATAATGCAAGCCTTTACTATATAGCAGAGGCCATCCATGATGATAGAAGGCATCATTTGTCTTTGCTATGGTAGATATTCTATATGGGCCATATTATGTGTGTGTGTATATATATATATATATATACAGTATATTACTAAAAGTATTGGGACGCCTGCCTTTACACGCACATGAACTTTAATGGCATCCCCGTCTTAGTTCGTAGGGTTCAATATTGAGTTGGCCCGCACTTTGCAGCTATAACAGCTCCAACTCTTCTGGGAAGGCTGTCCACAAGGTTTAGGAGTGTGTCTATGGGAATGTTTGACCATTCTTCCAGAAGCGCATTTGTGAGGTCATGTCAGGCACTGATGTGGACGAGAAGGCCTGGATTGCAGTCTCCACTTTAATTCATCCCAAAGGTGTTCTATCGGGTTGAGGTCAGGACTCTGTAGGCTAGTCAAGTTCCTCCACCCCAAACTCGCTCATTCATGTCTTTATAAATAAGGGGCCAAGCCCAATCCCTGAAAAACAACCCCCCGT
>BLSH010010131.1:257709-272830 GCA_018402905.1 Glandirana rugosa | reverse complement strand
CCCCCCCCCCCCCACCAAATGATTTGAACCAGTGCAAAAAAGTAAGGTCCATAAAGACATGGGTGATTGAGTTTGGGGTGGAGGAACTTGACTGGCCTGCATAGAGTCCTGACCTCAGCCCAATAGAACACCTTTGGGATGAATTAAAGTGGAGACGGCAAGCCAGGCCTTCTCATCCAACATCAGTGCCTGACCTCACAAATGCGCTTTTGGAATAATGGTCAAACATTCCCATAGACACACTCCTAAACCTTGTGGACAGCCTTCCCAGAAGAGTTGAAGCTGTTATAGCTGCAAAGGGTGGGCCAACTCAATATTGAACCCTACGGACTAAGACTAAGATACCGTTTAAAGTTCATGTGCGTGTAAAGGCAGGCTGTGTCCCAATACTTTTATAGTATAGCAATATAGTGTGTGTGTGAATATATATATATATATATATATATATATATATATATATATATATATATATATATAATATAAGTGTTTGTATGTGTGTGTAGTTGTTAGTATTTTCCTGTGTGGCTGTATAATAAACAACAGACAAAAAACCAAGAGATGTAATTAAGTATGCACAATGCATGTGAACTCTGGTACTTTTTTTCAATTATTTATGCATCTTTGAACTTCTTGGAGTTTGGTAATTGTTTATATGTCACACATTTGTTAACATAAATGCATGAACAAGAGAAAACACATTGAAAACACATTGTGGAACATTTATCAATTCTGTCCTACAGCAAGGCAATGCTAAACAGGAGCAGCGAGACAGATTATGCGACACATTTATTACAAGGTTACAGCTTGAGACATAAATTCCTTCCAGTGTTTTTAGTAGAACCTGTTTACACCACTGCATTGCATTTTCAGTGTGGTGTGAAAAAGTCAGCATTTTGGATGTACCGGCCTGCAATTTGTCATTTACCTTTAGTGAATTTAAAATCTTCCAACAATCCAACCTAAACATATATGAACATAACACACAACAAAACATATATTTTTGGAGTGAGTTTAAGCCAAGCAGTGCATATTATGAGCAAATGGTTATCCAATTAACACTGTATGTAAATAGCATTTGGTCCTGATCTTAGTTACCTCTACAAATGTGTAATAATAGTATATTTTTACGGGGGTGTATATGTAAATTTCCAGGTTGTTCTGTGCCACCTTTGATACCACTCATCCAATGTTGTATTTCTATAGGTGGACTACAGAAGGGACCCTCAAATTCTACTCCACTCCCTCACCTCTAACATAGCTGTAGATGAAAGCTGCTCATCGCTCTACTGCTGCTTCTTTATTGTCCAGTCACAGGCTTGAAGAAGGTAAGAAACCCAGCTATATTGCCTAGCTGCAGTAGAGAAAAGTCAGGTCTCTAAGCTGGCTGTGCTGTGTATTTATCAGAACCGGATGGACAGAAGTACAAATTTGTTAGGTAAAACAGTTCCCTTAAAAGGTCTCATTTACACTGCTGCTGGTAAATTGATGTTTAGAGGCATTTGGGCATATTTTTCAGCTGCCCCTGAACTCTCTTTCATGTTATCTTATCAGTACATTTACACTGGATCATTTAAGGTCATTTCCAGGCAGTTCAGTTTAGAGGCTTTTTTTGGAAAGCAAAAAATTGGGTTCAGACACCAGTTCAGAGGCATTTGATATGCCAAACACCTTGTAAATGTGCCGAAACTTGCGTCTAAATGTGGTAACTCGTGTCTAGGAGCGTTTTGTTTACAGGCGTTTACATTTTTTTTAAAAAAAGTTTTTTTCTTCAAAAACGCTCCTAGACGTTTTAGACACCGGTTTCTAGCTGTCATGATAAAACATTCATGGGAGGTTGAAACAGCGTCCCCTCTAAATGGAGCCTACATGTTTTTAACTGAATATAGGTTCCCTTAACACAACAGCATCTTTCATTCATGGGAGACCTGATCACAGTGATATTAACTAAGTTAGGGTTATGAGATATGTGTAATGGACATACAGTAATTGGTCCCAGCTGACATTTGGAATTTGACATTCTGGATCAGACTGGTGGCTGCAGGTAACAAGGTTTAAATAAAGTTTGTTTGAAGTCAAAACTTTTTTTTTAGTTTTGGATAAGGTAGGGATGTTTTTAAACCCTGATACTGTCTGGGTCCCTCCTGGGGGGATCCATCCTTTCTATTAGCCCTGATGAATACTATCAGCCAGAAAGAAGGTGATGTTATGGTTGTCTTCTGGGCAGGGAGGGAATATCTTCCAATAGGAAAACGTGTTCCATTACAACTGTCTAATAGGGTATTTCCCTCAGTTTGGACAGCAAGGGGACACAAATTCAGCTAGTATTGTGATTTCATTGGGAGATTGGCAGGGCACACATAGCAGGGAAATCCACTGGGCCATAAGGGGTCATCAGTCAGTTTTGACTGTTTTGACATGTTCCTTTTTTTTCCAGTCAATAAACACACAATTTTGATTTTGCAAAAATAAATGATAAAACAGTGAAAATAGAAGATTGCTTGTAAGAGTTTATTCTGCAATAAGAAAAGGGTTTGACAAAATAAAGAGACAAAACACTACACAGCTAATAGGATAGCAAACCAGCAGTTTACAGACGTGGCCAAATGAGATTAAGAGCTATGTAATAAGGTTACGCTTCTTAGCTATTACAAATTAGTTACAGATGTCAGGACACTAATGATAATTTCCATAACAGATCAACATCTTGCAGCAGATATGCTTGTGTGCAAGAAGTCCAGTTGTCACCCTTCTGATAACAACCATTCGGTTGGTTTTGTAAAAAATCAAATATCATTTACGTTTTTATCTTGTTTTCAAGTACAACTAATTTGCACTTAAACTCTACTAAGTTATTAACACTACTGGAGCTTTGTTTTGACTGCCAGTACCCGAGCTAGTCTTTAAGTTGATCCCTGTGTCCATATGTATCACCCTTTGGATCTTAGACCCAGGTTGTACGGGGGGCTTCTTCCCAAGTCACAATTAAGCTTCACCCCCTCCTGATGCTAAAGCTAGCTATCTGGCATTCAACTTTCAAATGTCAGAGATTATACCGTTCACTAAAATTCTGGAACACTTAATAATTCCATTACAATTTAAAGTACCAAGATTATTTGGGATCCCAAATATCTAAGGGTCTGTTCAGACCTATGCACTGCCAAAGCAATGTGGTACATTTATATTATTGGGCTGCCTTAACAACATGCATGCTAATACATGTTCCTTAACGCAACCTGTTATAATAAAATATGACTTGGCCCTAATTGTAATGCAAAAGAAGTAATAAAAATTAGGTCCTTTTCATGACCATCCCTTTTCTGACCATTCACAGCTGGGCATGTTGAAAGAAAAATTGTGTTCCCCTGATCCAATAAAAACTTCTTGTATTTTTTATTTACCTAAGATATGCCGTCAGCACTTCTTGCTGTATAGAGGGGAGTGGCAGAGGCAATTTTTTTCAGGGTGTTGGGTCCCTGACTTTGGAGTCTATTGGATTTGTAAAATGTGTGCCAATCAGCTGCAATAACGTTTGCGGGATTAGGTCTGATGTTGAAGGGGAAAGAAGGCAGCCACTTACCGGTGTAAAAGTTATGGTAGAAATGTGTTAATTCATTTGGTGCATTCACATACCACACATGGGCTTCCAGCTTCTAACATGTTTCACTTTCTACCAATGGTGTGCGGCTCCCTTCTTTCCCCCATCATTAGCGTGTTTGTGATGCAGACAGTAGACCGCTGGAGAGTGTGCACCCATTTGTTGAAGGTTCCGGGCATGGTGTCTTATTATGTAATGGAGCAGTGAATGTTTTCTCAAATTTATGCATAGGCATTGATATTTTATAAGATCTGCTTCCAATCAGCATTCAAATTCATACCAAAGGTATTAAGGCCATTTGAGTTCCACCACACCAAAGTCCTCAAACCATGTCTTTATGAAGCTGGCTTTGTGCATAGGGGCACAGTCATGATGTAACAGAAACGAGCCTTCTCCAAACTGCTGTCACAAAACTGCCAGTGCACAAATATGTTGATCAGTGATGCATTCCTCATTCTAAACTCTAGGTGTGAAGGCTAAAGAGATGCTCTTCTACTTAATAGACCCATTTTTTGATTGCAAGACAAATGTGAACACTAGAGGGGCTCAGTTACTTTGTATGGAAAGCATAATTAGTAAGAGATAATCAAGTGGTCATTGGATACATCTGCATTTAACCTAGAAAATCCTGTTAATTGGTTATGTGTACTAATTTCAGCAGCATCTCATTTAAAACAACATCTTGCAGTTCCATTAGACCAGAGGTCTTGAAACACTCATCTTGTCTAGACTGCATATCATTAATTTCATACTGGCAGCATTTAATTCAGCTAAATCTTGTTGTTTTGCTGAAGACCCTTTAAAAATGCCTAAGTGGATGAAATGTCATATTTTATTAATGCTGAAAGTCTTTAAGAGTTTAAAGGATGAAAGGGTGCTCTCCTAGCAGGGCCTCAATTAGACAATCTCCTCTGGTTCGATCTAGCACAGAAGGGGTAATGCATTTACTTATCCTTCAATAACTCTAACTATAGCAAATAAGGGAAGCTAGTGAATGTAGAGCCATCTGCCCAGAGTGATGATTGGAAGCCTGCGGCACTAGAGGTCTCAGTCCAGCTGTTTCTCTAACTCTAGCCTTCTATAAAGAAACATCCAGTTATGTGTAACACATCACTTGTTAGAGGCAGTAGCTTTCCTTCCAGACTCAAATTCCCATAACATTTACTCATATCCTTGACTTGCTCTTTTTCTTCTTTAGGACAAACTCTGATAACTGATGTTTCCACCTGGGAAAATTACCTGCTATTTATAGAGCTTTATTTTTAGTACTGAAAGTTATGATATGCATGAGGATGGCTATAGAAACATACATTTTAGCATTTGTGGCTAAAGATGGCCACACACATTAAAACGCAACTAAAGTCTGCTAGGTGTGGATGGTCTCTTGCCATAAAGTACAACTGTGGCCGTATACCTACCAGGGTGCTCTCCTTCATTGCTGTAAGATCTAGACGCACATTCACTCGCAGTCTGTGGAGGGCCTCCAAGTATGGGTGATTGAGTCTATACCTGACAAATACCCCCCAGGTGAGCAATTTTGCAGACTGTGTAGCCAAGAAACTTTTTGGATTTACACCTGAATTCTTTGGCGCCGTCAGTGTTGAATGAAGAAATAGAGATAGACACAGTCATCTAGGAGTTTGCATGTATGCACACATACAGATTGTGTGCACACTCCTACATGTTGTGCCTTTATCACACTCTGCGCACAGGAGTCTTACCATGACATGCGGAAGTGTGCTATCACACATCTACACATATAGTCGCATAAAATATAATTTGACGAACAGTCGCATGCACATATATTCGCATAAATATATACTCTGGAGAGGTGTGCTACCACACATCCATGTACACACAGAGTCGCATAAAATATACTTTGTTGAATAGTGGCATATAATTGCATAGATATATATTTTGTCGCATGGAATATAATTTGTCGAACAGTCGCATGCACATATAGTCGCATAAATATATACTCTGGAGAGGTGTGCTACCACACATCTATGCACGCACAGAGTCGCATAAAATATACTTTGTTGAATAGTTGCATGCGCATATAATCACACAGATATATATTTTGTCGCATGAAATAAAATTTGTCGAACAGTCGCATGCACATATAGTCACATAACTCAATACTCTGGAGAGGTGTGCTACCACACATCCACGCATGCACAGTCACATAAAATGTACTTTGTTGAATAGTCGCATGCACATATAATCGCATAGATATAGATTTTGTATAGGTGTGCTACCACACATCCACGCACGCATATAGTCGCATAGACGTTTACTTATTATTATTACTTAATATTAATCGAATTACATGTCAGTTCATTGCAGATATCATACACTCCCATGTCCATGATAGAATCGTAAGTGTCCAATTCCATTAGAAGAACTGAGATAATAAGCTAACTTAGTAGGAAGTTGCAGCTCCACACTGCACAATTAAGATTTATTTTGATTCTGTCTCCTCTCACTTTGTTATTATACATATATGCTCACAAATCTACTTATGGTGTTAGGATTTTATAAAATATGTTTTCTTTGGTATGACTGAACGGACCCATACTTATGTGATATGGATTTACCTCTGTGTAAAATGATTGATATTTAATGTTAACTCATGCATACCCATGCAATCTTAGCAGAAATGAGTAATAGTGATCCATTTACTTTATTTTTATCTGATCGCTTTATAGTCCACTCTTTCATGTCTTTTAACCTGTACACTCCAAGACGGGACACGGAGTTAACTGTGGACTTGCCTCTGCTCGGTGAGGATTAGATCCCACCCCCAGGCAGCCTATAACAGCCCCCCTTGCTCCTGAGTGGAGCAGGATCTGAGGAAAATGCAGAGTGCATTGAAACGCATCATCCCATTGGCCTGATACAGCACCGACGTCACTTCCTGTCCACGGGACTAACTGGTTCTGGTACTTCCTGCTCCCAGTGCGTTCCACCACAGCACAGCCTCCATCTGCTCATTGGCATACGCACCCCCAGCAAGACCATAGTCCTGGAACAAGTGACACGGCCCTGGGCCCGGACTTCTTATGATGTGCTTGTCTTTATTCACACCTGTGAGTATGCATTTAGCTTGCTTTTAATAAATTCTCTGATGGCATACTGCACTTAGGCCTAGTGCTCCTGTCTCCCCCCTTCTCCTATTCATACAGAGTTACTTCTGCTCTTCAGGCAGCTGCCCCTAGGTGCAGATCCATCCCACTGGAGTCACATCCTTTCACATGGACTTTTAGCTCTGATTTATGGATGTACATGGACTCTTGATATGGACTAACTTATCATTGTTTTTATCTCTAGTTTTATGTTATACATTCCTTTTGCATCTTTTATGTACCCCCTACCTTACTGACAGCTTACAGGCACTTAAGGGTTCCCCAGTGTTCATTTGGCGCCATTCTCATCCCTTAATCTTTAAAGTGATAAGAGGGTAAAACAGACTCACTTCAATGCGAACCACTAAATTTTACTTTAATGTTACTCCCTTGCCTTTCCTGAATTAGAGGGAAATATTTGATAGTTCCAGATAAAGGCAATATGTGTTTTGATGTGTTGGATGCTTGAGTGGCCAACCACTATGATTAATATTTTGACATTTAATCAGGGAAATTTGAAGTTTACTGTTTTACATAGCTTCTGCAGGCAAGCAGAGTGGCAGGGAGGGAGGCCAAGGCAAGTGAAATAATTTAAAAAGACATTGGGGTTAATTCACTAAAGGCAAATAGGCTGTTTATGTTGCAAAGGAATTTTCACTTCGATTACTGAATGAGATTAAGTTCAGCTGACTTCCATTATCCAATTATGAGTCCCCAAAAATACTGTTTTTTTTTTTTCTTACACATGACTGGGGATTCAATGCAAAGCAAATTGTCACCACATTCACTAAGCTAAAGTAAAATTATATCTGTCTTTAGTAAAACAGGAGATGGCAAAAGACTGAAAAATGTGATATTCAGATTATATATACTTATTAATTTTCAATACATTTGTAGCACCCTCTGTGTGTACAATTTAGGAAAATTTAGTTTGGCTTGGGTTAATTTGTTTAGAGTTAGCTGGCAGGGCCCAAGTGCTGATTCTGTGTCACCTTCCCCTGGCTTCTAGAACTGCTGGGGAGCTCTAGAGCTTAAAGGGCAGAGGGGCAGAGATGAGTTCTATTTATGGAGCCTTTTCCAATCCCTGGCTGAGGACCGCCCAGAAGGTGAAGAGATAACCCATACATTTTCTAGAGCCTGACCATGTGGAGAGCAGAGTCCAGTTGCCTGGATGGGACCTTAATGCTGAGGGGCTCTGCCCCTGGGCAGAAGGCAGGAGCCAGAGGAAGAGAGAGAGAGAGCAGCAGATGAAGCCTCATGCCCTTTCAGGCTCAGATAGGCTTAGCTAAAGCCATCCTGGAAGCCATTGGGACCTGTCCAGCAGGAGGCCTGTTCAGCAGTCACATGAGGACTGAGTGAGTAGCTTCAATCACTACACCCCAGAAACTATAGAGGAGAAGCAGCCAGGTGAAATACTCAGCTAGCCTCTAACAAGGGACAGCTTACCGCCATTCAAAGCCAGTAAAGCTACCCTACACCTCTTGTGTGGGGAATCTAGAGTGCAGCCAGAGACCTTTCTTTACCGGTTAAGCTGATCCATTTTCTTTTTCCTACGGGAGGACAGCCTTGTGATTTTTGGTAGCCAGAGACAGTTTCAAGTCCTCAAGTTGTATTCAAGCTACAGTTATGGGCATCCCATACTTTCCCATCCCTGTCCAAGTTCACCCCCAATAAACTAAAAACAAAAGACCCTGGACTGTTTTTGCCTACCGAGAGAATGTCGAAAAATTCCTGTTGTCTGGCTGTGAGTGTAAGGAGGACCCAAAAATCCAGTGGCTCCTAAGGGGGTAGCACTTTGCATTTAAGGATTTTTTTTCATAAATTCCAATCATTATGTAAAAGTGATAATAAACCCTCACATAAGTCCACTGAAGTGACTAGTCTCAAGTGATAGACAGTGATGAAGAAAATACTCCCATATAAGCTGTACCTGTGTATTTGCAGCCCTCTCCCCTTCAGAGCCTTCCAAAATACACAGGTCAGATGGTAGTTTGTTAGTTCTCAGCTTCCAGAAGCCAGGGGGTGGTAATCTGATAAACAACACTGGAGCACAGAGCTAAGTATAAACTTAGACCTGAGTAGAGGAATAGACCTACCTCAATCTACACGGTCTCACTGGGAAATGTGCACAGCTGAGGCTGTCAATCACCTGATGTGTGCTAGAGGGAGGACAAGCTGTCACCATGGATTGCCTGGTGCCAGAGAAAACTGTCAGAAGTGACTTATGTAGATAACAAAGGAAGAAGAGAGCAGCCATGATCCACATTATGTGCTTTGTTCATTTTTCATTTCAGTACAACCATTTCAATTGTAAGTTCTAGCAAACAGGGCTCTTTGATTCCCACTGTATAAAATTGTATTGTAGTTGTACTGTCTGCCCTTATGCTGTAAAGCGCTGTGTAAACTGTCAGCGCTATATAAATGCTGTATAATAATAATAATATTTTTTTTTTATAAAACTGAACCCAAGGCAGATTTTAGGCATTGTTTAAAAGAAAAAAAACCCACCCCTCTCCTCAGCCCCTGTAAGCCGACGTAACCTAGAACATACCACCACCACAACCAAAATGGATTCTTGCCTCTTCATTATGGCTGCAGCCTCCTGAAGTATTTACACCTTGGGTGCAGAAATCTCTCCTGGTCCTAGTCATCTGCTCAATATCTCCCCATAGACTTGAATGTGAGTGTACTCCTAGCATCTCTAGCCACTTGTTGACCCCCCACAGCAAATATGTCATTACTTTGACGTTAAATACTGGTGTTATGGCAGCAGCTAGCTGCCATAACCTTGGTATTGTTATTTACTGTGAACAATTCTCTACAAGATAAAAGTGGTTCTGTGGGTGCATTCGCCACAGATCACTTTTATAGGCAGTGGTAAATGTGCCCCCCCACGGCTTCCTGGTAGTTTCTGAGGACCGGAGCAATTTCCAACGTCACTTCCGGTTCATACATGATTTTTTTTTTTAAAGTCATACTGTCAACATTTTTTTTCTTTTGGTTTTAAAGGTAAATGAGAGATCTGGGGTCTTTTTGAGGACCTGTCATGCTTATTTTTATTACAAGGGATGTTTACATTCCTTGTAATAGGAATAAAAGTGCTAAAAAAAATAAAGGGACAGTATAAAAATAAAAAGTAAAATAAATAAGAAAAAATAAATGTAATGTGCCCCATCATTCCGTGCTCGCACGCAGAAGCAAACGCATACGTAAGTCACGCCTGCATATGTAAACAGTGTTTTAACCATATATGTGAGGTATCTCTGAGATCGTTAGAGTGAGAGCAATAATTATAGCACAAGACCCCCTCTATAACTCTAAACAGTTAACCTGTAAAAATGTTGACTATGGAAATTTTTAACCCCTACAGATCCGCGCTATTGCCGAAGTACGGCTCCAGCGCGGATCTGAAATGCCAGGACGACGTCCATGGATGTCGTCCCCTGTGCACGCTCCCGGCGCGCCCCCCTGGCGGCATCGGCGGCGCGCGCACGGCCGCCGCACTCAGCGCGGGCGTGCCCGTTGGTCGGGCGGACTCAATGTCCGCTCGAGACCCACGATCGCCTTACAGAGCTGCAGAACGGGGAACCGCCGATGTAAACACGGCGGTTCTCCGTTCTGTGACAGGGGACAAACAGATCTACTGATCCTTGTCACTGGGATCAGTTAGATCTGTTATGTCCCGACCAGCCCCGCCCCCCCACAGTTAGAACACACCCAGGGAACCTTGTTAACCCCTTCACTGCCCCCTACAGGTTAACCCCTTCACTGCCAATGACATTTATACAGTAATCAGTGGACATTTAAATTTCTGATCGCTGTATAAATGTCATTGGTCCCAAAAATGTGTAAAAAATGTCTGACATTTCTGATGCAATATCGCAGTCCAGATATAAATCGCAGATCACTGCCATTACTAGTAAAAAAAAAAAATAATAATAAAAACGCCATAAATCAATTCCCATAGTTTGTAGACGCGATAACTTTTGCGCAAACCAATCAATATACGCCGATTACGTTTTTTTTTTACCAAAAATATGTAGAAGAATATATATCGGCCTAAACTGATGAATATTTTTTTTAATTTTTTTTTATGGATTTGTATTTTAACAAAAAGTAAAAAATATTGTTCTTTTTTGCAAAATTGTCGATCTTTTTTTTGTTTATAGCGGCGATCAGAAATGACGCAGAGGTGATCAAATACCACCAAAAGAAAGCTCTATTTGTGGGAGAAAAAGGACGCAAATTTTATTTCGGTACAACGTCGCACGACCGCGCAATTGTCATTCAAAATGCGACAGCGCTGAAAACTGAAAATTGGTCTGGGCAGGAGGGGGGGTTTAAGTGCCCAGTAAGGAAGTGGTTAAGTACCGCTGTTTCTCACCATTTCACGAGCGTGTGCAATTTTAAAGCATGACATGTTAGGTATCTATTTACTCAGTGTAACATCATCTTTCACATTATACATAAAAATTGGGGTAACTATTGTGTTTTCTTTTTTTTTTTTATTAAACTGTATTTTTTTTTTTTAAATTGTGTGTTGAAAGACCGCTGTGCCAATACAGTGTGACATAAAATATTGCAAAGATCAATTTATTCTCTAGAGTCTCTGCTAAAAAAATATATTGAAAAAGTGTTTAAAACTAATTGCGCCGTGGAACAAAAAATGTGTTTACACTCCTAAATAATAAAGGAATATCCTTCCCTCAGGAAGGCTGCTATAAACCAGCAAAACACTGTGAATAACAATAAACAAAAATATATAAGCGCCAACCTTATGTGTTAAACATATTAAATCATATGGGTAATAGGTGTACAAATAAATAAAGAGCACAATTATCACTTTTATGTTTTTATTCGCCACCAATTTGATGGACATTAATGGACTTTGTTTAATTTAGGATCTGAAATATCCATCTCAGACCATTGGTGGACGTGTATATATTAACAATTTTTCACTTATTTGTACACCTATTACCCATATGATTTAATATGTTTAACACATAAGGTTGGCGCTTATATATTTTTGTTTTTTGTTAAAAAAATATATTGTTTGGGGTTACTAAGTAATTTTCTAGCAAAAAATGCTAATTTAAATTTAAATTAATTGAAACAAAAAATTCCAGAAAAGGCCTGGTTAGCAAGTTGCTAGTGTAGAGCAATCTGATCCTGTTTGTGTCGATAGGGAGTTGGTGTGCAAGTGTGGCCAGTAGCAGAGGACATTTCTGCATCAAGGATATAAACACCATGAAAGGTAAGTGTGCACTTTGGTGTGTGCAAGGGTTTTACTTTTCCTTTAAAACAAATTGGCCAAATGCTACTGTCTATAAAACATTTAATTGTATTGCCTTACTTTATAAAACTATCACTAAGTTAGAGTTGTGCTTAACTGAGTTTTATCACTTAGTTTGCCAAAACTCCAAATACACAAAACTCTATGAAAGTGGCTTTCTTTAGGCTCAGAACTTAGTAAAACTACATAATGATCTTTTCAATCTGACCTTCCATAATATTCATACCTCATATTAAATTGTCAGTCTGGTCACATTAAGTACAATTTTAGCTGCAGATTAACTTTGCATAACATAGTAGCCATATGAATATATCACATTAGTTCAATATCCTAAAACACAGCTTGGTGACTATTATGCATTATTTATAGGAATAAAATACAGCACTGCAATTCCTGCTTTTATACATCACATAAATATCACTCTATATAAAAAAAAAATGTTCATAGGCATCTGTTTAGGAAAGTAACTTATTCAGCATTCCAACATGTCTTAAAGGGGTTTTTGCTTTATCTGCAGATTATTCAATACATTCTTAAGTTTTATGTCATATAAAAGAGCAAATTCCTGCAAAATTAGGGTTTCACGCTATTGCTCACCCTAAATGATCCCTACTTCTTCCAGTTGTGTTTCTTCTGTGGGTGATAGGTAAGCAGCTTGAGCTCAGCATATCAGAAAACTTACCTACTCACTGACTCATATTGACCCCTGTTTCCATTATAACTTGAACAGCTTCAAGAAAGTAAATCCATGTAATTTTCTATTTTAGCTGTGTGCAATCTGTTACAGAATACAAATGAATCTTTATTGAAGAAGTGACTTTAAGGCTCCATGCACACTGCTGCCTTTAAACGGATGTTTAGAGGCATTTGGGCATTTTTTCAGCTGCCCCTGAACTCATCTAATGTTATCTTATCAGAACATGTACACAGGATCATTTAAGGTCATTTCCAGACAGTTGAGTTTAGAGGCTTTTCTTAGAAAGCAAAAAAATGCATTCAGACGGAAGTTCAGAGACATTTGAAATGCCAAATGCCTGTAACAGCCGGTAAACATGCCTAAACACGGTAACTCGCATCTAGGAGCGTTTAGTTTACAGGCGTTTCCATTTTTTAAAACACGACAAAATTCCGCTAAACGCGTCTAAACGAGTCAAAATGGACATTTTAGATGCCGGTTTCTATCTGTCAAGATAAAACATTCAGGAGAGGTTGAAAAGCATCCCATGTGCATGGAGCCAAACAGCTTTAGAACATTTGATACTGTCAGATAGGGATGAGCCAAACACCCCCCCGGTTCGGTTCGCACCAGAGCACCGTGAACGGGCAATACGTTTGTGAGAATACACAAACCCTATTAAAATCAATGGGACTCGAACAGGAAAATTCAAAAGTGCTCATTTTAAAGGCTTATATTCAAGTTATTGCCATAAAAAGTGTACGGGGACCGGGATAATGCCCTAGGGGACATGTATCAATGCGAAAAAAAGGTTTTCAAATGATCGTTTTTTCAGGAGCAGTGATTTTAATAATGATTAAAGTGAAAAATATATATTTCTTTTAATATCGTACCTGGGGGGTCCCCTTAGTCTGCCTGTAAATTAGCGCATCTGTGTGATGTTTAGAACAAATTATATTTGTAAAGAAAAAAACTCATGTAAACTTGGTCATGGCTGTAATGTATTGGTGGCTCCGTCAATACAGATCAAAAATCTCTGAAAGATTTACGTGGGGCCCCCCCCCCCAAAATCCAGACCAGGCCCTTTTTAAAAAAAAAATTGGTGCGGGGTTCCCCTTAACCACTTCAATACAATGTGTTATATATACTACACTGACTGCACCATATAGTCTGAACTGTATTATACTGTATATACTAAGGGGACTGCACTGTATAAAATTTTAATGACATGCCCCAGGCAAACAGGTGCAGTAATATTGCGCCTTGGGTGTTGGTGCTAGTAGAACACTGTGAACCCTCGCAGTTACTCTTGTTGGAAGCAGGAATGGGCCCTGCAGTTGTAATTTATTTTAAAAATTGTAATGACATGCCCCAGGCAAACAGGTGCAGAAAAATTGGGCCTTGGGTGGCAGAACACTGTAAACCCTCCCAGTTACTCTTGTTGGAAGCAGGAACGGGCCCTGCAGTTGTAATTTATTTAAAAAATTGTAATAACATGTCCAGTCAAACAGATGCAGAAAAACTGGTGCCTTGGGTGTTGGTGGTGGCAGAACACTGTAACCCCTCGCAGTTACTCTTGTTGGGTGCAGGAATGAGCCCTGTTGTTAAATATTTTTTTAAAAAATTGTCATGACATGCCCCTTTAAAACAGGTGTAGAAAAAATGTGCCTTGGGCAAAAAATATTGTTGGAGGCTAGCATCATCAGGAGGAATAGGATAGGCAGCATAGGCAGTCTTTAAGGGATCCCAGATCTCTAGCAAATTCAATCAGTTGCATAAGCATCAGGGGCTTGATAGTTGCTGATCCAACACTGATTAATTTTTATAAATGTGAGCCTAACAATGGAGTCTGTGGACAGGCGCACTCTTTGATCCATTATGAACCCTCCAGCAGCACTGAATGTCTGTTCAGAAAGCATGATGGATGCAGGACAGGCCAGTGGCTTGATTGCATATTAAGCAGGTTCCGGTCAGTGGTCCATCCTCAAGACCCAGCAACTCAGTGGATGCTAAGTTGGAAAGGTCTCCAAGTCTGCTCTTGCCCCTAGATATTCCTGCACCATATAATGCAGACACTGACGATGGTTGCTTGAACCTATCAGCCCTGGGTGCTGAGGACTGAAAAGTAGTTTGAAGGCATCGGTCAGCCAGCGACCTTCTCTACTGCTCTTCCTCTGACTAAATGAAGCCTCAGAAACACTTTGTCCAGCAGCAGGAAATGGTAACCTCCCAGGGTCTGGAAAGGCTTTGCACAAAAGCTATCCTGAAGATATTTCATCCTCTGCTCCCTCTGCGATGGCAGGATGAGCTCTGCAACTTTACCCTTGTAATGTGGATCAAGAAGGGTTGCCAGCCAGTAACAATGACCGACCGTTGGGAAGAACTAGGTGTAATGTTCCCATTTCAACGTCTCGAGTAGGACGGTAGCGTCT
>BLSH010010131.1:214383-227826 GCA_018402905.1 Glandirana rugosa | reverse complement strand
TTTCTTGTTACTGCTTGCTGACTAGGTCTTTAAGGCTATAGTGGCAGCTTTAGCACAGAGACTGAAGCTTAGCTGAGTTCAATGCAGGCTGACATTGGTCACTAGTGGAGATAAGATCACATGGGATGTGGACTGAAATGCCCCTGATCACGGGCTTCAGCAACCATTATTCAGAGACATGCATCAACATCAGAGTTTGGAAATATACAATGAGACACCAAAGCTTTGAGTTATCCTTTTTGCTGACACTAAATGCCATTAATGTACAGTACAATAAGCATCACACCTACTGTAGTCCAACATTTCCTATTCGCCTTGGGTTACATATTTTGTTAAGATGGGCTCTGGATGTCATGAATCTAAAATAAAAACAATTATGAACTAACTTTACAAACTTTGGGACTCAACAAAAAAAGTGCTGAGCACAAGCGGTGGAAATGAAACTATAAGAAACATTAATGGAGTAGAAGGTATAAACTCTAACTGGATGCCATTCTAGGGTCTATTAATGTTTTTTACCCAAAATTCACATAACATTCACCCAAGATTTACACATTTTTTGAATGAATCCGAAATGGAATGTGTGAATATTGGGTGAAAATTGTATGAGTCTTTGGTAAAAATAACAATAAATAGATTGTGGTAAAGGTATTTTGTGCCGCGCTATCTGTGTAGTACAATTGGTATTATGTGAATTAATTGTGATTGTGTTAGGTGCAATAGTGTCAGTGATGAATACATTTATGATTAAAGCATTTGTTATTCGTGCATACTAGTGATTAAAATATAAAGCCGTGGTGGCTTACATACATATATTCCAAACCAAAATTTTCAGGTAAGTATGTGACATATACAAAAACAGTGATTAGCACTTAATGATTGGTGACAGTTAAAGTAAAAGTTTGCAGATGATGCCGGTGATGAGACACTTAATACAATTATACAAATAATAGTCCATAAAAGTTCTGTCAGATGGATGAATTTAAAAATCTCTTAAAGGTGATACATATTGGTGCGTTGGGTAATACATCTGCAGTGATTGTAGTTGTGACTGATCCTTAAGTGTGTGATAGTCCCTCACCTGAGGTGGGCTAGCAACCTTGCACATAAAGGTTTCTTTGTCTGGGTGATTCCTTGTTCCTCCTGTGGGGATCTCCACCTTTTCTGTGTGCTGTCAGCTATGTTGCTGGTGACTTTTTAAAACTAGTCATACAGAGAGAGACCCTCCCGATCGGGTGGGTACAAAAAGAGAGATGACTTTCCTTTGTGTGATATTGTTTTGTTTAAAACATTTATTTAAAACAAGCTTTTAAGATCAACACTCACATTTACAAGTAAAACGAACGAGCATTTCTCCTACGAGCGCTGAGCTCGTGTGCATTCAGTCTGAGCTTCCAAACACCTCTGCTGTCATTTTGTCCACAATTAGAAGGAAAACCTGTTCATCAAGTGGCAGCGCAGAGGTACTCCCTCATTCTTTTGATAATAAATAGATGGTTTGGTCTGATAAAGCAATTTGTATTATAAACAGTTGTGTTTTTTAGTTATTTTTTTAATAAAATCCTTGTTTTCATGCAATCTTGCATCTTAGTGATGCTGATCTCCTGTTTGCAGCCTTTTTTTATCTACCGGTATATGCAGTCCAGTAATAGCTGCATGCCATTTCTCAGTGTGGATTTCCTGAGAGTGGCAGCAATGGACCCTAGCTTGGGTAACGTGATGAAATGGCCACTTGAAGGCTTCATCAATAGCCCACTTGACATGGTGACAACTCATCATTTTAAATTCACAGTTTTCACTAAAATACCACATAGTGATGCTGTCATTAAAGTCTTTGTTCAGGCACTTCCTGTTATGGGTGGTAATTTGTCCCCGTGTCCCAGTTGCTCTCTTGCTTTGTTACCATGTCACATGTGCTTCAGGTGGAGAGCATCAGGAAGCCGGCCCTGAGCAATGATATGCTGCCGCCTTTTACATCGTATCCTATCCTTCCTATATCTTAAACTTTTTGTAAAAGAAGACAGGAAAGAAAATGGAAGTTTTGTTTCTCTCTTAGTTCCAACTTGATATAGAGACTTCATATTCAAAATAACAATATAGAATGTTTGATTGTGTAGAAGGGAAAGGTGATACATAATGTGGTTGAATAAATAACATGCTTACTTAGAAAGTAAAAGAAATAAAAAATTAATATTGAAGTTGGACTTCTACGGAATGGCTTCTGCACAAACAGGGTTCCATAATAATAGAGGAAGTAGGCATGTTTATAATAACATTTTATCATGTTTCAATCATGTTTGAATTTACTCTTCCTCTCAACAAATAAGTGTGCACCTCCTAACCCAATGTGCACTGCTCTACCGGAGGCTGGGGGATCAACTGCCTGATCATAGATGCATGTGGACTGGGCTAACAAGGGGGCACTAATTTCATGGAAAATTTCTGATATTATGTAATGAATAATGAATAGTACATCACTACATATATACCATATCTGTATGTTCAAAAAAGCACTTTACAGTTCAACAGTAAGGCCATCAGTATGCAGAGCTTACAGGCAGCAGTGTGTTCAAAAAGTGTTCCTTAAACAGGTCCCCTTGACTGGCGATATAGGAACCATGAATGTGTCAAACTAGTTGCAGCCTGGAGCAGCATCCTTCTCAAAGAGGGCAATAGTATCCAGGGGTCTTCTGGACAGTCCCTTAACTGTCCCTACTCACCAAAAAACTTTCCCTGCACTTGTCCTAGCTCTCCTTAGCCAGTGTGTGCACTATCCCTATCTCACCACTTCCCACACTGTGAGTGCACCAGACTCACCCAGCAGGGGCTACAAATAATGCTCAGTTCAGATGGCCACTGGGAGCTTAGTACAGAAGGCATTCCTCTGCAAAAGTCTCCAAGCATGTGAGGTAAGCACTAATCAGGAAGTAAGTGGGCAATATGTGGATCAATGCCTTGCAGTATTAGCACTCATTGTTACAGCACCATCTGCCACACAGCAGCACCCTCTTCTTTTCCGCTGCTTAAAAGATGCAGTCCTCAACATTGCAAAGTGACCAACAGGCAACAGGAAACATAAAATAAAAAACAGTAGTAAGAACAACATTGCAATAAATAATAGACAAAACATTTCAAGTAACATACTTGACAGGCATGAATCTATTAGTGGCTTGCTTGGGCAGGTGAGACTGTCAATTTTTTACAGGTGGATATGTTGTCCATTGTTAACAGGATGATCAGAGCTTTCTTAACAGGGAATGTTTGTTGCAGGAGTGCATAGATTTAGGAGATTTTCTGAGTGTACACCCCAATACCCTACAATGACAGACTATGTTGGTCACAGAAAAGAGAGACATATTAGATAAAATAATTAAAAGTGTTATTGTAGAGCTAGGTAAAATATTCCAAGAAAGGTTAAAGTATCCCAACAAGGCTCAATAGATTATCATACAGAAAACATACAATAAAAGCAATACAAACAAATACAGGCATTGCAATTCATACAGTGGCATCAAGTGATGTTGTCTGTGCAGTCTGTCTGTACGGTCAACATTTTGCCACAAACTTGGCTTCTTCAGGACCAAAACAAGATTACCTAAAACAATTTGATGTTAGTAATATACACTGAGCAAAATTATAAACACAACACTTTTGTCTTTGCCTCTAGTTATCATAAGCCAAACTCAAAGATCTACGACTTTTTCTATGTACACAAAAGGCCAATTTCTCTTAAATATTATTCACAGATCTGTCTAAATCTGTGTTAGTGAGCACTTCTCCTTTGCCGAGATAATCCACCCATCTCACAGGTGTGGCATATCAAGATGCTGATTAGACAGCATAGTTATTGCACAGGTGTGCCTTAGGCTGGCCACGATAAAAGGTCACTGTAAAATGTGCAGTTTTATCACACAGCACAATGCCACAGATGTTGCAAGTTTTGAGGGAGCTTGCAATTGGCATGCTGACTGCAGGAATGTCCACCAGAGCTCTTGCCCTTGAATTGAATGTTCATTTCTCTACCATAAGCTGTCTTCAAAGGCGTTTCAGAGAATTTGGCAATACATCCAACCGGCCTCACAACAGCAGACCACGTGTAACCACACCAGCCCAGGACCTCCACATCCAGCATCTTCACCTCCAAGGTCGTCTGAGACCAGCCACCCGAACAGCTGCTGAAACAATCGGTTTGGATAACCAAATAATTTCTGCACAAACTGTCAGAAACTGTCTCAGGGAAGCTCATCTGCATCCCCTTTGTCCTCATCGGGGTCTCGACCTGACTGCAGTTCATCATCATAACCGACTTGAGTGGGCAAATGCTCACATTCGATGGCATCTGGCACTTTGGAGAAGTGTTCTCTTCATGGATGAATCCCGGTTTTCACTGTACAGGGCAGCGTGTATGGAGTTGTGTGGCTGAGCATTTTGCTGATGTCAATGTTGTGGATGGAGTGGCCCATGATGGTGGTGGGGTTATGGTATGGGCAGGCGTATGCTATGGACAGTGAACGCCTCATGTTGCAGAATGATAATGCACAGCCCCATGTTGGAAGGAACTGTACACAATTCCTGGAAGCTGAAACCATCCCAGTTCTTGCATGGCCAGCATACTCACCAGACATGTCACCCATTGAGCTTGTTTGACATGCTCTGGATCGGCATATATGACACCATGTTCCAGTTCCTGCCAATATCCAGCAACTTTGCACAGCCATTGAAGAGGAATGGACCAACATTCCACAGGCCACAATTAATAACCTGATCAACTCTATGCGAAGGAGATGTGCTGCACTGTAGATGTTTGAGTTCAGCTCATGATAAATAAAGGCAAACACAAAAGTGTTGCGTTTATAATTTGCTCAGTGTATTTGTATTTGACAAATTCAAACCATATGATGTGTCATATGCTCCTACCAATATGGCACAGGAGTAGACAATCCAGCCCGAATTCCTGGGGCGGCATAGGAGCACTCAAGAGGACCAAGCAAACCACAATGCTGATAGTAAAACAAGACAGAAATCCTGGATGGAAAGATATATCATATCATTAAAGATCTAAACTATAAACTATATATCTGGTAAAAGAGAAAATCTGGCTCAACTACTATCAACTTACTTCAGTCAGAAGTTTGTTGCAGGAGGTTCCAGCAAGGGTTACTCCACTCAAGCAAGTTCAATTGGAGGAAGAGTGGAAAGACGTTATTTCCAAAGAGCTTGGGTCAGAGAGGACATCTCTCCTGAGCCCCTACAGATAAGAGTTGGATACCACAGCAGCTGGCTAAGAGTTTGAATAGAACACACAAGGTCACAGCAAGTTTTGATGTAATCATTGGCAAAGTTCATTTTGCCATTCACATGCAACATCATACGCTAGGCACCTAGAAAAGGTTGCTGGACAACCCGATAGGGTGTCAATCCCCCTTTGGCCTCTAACATTTTACCTCTGGTTCTTCTGTAAAGGTCTAATTTTGTTCTATCAGCGATTGTTTGGTCTGCAACAGACTGTGCCAGTGGGCTTGGACCCATTCATGAGGCATCTGTCAAATTGTGGATTTGAGCATCCTGAACAACGGATCAACAGGAAGACAACCACAATGTCTAAACATCAGAAAGAAGGGAGTGTAGGCTGTGGTCTTGTGAACTGTCTGATTGCAGGCCCACACAACATTGCCTGCATACTGAGGCCCACTGTTGCCCAAGTGTACAGGGCATGCCCAGAGGTTTTGTTGAAGTGTTCACATACCTAATGCCACTGTGGGTGATTTGAAGTTGTGTGTTACTTCCAAATCCCACTAAGATAGTGCAATTCTGGGGTTATGTTCTGTAGGGCATAGGTATTGTAGCAAAATCTGCATGAGGTGACATTTATTTGGCTTAAGCTTTAGTCCATACTGGGTTGGATGGAAAAGAACTTGATCTAGGTATTGAATGTGGTCATCGAAGATCTTGGAGAATATACTGGGTGCATTGGTGTGACAATTGGGCATTCAGTTAAATTTGTACAAGCCCAAAGTGGTCATAAAAGCATTTTTTGTGCTCCTCCTCTTTGACAGGGCTTTCTAGTGAGAGACTCTTCTATACTAGGTAAAGGGTTGGCGTCATAGCGAGTGCAAGCACTGAATTTTTGGTAAACAATGCAAAAGTGTAAGTTACCATTCTTTTGTCCATAAGAGAACTAAGGGCACTACCTGCTTCTTGGCTCCCCCCCCCTCTTGAAACATATTCTCTAGCAATTATTTTACAATTTAGCAGTGAGTTGGAGGAATATGCCCGTATCTTTCTTGAATAGAGTGAGTCTCGTCTGTGTAAATAGCAGAGGTTCATCCATAGTCATCTGGCAATCTAGCAACGAGAACATATGTTTCATGATTAACTGCTGTAATTGTGTTGTTAGTTCTTGCAAGGGAATGGCAAGTTGTTCTAGCAAACACACAAGAATTAAATAGCCCATGGGACTTTTATGATACACATCACAAAAAAAGTAAAAAATTAACAAAATGTATTGTTTGCATATAGATCACAACATGTATAAAAAAAAAATTTCACTTTTTTCAGAAATCACATAGGAAAATTACAATTCTCTGAATTAGAAACCCTATGTAGAAACCAGGTGTTTTTGTAAGTGTCCACCATACATTCAAACCGTGTCTGTGTTGTCATTCTCCATGCGTTTCGTGAGATTATAAATTTGCTTCCTCCGGAGAAGCACATGATTACATAGTTAGATCAAAAAATTGTCATCTCTCTTCACAGTGATTTTCTTAAAAATATAAGCATGAATAAAAACTGATCAAAAATCTTCAAGCATATAAAAACCAATTAGAACCACCCTCAGGTGCATTATATACTCTTCCCCCCAGGAGTTGTGGTAGGTAGGGGAATGCAAGGCAGATGAGGCACACCCAAGGTGTTCCCCTCCCTAGATCGCAGCAGAGCATTGGGAAGAGGTGGAGGGATCCTGTTGTCAGTTAATGTCAGAACAAGCATATGCTACGTCCAAGGTTTTGGAACCTTCGCTCCATGCTACCTGCCTAGTTGTTCTAGCAACTGTAGGAAGTGAGGGTTTTTGAGTCTTGGATGAAGACTTGTGTAGAGGTGCATGAAGCCTCCACATGACACACTTCTTTGACACATTGTAAAGATCTGTGATAGCCAGTTGAGAGGGTAGCCGAACAGGGGTGGTTGCTAGTTTAGCAATCTGAATTAACACCTTCCTTCGATGCACTACAGAAAAAATTCAAACTGCTACCGATTTGCCCTTCACTTAGTTTCCATTTAATCCCCACTGGAAGTGGACACATTTTTTGCAGAATACCACCCTGGCATTTACTGTCTCTTTTTTATTCTTTGTCTGGTGGAAATGACAAGCATTACTATGTCTTCGTAGCTGACTCTGTGCCAGGTGGCTCACAGAAGATTTGTTTGTTTGAGAAGAAGTTTCCTTGAGTAACCTTGCAATATCTAGTTCTGTCAGTACATTCATCCCTAATGCCACTGGGATGTTTTTAGAGGCAGAACCTTGAGTCACCACAACCCAAATATGCTCATCAGTCTGATCTAGGATCAACCAGGTGACCCCCACAACTGGGACAGGCACATTATTGGCAACTTTCAGGTTGCGCCACAACAGATGCAGAGTCAGAGACTGTTTGTAATGGTGCTTATAGAAGGCATAGTCCAATGTGGAAACTTCATAACTGGTATCTGTCAAGCAGCATGCAGGTTGACTGTGTAGGGTGACTTATATCATAGGCCAAGACAAAATACATTTTGGATCAGACTAGAAGCAAGGTGATGTGTTCTCCACAGAGAAGTAAATAGTGGCATTTGTCCTTGAGCTTGTAAATCTTCTTTGGGTCAGCACAGATGCAACAGTGCTGACATGTTTCAGCCATGAGTGGCCTAATTCATAGTAAGCTATATGTTGGCTTCATCATTTATAACCCTCCATCTAGAGGCAGAATCCATCCCAGGTGGATACTAATTGATGAGCCAAACCACAGCTCTAAACCAAACAGTGCAAACATTACAACATACATATACAGTATTAACACACAACAAGCTTATATCTAGTCTAAAGCTAGTTGCACAGGTGTACATTTTTCAGTGCGCTTTCAGATTAGCAGAAACTACTACAGTCCATTTAACATAACTTCCCATGGGTCACATCCATATCTGTGTGTTCTCTATCAGTGCATCTTTAGGAGAGGGTCAGGGATTTCTTTACACACAGCAAAATGCATTTCAGGCTCCGCATATCTCAATAGGATTGTATTAAAAGCACACGTATACGAGTCTTTGGTGCATTTGTACTTCACTTTCCTGCATGACAACAGACACCTCCCCTTAGCAACATTAACATGTCCCAAGGCATGCTTAAAAAAGCATGTAAAAAGCAAAACGCCATAAAATGGGCCTCAAAAACACATCAACTGCACATATATAGATGTGAACCTAGCCTAAGAGAGGTGCAAGTGGTACAGGTGAGACTGAAAAGAAAAAAGAAAACAAAATAAAAGTAACAACCAGGTCACCAAATGGTTAATGTAGATTACATGTTAGAAGCAAATAAACCACTTGCCAACCACAGAACTTATATATACAGCGGCAAAGCAGGAACATGGATCAATACCTTCCCCTAGTAAAAGCACCTCCCACTAAAACTGGAGAGTGCGAAATCTGGTGCAGCTGTGCATGGTAGCCAAATGGCTTCTAATTTAAGCTTGTTTAGTTAAACTTTGACAAAGAAAAAAAACTGGAAGCTGAATGATTTCTATGCAGAGCTGCACCACATGTTGCACTCTTCAGTTTTAGAAAAGCAATACTAATGTCATCTGGAATCTTTCTGTTTTTATGTAATAAATAATGAACATTATAGCACTGTGGGTTTAATCCTAATTACAAAAAAAAAGTATAAAAGAGCTCCCCATGGAGATCAATAATTTAAATATATAAATGGGGTAAGGTTATTCCAACAATATTCACCCACATAGCGGCTCATCCCAATATTGGATGTTGTCCCATAGGCTGAACTCATGCATATAAACACTTGTGAATTCATAAAAAGAGCCCTTGGGGACAAAGGTTTCCTTAAAAAATTGAATTTTATTGAAATTTATTAAAAATTCATCCTGTCATGGATGACACTTAGCCCACACAGACTTGTGGTGTCAAGGGCCGCCAATGTCTTTGAGTGACTAATTGATTATTTCTATTATTTCTATCACTTTGTACACCCTGTGAGTATGAACAGACTGTTCTCCCATCTGTGGGTAATATTGTTCCAATACATACCCAGCTGTAGTCATAGGATCCCACCATCCCTTACAACATACGTTTTGTTTCCAATTTATGAGACCTAGTTTTAGGTTGGACGGTGATCCTAATTCAGATCTGCGGTCTGTGTGTATGTTGGATGAGTGGTGGTTATAAGGTGTATGGAGCCGGCTACATCCCCCCTGTTCTGACAATGTTGTCAATTTTAATTCACATTGCATCTATAGTGAAGGTTTTTTTGCTATTTTTTAATAAATTTCAATAAAATTCAATTTTTTAAGGCTTTGTCCCCAAGGGCTGTTTTTGTGAATTTAATCCTAATTAGCCATATTTACAATAAAGCATTTTACAGTTCAACAGCAAGGCAATCAGTATGCAGAAATTACAGGCAGCGGTGAATTCTATAAGTGCTCCATAAACAGGCCCCCTTGGTGGTATTAAGTAACCTCCCAATAGGGAGCTTTGCTGACAATATATGACAAACACAAATGTGTCAAATCAGTTGCAGAATGGAATAGAATCATTCCCATAGTGGGTAATAAAATCTAAGGACCTTCTCTACACTGTCCCAAGCCAGAAACCTTTCCCTGCACTTGTCCCAACTCTCCCTAACCAGCATCTCACCACTTCCCACACTGTGGACATGACAGACTGACTTAAGAGGGTCTATACATATCTTTTTTGGGTCCAACATGGCTGCCCAAATTTTAAGAGAACTCAATGTCCAATCAGACATTAGTTCTTTCAAGGTGGCCACTGGAAGCCCAGTAGGGAGGACAGTCAGTCCTATACAAGAGTCCCCTTAGCACGAGAGCTGAGGCAGTAATCCCATACTTGCTGTGTTTACTTCTAGCGCTAATCAGAAAAAAAATCTTATTTTATTGGTCTCCTTTTGTATTGTTTGGGATGCCAACACCTGGAAACTGTTACCTACTAAAGTTCTAGCGTCCTCCAAAGCCTGGTGTTGAAAAAAAGATGTTCAACAATATGCAATAACACACTAAAATGGAACAACATAGCGTTAAGAGGGCCTTAAATAGCTTGTCCAGCACTGCTGGCCATGTGATGTGTGGGCTATGAGGACCAAAATGGCAGGTAGTATGCACTTTGCAAATATTTTAAGAAACTTGCGGGTTATTAAATCTGAGCTGCTATATTAGATCACTGAGATGACTGAGAAAATATGTTTTATAACAGTTTAGAGTTTAATAAGTTTAGTAATTGCCTGAGTGAAAGGATAAAGAAAACTTTCAAACAGCATTTTCCTGATACAGAAAGTTTCTCATCATTAACAACCTTTTTGCACCTCTCTTCAGTAGATCATGTGACGTGTAAGAGCCAAAAATAAGTTATTGGTAATGGGAAACTGTCTATGCTGGTAGTTGATTGCCAGTATCTGTGGAGATTGCTGCAGGTTAAAAGAAAATTAGCAGCACTGTAATTAAATGCAGGGTCCATTCTAGGGGTAGTATAGCATTTTTAACATTGGGGGGAATTTACTAAAAATGATGCACACATAATCTGGTGCAGCTGTGCATAGTAACCAATCATAGATAAAGGCCTTCTTCACATGGGCATACTACAGTATACACATATACAAAGGCCGTATTTGCACGGGGATGCAGAGGTGTTTCATGCATTCCCATGCAGGCAGTCCCATTCATGTCAATTGGGACACAACCGCTGATCCCAATATGGCATCTGTGCAGGTGAATGGATCCAAACACAGACAATGTGCATTCAGGCCCATGCACCCGCATGGCTTTCAGAGTGGGAGCAGTGCAGTTTGTGCAGTCACTGCGTCCCAATTGACATAAATGGGACTGTCTGTAGGGAAATGAACAGAACACTTGTGTATCCCTGCACGGGCAAACACAGACCTTGCATGGATGTACACAGTAGTACGCCGGTGTGAATGAGGCCCAAGACTTCCATACTGTGATCAATGTAAGTGTACTATGAGTGACATGCCACCTAGAGCACATACAATTACTTTAATGTATGTAATACATTATTGTATTTGCTCTACTGTTGTGCTGTAATGTTTATATGTTGCTTTTTACTATGTTCCTTTGTAATACTTGTATAATTTATTCTGTTTCTGCCCATTATAAATAAAGAATAAAAAAGCAGTAGAAGATTTTTTTTTCAGCCAGTCGCTGCAGATGTGAGACCTCTCATCTGACATTTACTCTATTCGATTATGATGCACATTCTGGCCTTATGACCATCTATGGTAATATACTGATTGTTTAAAAATTAATAATTTGGCAGTCAGTTTTTGTGTCTGTGGTTGGGCGCAGGTTGTGTTCATTGTGGGGTAGCATTGACTCAGTGTCTGATAAGGTTAGTCTGGCTTTTATGAGGGTTAAAATGTATTAACTGAAAACCTTTTTTACTATTGGATATGGTAGAGGATAATTGAGACCTCACTAAGTTACCATTGCTGCAATCACCATTGATTTATTTCTAGATAATGATCATGCCACTTACTAAATGCCTTCTCTAAGGTGAGTAAGTATTTACTTAAAGCTGAACTCCAGGAATTAGACAAAATGTACCCCTGCAGTGAATCTTTTACCACTGTTCACTGTACCTGTTTCTGAAGCCAACTTTCTATCCATGTGTATTCAACTGTCTATACCAGGGGTCTCCAAACTTTCTAAACAAAGGGCCATTTTATTGTCCTTCAGACTTTATGGGGGCCGGACTGTGGCCAGTAGGAATGGAAATTTTCCTGGCATCATTGGGAGTAAATCACATTTGGTATTAGGGGGAAGAATAGTGCTCCATCATTGGTATCATTGGAAGGAATAGTGTTCTATCATTGGTGTCAGTGGAAGGAATAGTGCCCCATAGTTGGTGTCAGTGGGAGGAATAGTGCCCCATTGTTGGTATCATTGGGAAGAATAATGCCCCCATCATTGGTGTTAGTTGACAGAATAGTGCCTCGTGTCAGTGGGAGGAATAATGCCCCTAGGGCCTGATAAAGGCAAGCAAAGGGCCACATCTGGCCCCCCAGGCCACACTTTGGATACCACTGGTCTATACCCCTATATACCTTACTTTGTAAATTAAGCATTTGTGGATTACAGTATCAAATGCTTTTGCAAAATAAAGATAGATTATGGATACCGCCTCACCTCTACCCAAGTTACTGCTTATCTTCATAGAATGACAACAGGTTGTTCTGAAGGCCTTCCATAAATCCGTTTTGATTTTTACTTACAACACCTTTTAGAGAGAGTGAATCTCCCCAACGTGGACACAGACAACAATGAAAATCCAACAGAGGTTTTAACACTTCCAAAGACAATCCAGAACTAAAGAATAGTGTTGAGCGAACCCAGACTGTAACGTTCGGGTCCGTACCGAGCTTTGGGGTGTCCGGAACCCGAACACGGACGTTTCAAAAAACGTTCGGGTTCTGGGTTCTGGTAGTTGATCATGCATGTTGAATAGCTGCAGGGCAGCCAATCAACAAGCGTTTCACTGGTTTGCCCTTAGAAGCCATCACAGCCATGCCTACTAATGGCATGGCTGTGATTGGCCAGTGCATCATGTGACCCAGCCTCTATATGAGGCTGGAGTCACAGTGCTGCATGTCATATGCTCTTGGGTTAGTGTAGGGAGGGGATGCTGCCGGCGTTTTTGTGAGGGACATATTGCAGACATTTTAACATCTGATCCTGCATCCTGAGATTACTACTACTGTTGCTCTGAGGAACAGATTGCAGAAATTTGAGATTTCACATACTGCTGCTTTGAGCGATCTGACTGCACTAGGTAGAGGCTTCTGCTTAGAGGGACAGATTATTGTTCAAAAATAGAGTTGAGCGAACCTCTGGAAGTTCGGGTTCTGCTGGTCCGTCCGAACTTCGGGACAAAGTCCGGGAAGGAGTCTCGTTGTCATCATCATTAGAGTCCTACGTCCTAGTCTACAATTTTACAGACGTTATACAGGGAGTGTTTTTGCGGCCGTCGTAGGGGAGGGATGTGATTGGGTTCTCGTATACTGTACGTCGTGACACTGAGGTCGGAGTATATCTCCGACCCAGTGTACTACGTGACCGGTTAGTGTCGGTACGGTAATCATCCGTACCGACACTACCGAAGATTCCCGTTTGGTCACTTTGCGAACAACTAACCGACGGGACGTCGATA
>BLSH010010131.1:176708-192615 GCA_018402905.1 Glandirana rugosa | reverse complement strand
CCATCTGTAATTCTTTGCAAAGCTATAAGAAGGGGGTGTGAAAAATAATATTTTCTGCACAGTCAGGAAATGTTTTTTATTGTTGTGACAAATTCTAGTTTGTTGCACCTTGGCTATTGTCATTGGTTGTGGCATTTCCTTATGGAATACATTTCATTGTTTGTAATCATTTAAAAAGGATTGCAGATTAGCTGCTAGTAACATAACACTGTTGATAAGTTATAATTTGTGATTTCAACAGCTTAAATTTAAATCGGGGTAAGCGTAACCAAGTTTTAATTTCCTGGAAATTTCAGTGAAAATCAGCAAATAAGCTCCTTTGAATTATCCTGCACCTATCCATGTGCCAAAAAACTGCCCATTATTAGGACTCCATGTTTTTTTTACTTCCCAAACATATAGCAAAAACAGTAAAATAGTTTTTTTTTTTAAATGACAGTATGCAGCTATCAACTACTAACAACTATTGGTGATTTGTGACATTTTGTAGTCCTTAAGATACCCTTTTATGTTTAAAGCGATTGTAAAGGTACAATTGATTTTCTTTTAAATAACAAACCTGTATATACTTACCTGCTCTTTGCAATAGAATTGCACAGAGTGGCCCGAACCTCCTCTTCTCGGGCCACCCCCCCAGAAAGCCACTTCCCATTGGGGCACTCATGAACGCAAGCTCCCAAGCCCTGCTGCTGCGTCCATTGACATAGACAGCAGGACTCAGTCCTGTCCCCTGCTCCCTCGTCACTGGCCTTGATTGACAGCACTCAGAGCCAATGGCTCTCAGCGCCCCAGCAAAGCCAGCAAGACCCAGAAGAGAGGGGAGAGAAGAGCTGGAGATGTGCATGGCGCTGGATTAAATGGGGACTCGGGTAAGTAAAAAGGGAGGAGAGAGGGGATGCTGATGGCTAAACATTTTTTTACCTTAAAGTGGTTGTCAAGCCATTATCATATCTTTATATCATCCCCACTGTCAGATAAAAAGCTGCATCCTAGTGCCTGTGCTTTATAAAAAAAAAAAAAAAGATTTCTACCTGTTTTAACAGTGTCTTCCAGCGATAAGATGACTCCAGGCATTCAGCTCTCCCCATCTGATATCTCCAGTGGGCGGGGCCGAGATTCCCCTGCTGACACCAGCCAGGGAGGAGGGGAGGAGAGGAGCAGAGAGCCTGGAGTCAGGTGATCGCAGGAAAACACTGTTAAAACAGGTAGAAATCTGCTTTTTTTTTTATAAAGCACAGGCACTAGGACACAGACAGACTATCTGACAGATGGGATGATATAAAGGTCAGATAGTTTTGCAGCAGTGGGGAGAAAAGCAGATCAGCACTATTGAGAGCTGACAGGCAGATAGGGGAGGGGAACAGAGGGAGATAGGAGAGCTACAGATAGCAGCAGATGATGGAGGCACGTACACTGACCACGGTGTCAGGGCTCAGCAGCCCTGATATATTGTGGTCAAGGTACAGGGGGAAGGTTGAAACTGGCAGGATCAGCCAGGTACTTCAGGTGATACAGGGGGCCAAATGACACAGCACAAGCACTGTGCTGTATAACATGCTTTATAGGAACAAGATCCATTTTTTTGGGTTAACAAACACTTTAATGCAAGGAATGCATTAAGGTAAAATATGTTTAGGCTTTAGAACCACTTTAAGCCCGAGAAGTGGGAAGTCATGGAGCCCTGAAATGCATTGCTGTTTATTTTTTTTATTATAAATATTAATATTGCGTTTTTACACTGTCAATCTGATTGTTTGGCACTCTTATCAGACTTTGCAGATTTTTTTTATTGCTGCCTATGTTCCCATTGGGAAGATTCATCCTCTCTTTTTGTCCTGTTAAAGAGAGAGTGATGAAAAAATCTAAATAATACAGTTGTCACCAGAACAGAATTTGAGATACATTTTCCAAGGGTGACCCCTGATCTAGTGATAACTGCCTAAAAAGGGTATTCCTCTATTTTTGAAAAGATTTTCTTCTACTTTCTGTTGTGTCTCTGGAACACTTCCCTGATGAGATACAGATAGGAAAAAAACAAAACTAACATTGTTTTCAAACCTTTTCTGCTCTATTCAAAACAAAATCATTTTTTGCGAACGGTTTAAAAAAAAATCAAGTGTGCGTGCATCATTGTATTTGTTTTAAACTGAAGTTTGCCTTTATGGCGACAGTCAGAATAGAAGGTATTGTCCGCACTTCAAAAGAAAAATGATGTGTTGTACAATAGAGTTTGTTTCAACATATGAGTACCTGAACTGCAATGACATTCATCCACCCATTCATCCATCCATACTTCTTCATATAATGTAATGTTATTTAATTCTGCAATGGTTATTTAGCTACATAATTAACATGCTTTGATAAAGCTAACTCTACCATCCAAAACCCAATAAAGGCACCCTAAACTTCAACAGCACAGCAAGACAGTGCATCAGGGGAAGCTGCACCTATCACACTACCTTTATAGGAATTCACCAGGTCCCCTGAACCTTGTCTTATTACACTGAACCAAGTGTGATATCTGGCCCTCTTAAAATTTCGAGTACCAAGGTCAAAAATGAAACGCAAAGGAACCCACAGCTGAAGTTGTCTAGGGTTTATTCTTTCTTCATTTCTGTGTTTTACCTTAGAACCTCATACTATATAAAATATAGAAATATTTGTCAATGTAAATATCTTCGGTATTAAAGGGCCTGGTTTGATTGTACAGTATCTATAATTTGATGCATTTGTACATAGGTTATGAACGTTTTCAGTCAGGCATTCATGTTTGATTTGCTTTTACCCAAGAACCCAGACATTGGGATGAAAAGTAAATGTGACCTCACTGCAGACTAATCTCAGTGAGACATAAAGAAGCACACCAGCAGTTCAAAGGTGTCTCTTTATTTATCATGGTTAACTAGTGAACGGATTCAATGACCAGCTTCTTAAATACTGTTACCCAACAACTAATGGTGATAGTTCCACTTTAGTATATATGGTGGGAGAAGTCTTACTAAAACACATGCTGCAGTTTGACAGCTTGTACTCTGCTGCTTCCACAGTCCTCCTCATGGGGATTCTTCCAAGGAACAAATCTCCATGGTAAAAAGAATCAAAGAGCACAGTACACCAGATAGGGAAGCAAAAGCTTTCTTCATTTCAAAGATTGTTATTAGTTTTGAAACAATATGCAGAAAGGAACGAGCGAAACATTGTCCCAGGTTGCATGCAATAAAAAAAGTAGACATGCTGTGAGCCAAGCTCAAGGTTAACCCTTAGGGAAGCTATAGCATTGTGAATGCAGCTGGATCCATGGACATGAGTTTGTATGTAACCCAGGGGGCCCAAATTATAAAAAAAAAATTATCATGGGTATCTTGTAGAATGCTAGAAAACTTCTTTTCAATCATAATCAAAAAACTGAAAATGGGTATTGACTTCATGGAACAGGAGGGATTGTGATTTCCATGCTGAGGCTATAGTTTGTTTTGCAGCTAGAAAGATACACATGGCTGATTTGTGCTAGTATTTAAATAAACTGTCTATCTGATGATGTAGAAGAGCTAACTATGGGTTTTGCTGTATTTTTACATGGAATAGGGTATGTATGGCCCAAAGTGCTTTAGACCAGAACGTGATGATGAAGGGGCAATATCCACCAAATTTGCTGAACATCGCCAGCCACTATGCAGCTCCTAAAGCATTTATTTGAAGCAGTTGGATAAAAAAGAGCTACCACAGACAAGACCAGATACCAGTGTGTTAGCACCTTGCATGCCAATTCCTGAAAAGTATTGAACAAAGAGCATTTAGAGATGTTCAGCCATATCTATGATATGACCAGTTCTCAAAGGTTTTGGAGACAGGGAAATCCATGAGCCATCGCTTAAGAAAAGAATTGACCTTAGAGAAAGTGAGAGTAGAAAACATGAAGGAGTATTTTTTGGTGGTGCAGGGATCATCATAACAAATGTATTTAAATTGGGTGAGGAAGTCTGTGGTGAGAGATCAGGGGGGATCAGGGGATAAGGGGACCAACTCTTATTATTTGCATATAGAGAAAAAACATTTCCAGAGGGGATTTGGTGGTGGTTTCTCAAGGTCTCCCAGGGTATAAGGTCACAGGAGCAAATGAAACAGCCTATAGCTGAGAAACCATTGTCAGACCACCATTGAAAGGCAGTGGGGCTTCCCAGGGAATGTAGAAACATAGGATTTCTCAGCATGAAAACAGAAAGATGAGCAAACAATAGGAAGCTGGAAGGGAAGTTAAAACTTAATGAGTGAGCACTAGTTAAATCAAGGACATGCAAAAGTCACCAGCGTTAAACTATATATCCTTTATAAAATAAAATCCAAACAATGTCAAATTAGTATAAATGCGCAAAGGTTTATACTTGTACAAACTTTTTGGTAGCAAAACTTTTTAAACTAAAAAAAAAAAAAAAGATTATTAAGTGCTATTGCTCTCTGTAAGGCCTCATACACACGGGGTATCTAAAACAATAAACAAAACGTCGGGTCCGACGTCAAGGAAAAAAAGTCGACGTTTTTCGGCATTATGCATTGGCGTTTTTGAGCGTTAGTGAGCGTCGGCGTCAATAGGCGTTTTTTAAAAGAAATTATCCCTCTGCTATTTTTCAACCTAAAAACGTTGGCGTCAAAAAACGCCAGAGAACGCCGGTACAATATTAGGTGGCGTTTGTTGGCGTTTTGTGGCGTCGGCGTCAAAAAACGTCAAAACGTTACAGCCTCAGAACGCGATGGCCATGGGTTCTACTTTCTGCTCACTAACGCCGACGCCACCTACAGCTCAAAAACGCCAACGTTTTTATGGGGCCATTGACTAACATGGAGAGCTGCAAAAAACGCCAGAAAACGCCGGCGTCAAAAAACGTCCGTGTGTATGAGGCCTAAACTGTGCTATTGCACGAGGGGTCTTCAAAAAGATTCTACACTATTATATACATTTGTGCTCATAAGTTTACATACACTGGCAGAATTTATGATTTCTTGGCCATTTTTAGGAGAATATGAATGATAACACCAAAACATTTCTTTCACTCATGGTTAGTGTTTGGCTGAAGCCATTTATTACCAACTGTGTTTACTCTTTTTAAATCATAATGACAACAGAAACTACCCAAATTACTCTGATCAAAAGTTTACATACCCTGGTGATTTTGGCCTGATAATATGCACACCAGTTGACACAAAGGGGTTTGAATGGCTATTAAAGGTAACCATCCTGTGATCTATTTGCTTGTATATAGTGTGTGTGTATATAAAAGGTCAATGAGTTTCTGAACCCCTGACAGACCCTTGCATCTTTCATCCAGTGCTGCACTGAAGTTTCTGGATTCTGAGTCATGGGGAAAGCAAAAGAATTATTAAAGGATCTGCGGGAAAAGGTAGTTGAACTGTATAAAACACGAAACGGATATAAAAAGATATCCAAGAAATTGAGAATGCCAATCAGCAGTGTTCAAACTCTAATCAAGAAGTGGAAAATGATGGGTTCTGTTGAAACCAAACCACAGTCACGGTCAGACCAACTAAAATTTCAGCCTCAACTGCCAGGAAAATTGTTGGGGATGCAAAGAAAAACCCACAAATAACTTCAGGTAAAATACAGGACTTTCTGAAAACATGTGGTATGGCTGTATCAAGATGCACAATAAGGAGGCACTTGAAGAAAGATGGGCTGCATGGTCGAGTCACCAGAAGAAAGCCATTACTACGCAAATGCCACAAAATATCCCACTTACAATACGTCAAACAGGACAGAGACAAGCCTCAAACCTTCTGGCACAAAGTCATTTGGAGTGATAAGACCAAAATTTAGCTTTTTGGCCACAACCATAAACGCTATATTTGGAGAGGAGTCAACAAGGCCTGTGATACACAGAGGTGGATCGCTGATGTTTTGGGGATGTGTGAGCTACAAAGGCACAGGAAATTTGGTCAAAATTGCCGGCAAGATGAATGCAGTATGGTATCAGAAAATACTGGAGGAACATTTGCATTTATCAGCCAGGAAGCTGTGCATGGGGCGCACTTGGACATTCCAACATGACAATGATCCAAAACACAAGGCCAAGTCGACCTGTCATTGGCTACAGCAGAATAACGTTAAGGTTCTGGAGTGGCCACCTCAGTCTTCTGACCTCAATATCATTGATCCACTCTGGGGAGATCTCAAACGTGCAGTTCATGCAAGACACCCCAAGAATTTTCAGGAACTGGAGGCTTTTTGCCATGAGTGACAGAAACGTTTTTGTGTTATCATTCATATTCTCTGAAAAATGGCCAAGAAATCATACATTTTGCCAGGGTATGTAAACTTATGAGCACAACTGTACGTAACTTAGTTTAAAAAAGTGCAGAAACTTTTGAAGAACCCTCATATAATAAAATTAAAAATCATATTAGTATATAAATACATAAAAACAATAAATAAAGTGATTCTATACAAATTATAGATGTATTACATTTATTTTGCCAAATCACTGTGTATCATAAACAATTGCTATTTTGTTTTTCTGAAAAATACTGTTTTAATGTTTTGTTTTGTAACCTTTTTTTCTTTTTCTTTTTTTTTTTTTTTGCATTATAGTAATGCAGTGTAGTGCAGTCTTTAATAGTAATTTCTTGTCTACATGCACTCCAGCAAATCTGCATGGCCAGGATTCCTGATGGTGACAACAGTGGACCATGCCTGTGTAGTTTGTGGGAAAAGGCCACATAGATGTACATTAAAAGCACGTGTGACAATTCAGGAACACAACTGGGAAACAGAGACAGAACATTGTCATCCTATAACAGGAAGTGATTGAACAAGGGCATTCATGGCAGGATCATTGGGTATTATGTTAATTAAAATTGCAGATTTAAAAATATCGAAAGTTACTTTTGAAATTATATTAATGTATTAACACTTATAACAGATGCTAGTGATTATGTTTTCGATAAACTTTAATACCAACATGTAAATGGTTTATTAAATTGGAACGCTATAAAAAAAAAAACACCCCTTGCCATCCTCCTCTCTTTGAGACCCCTCTTCCCAGTGACAGATCCTTCCTATTCTCCATTGGTGGCAGCAGTGGACAGCACTTCCTCCTGCACTGAATGACATTCACGTAATGATTTGGGAGCAACAATCAATGCAGTAGCACACTGAGCCCATGTCATTGTAATATAGTCCCATAGGGGTAAGTCCATGACATCTCAGGCTCAGAGGAAGTGGGCTGAATGACACTGGCTATATTTCTACCAAGAAGGCTGACATCTACTGGTAGAAAGAAATTACTGTGCTGACAGCTCTAGATTGAAGGTTGCTTTTTTATTTTAACCTTTACTGATATAATATTTTTTTCTGATGTTTTGTTTTAAATGAAAAAAAAATAAAACAAATGAATCCCTTGGTAAATCAAAATGTGCATTGTGGCATACCTTAGCCTCTACACATAACCAATTATGGCATTCTATCTCAAATGACTGAGTCAAATGACTTCCCCATCCATGCCCTGCTGGATAGCATGATCCATTCAAAAAGAAGGGTCTTTCCCACACTGGAGAGGGCCTGCACCCTAACTGCGTGTTCCTACAAATAAATGGTGGGCATTTCCTTTGTCTAAAAACAGCAGAAAAAAATCTTAAATTGGTTTTTCAAATTATCTCCAGTGCTATCTGCCATTCTATAGCAATTACATAGTATTAGGCTCCCATATCGCCACATGTTAAAGCATTTGCTGGCTCAGTAGAGCTAAGTATTTGATTTTACAATAATGCAATATCAGCCAGAGGAGGCTGCATTAGACTTGTTATCACTGTAATCTCAGAGTAAAGATTCCCTCTAATAGAAAACCAGGTTTCAAAAGAAATTCAGCTGTGCTTCTCTGGCATTATTCGCCAATACCTACATCTTTCCATCTGCACATATCCTCCAGTGTTTCTGATCTGACCTCGCTTGTTCTATAAAGCTAAGATGACAAAGCAGCTTGGAGCAATAGTGCAGACTCGCAAAAGACTGTCTAATGAGGAGGGTTCCTGAGAGTAACAAGGAAGGAGATCACAGAGCCTTTGGGACATGTTGAAATATTGTAAAAGCTAGGGCCTAATTCCCACCACTCATCAGAGTTCAATAAAAGTACAATGGGACATTTGGTTTTATTCATTATGGCATTGTAAAGAGCAATGATGATCAACTAAGTGCTGGAAGTTTTAACAACCAGTAAAAACTCATTTTAGTGACTTAAAGCAGAAAAATGGCAAGCAGGCAAGCTCTTTATTGCAGAAAAGACATGCTATGTGTCTTCTGCAATAAAACAAGCTTAACTGCCTTTCATAATCTTCTTTAGAATGTACACAGAACTGCGCATGCAGCTCAGTGTACATTTTCAGCACACCTCATGGAGGAATTAATAAACTTCCATGTGCATGAACGGGACTTACATAATTCACGATTAGCCAATCAAGATAGGCAAAGATCCTAAACCTAAGTGAAACCAGGTGAAGGTGTCAGCGCAGGCAAGAGAGCAAAGGAAGCGATTTAAGGCAGGTGATTTATATTACAGGTTTTTAGAAGCCTCAACTGAGTCTTGACTTTACCAAAGGGTTGTGCATAATATTTAATATTTGCAATGCTACAGAAGACTGTCAAAGATTATCTAACTATCAGAAGGAACAGTTAAAAACTTTGGGAACATGTTACCTAAGATCGCTACAGATTACTGCCTTTACATTGCCTTTACAACATTAACATTACCACTGCTGACTGTTTGGGTTCACAGGATGCATGGCATGCACTAAAAAGCCACAGGTTGTGCAAAGGGGGTTTATATAGCTTACTGCTCTTTTTGCATTGTGAGGGTCATATTTATGGTATATGATGTGTGATAGGTATCAAAGCAAGCCTGTGCTTTCTATGTCCATTAAGGTCAAAGCAACAGGGTTGCTTTAATTCTCTTACCTTTTCTTTACACCCCTTTCACTTCTCATTTTTTTGCCCTGTGTCCTATTCAGGACTGAAGGAAATACTTATGCAGGAGCATGTGACTTCAACGTGGGCCAATCAGCATTGTCACACAGGGAGTCATAGTCCTGTGTGCCCTATGACTTCTATAACCCATAACTTATATAGGAATTTCACTTGTTCCCAAAAGCTGAATGGATCATCAGGGAAATGAAAGGAATGTATGTATCTACATTGGTCTGAATTAGGGTGAAGCTGTTACTTTACCCTACATTGGCAAAGCACAGATTCACTTTAAAACAGTTCCAAAGTGAAAAAAAAAATGCTAAATTAAACAAGAATTTAGAAAACAGTCCCCTCAAATTCTTACTTATCATTATTTCTTACTCACTTTTGCAACTCGGCCACATGCAGACAATTAGTGCCATTGTCTCAAATGGAACTGCAGAAAATATGCATATGTGAAAATGAAGACAGTGACTGAATGGAGTATTGATGCACTATGGTAGTTAAAGTATGTTTGAAGCCAAAACTTTTTTTTTCATTTTGGTTAAAAAACAAGTTTTGTTTTTTTTTTGCCATCCATGTTACATTAGTGAAATTCCCCTTCATTTCTCGACCTGTAAGCTCAACAGGACATGAGAGGATATCTTTTTCAATGTGAGGAAAATCCCTTCTTACACATCTGTCATGGAAACAAGTCCCCATCTCCATAACAGGGACACAGACAGCAATGAAAACTTTACAGCGGTTCTAAGCCCTCACCCTGTAATCTTAAAAAAAACATTTGCCTTTAATTATACTTTAGGCATTAGCAAGTACATAAAATAAGGCAGCGCTTTAAAATCACTGATTCTAATTTGTAAACGAGGACATCTAAAAATGTGTGCAATTGATTAATATCTCAAAGTGCATTAAACATATATAATGTGCAATATCCATCAAAATTGTGCAAAGTCTGCAAAAAATAAAGTGCTAAAGGAATAAAGTGAGTAAATAGAGTCTCTGTGTTTCTTCAATGAATAATCTCCACTCTGTACTTAACACATATAATAAAAGGGCTCTCAGTGCTCTCCCCAGTGCTGCAACACACTCACCGAAGGTAATGGACCTTTTTAATTAAAAAAAGTCTGACAGTGCTTGGTTTTGGTATCACAAGCCAGTAGAGGGTTCTTCCACTTTAACACTGCTCTCCGCTGCTCTTTATCCTTCCATACTCATGCTTGCTTTGGAAAAACATAAATTACACAAGGTGGGATTCCATAGTGTAAAACCATATGCTACTTTGTTAAAACAAAATTAAAATAAATTCCCTCAATTTTCAGGTTTTGCATTCTCTGGGTTCTATACAGATTGCTTTATATGTTTACGAGCACCACCGCTCTGCTCAAATAATTCACAGTTCCACTTCCTAGAAAGCTGGAAACCAAAAGTGGCATGCATTAACCACACCCCTGCGCATATTTTTTCCAATGCCAGACATCCTCAGGAGGCATTACTGCATGGCTCTCCTGTAAGTTCCCAACAAGATAACTTTTTATTTGCCTGCAACTGCTACTGCATACTGGTAATGTTGTATACATATACATGGTTTAAATCCTTTACTTTCTCAGGTATTTATATGGAAATATGGCAATAAAAGTTTTAATAAAATACATAATCCTCCTTTTTTACATTTTAACCATGTATATGGCCATGGACAGCAGTGTTAAGGTGAAAAAGCCCCTTACTGGCTTGTGATACCAAAACCAAGCACTGTCAGACTTTTTTTTTAATTGAAAAAGTTCATTACCTCTGGTGAGTATGTTGCAAAACTAGGGAGAACACCGAGAGCCTGTTTATTATATGTGTTAAGCACAGAGTGACACATGGAGAATATTCATTGAAGAAACACACTTTATTCCTTTAGCACTTTATTTTTTGCGGACTTTGCACAATTTTGATTGACATTTGCACATTATACATGTTTATTGCACTTTGAAATATTAATCAATTGCAGGTATTTTTTATTTATTTGTGGTTTAGCATATTTATTAGATTCAATGATTTCAAAGCACTACCTTATTTAATTTTCTTCATTCATAAGTGTTTTATATTGACAAGCAGCTTAAAGGCTTCTCACATAAGCGCAGATGTGTTAAAATTTTCATTAGCAAGGACAAACTGCTGTTTTTAAAATGGGAAAAGCATAAGAGAACTTTGGACCTATAGTCGATTTTTTACTTTAGGTAAATTTAAAGGATAACTGCACTTTACACTGCAATATTAGTCCAGCATAGAACATCAATTTTGTAATATAACATTGCTATGTAATTTACCCAGGACACAAGCTGGCTGCCTAGTGCTCAGTTATAATAAATCCTGAGCATAGATAATAAGAGATAGATAAATATTAGTAGGGACTAGCTGTTTTTTTGTAAATGGGAGCAGCATAGGGAAGCTATAGATCTATAGTCATTTTTTAATTTAGGTCAATTTTAAAGGACACATTTAAACAAGTAACTCTTCATCAAGAGTGTGGCATTTGTACAGTACATTTAGAACCCTGATGTGCACAAAGAGAACATCAATGTCTTTTGCTCTGCCATCAGGGTATTCATTTGATGTTGTCAAATTATTTCTCTTCTTCATTCTGTGCTGCTGACAGATGATCGAGATATGCCAGAACTTTAAAGCATATGTTTAGGGAAACAAATGGCACAAGGGATGATACCTACAGTCAATGTGAAGTGTCAATTGTGCTGCTGGCTGCAGTTTTAGGTGAAATCTTCTGTCTTCTGCCCTCCCTACCTCTGAAGCCTTAATCTTCTGGTGCTGCCGGAGGTAATACAAGCTGAGGGGCCTGTCATATGCACTCGTCAAGAATGTCGACTATGCCTGTCCTTTCTGCACCTATTGTCCATTAAAAGAAGTTGGACTATAGCTTACATGAATAAAAAAATGATCTATAAATGGGGGACAGGCAGATGAATGAAAAGTCTGCCTCTTCCATTCATAGATTGTTTTTCAAGACCCTAACATTGACCAGCAGTGTTTTGCTGGTCATGTGCACTCATCAATGAAGTGCCAAAGAATGGGGACCTTGATAACCCATCCCCTTTGTGACAACATCAAGAATTCTGACTTACCATAGGGACTGAAGCATCCTATAAGTCCTATTAGCTCTACCACTGGACCTTCCCGACTGTGACAATGAGTTACTAATCAGGAATTATATCCTAGTTGGGTGTTAAAGTGAGCTGTCATGAAGCAAAAAAAAGGAAGCCTTGCAATCCACCATCTCAACAGCCACCCTAATTCTTATGTAACATCCCTCACTCCATGTTGGAAACTTAACACAAGAAATCCCCCCCCCTCCCCATCATGTGACAGCAGGCAATGCAATTACCCACTCAAGCACACAGCATCAAAGTTTATAAGTCAAAGGGGAATGTATTGGTATTCTCTTTTCCCGGAAATACAGAGTAATTTCTGGGGCCATGGTGGTAGATCTGAACAGTAAAGAGAGGTAGAAGTATGATCACCTTATGGTGCCTGCACTGTGGTATCAAGCTTACTATAGTTGTTTTATTGTCATTCAGGTTTAAGGGGCACCTATGGCCAGTAAATGGACATTCAATATTAACATATTCCAGAAGCAAATTAGCTTTCATACACATCCTCATTGATCACTGGGGCTGCAGGCACAGTGGATCAATACATCCATCCACTTCAGAGCAGAAGCTCCAAACCAAGTTGTTATCTGAGCAGCTCAGCTCATCTTGCTCCCTCTTCCATTAGAGATTGGAAGGCTGACTCACTACTGAGTGGGGGGGGGGCACATCATGAGGTGAGATGCTGAGTCACCACTCAAAGGATCAGAGAAGGTAACAGGGGGAGCTGAGTTGCTGAGTCACTGCTGGGATAGGGGAGCAGGGTTAGCTGAGCTGATGAGAGGGTGATTTTGGAGGTTCTGCAGTGAGCTTTGAAGGTAAGTTGCTCTACAGTGCCTGCAGCTCCAGAGGTCAGTAAGAGCTTGTTTTTATACTAATTTCTACTTTCTAAAGCATACATCCTACCCTTACCTCACTCTTGTGTCCCAATAAAGTATGGTATGGGCATTCTATTCAATAACGTAATATACCTATGTTCCTCTGTCTTTGTTGATTGTCCTCATATTCACTGCTCCAACTGCACAACGTTCCAGCAACCCGCTTGACCACCTCCATTTTCTCTATGAATAAGCTCAGAGGCACTGGCTGTGTCACCAGTGCCTAGGTAAATCAGCTGAGGCATAGAAGTTTATTTTGCTTTATTAATGCAGTGGTTCTGCATAGTTTTAGGCAGCATTTCTTATGGGGCCTGCAGGGTTAAACAATACAGTAGAGGCGAATTTTCATTATTGGGTAAAAGGTCCACTTTAATAATAATTGAATGCCCGTGGTCCAGCCATAAATTTATTTTAGGCAAGTAGCTTGTGTCCTGGGTTAGGATAGGGGCAGTTACCTGTGCAGCACTGAAGGAACAATACTTGTCTTCCAGCCCCCGTTAATGGCTATGAGCCTGACAATATTATATGATGAAATGGTTTTCAGTCTGTGCTTAACATAGTAATTCTTTAATTGCATTGACCTACTAAGTCAGAAAGCATGTTGTATATGCAAGGCTACCACTAGACCATATACTTTACAAAAATCCAGAGGGAATTATTGCTGGTTGCTTGTATGGCCATACACTGTTCAGTAAATGCAAGTGCAGGAAATGAAAGGGCTGCTTGTAATAACTGGGGCTGCTAAGTACAGAGGAATGACCAAATGCTGTAAATATGTCATTGCACATTGGTGTTGGGACAAATATCTTTGGTGACCAAGGTAAAAAGGCCAAAGTGCACCCCCTTCCTTCCCCCACATGCAGCAGAGGTTGCAGGCCCTGCCCATTTTGTACCCCCTCTTGCTGAAGCCCCCATGGCACCCCTTCTTCTGCAGTGTATGCTGCACATTCACTGCATTCCATTCTTGACCAAGCTGGAAGGAGATTGAGGTGGTCCCAGCGGTATGACATTGTTCTAGTGAGGACATATTTGTGTAGCGGTCTTACAAGCGTGAATTTTTTGGAAAAAAAATCACTTTTTTGAATTAAAAAATGAGACAACAGTAAAGTTAGCCCAATTTTTTTCTATATTGTGACAGATAATGTTACGTTGAGTAAAAAGATACCCAACATGTCATGCTTCAAAATTGCGCCCGCCCGTGGAATGGCGACAAACTTTGGCCAAATCTCCATCAGTGACATTTAAACATTTCTACAGGTTACCAATTTAGAGTTACAGAGGAGGTCTAGTGCTAGAATTATTGCTCTCGCTCTAATGATCATGGTGATACCTCACATGTGTGGTTTGAACACCATTTTCATATGCAGGTGTGACTTCCGTATGCATTCGCTTCTGCGTATGAGCTTGGTGGGATGGGGTGCTTTAAAAAAAAATGTTCTTATTTATTTTACTTTTTATTTTTTATTTTTACACCATCCATTTAAAGAAAAAAATTTTGGTCACTTTTATTTCTCTTACAAGGAATTTAAACAATCCTTGTAATAGAAAAAGAGCATGCCAGGACCTCTTAAATATGTGATCAGGGGTCAAAAAGACCTCAGATCTCATATTTACACTAAAATGCAATAAAAAAAAAAAATCTAAGTAGAACTATGGTCAAAAGGAAGAAATCAATATGTTATGCACCTATATAGTCTGTTAAATATGTCACTGATTGTTTTGCAAAAAGCAGTAAGGATGTTGAGATATCTACCTAGTCCCCTGCTCTCATGTGCACTTCCTTTAATGAAGTGACAACTTAACTTCATGGTTTTCGAATTGCCTGTTTTGAACACCTGTTGTCCCCATTTCCATCTATCTCTCTGCAGATATGTCCTGACATCACTGGGGGAGGTGCTCTTGTAGCACAGGGCAATCTCAGGCATTTTATTATACACACAAGTACTGATTAGGCTCCGCCCATGATCTGCCCGTGAAGCCCCACCCACTCCCACCTATGTCCCGCCTTTGCTCGCCCGCTGCTCTATCTATACAGCCAGCTCCAAGATTGGATTTTGTTCTGTTAGTTTACAAATTACCAGAGGAGAGCAGGCAGGGAGAAGCACACAGATTACTAGACTGATCTGTGTGCAAAGTTACCTGTACTAACTTGTGCTGTTTTACATAGCACACACCCAGTTATTGATTGGCAGATGGGTGTCTGTTATGTAAAATAGACTGAGCATGATAGAAGGCAGGAGGACTGGAAGATAGAGAAGATACTTCACTGAAAGGAAATGACATCTGAGCTCTGCTCAACTCCTCCCATCATCATTAGCAGTGTATAGCAAAGGAGGAATGAATGGGGGATTATAGTTGCAACTATATAGTAAGAAAATAATCATTTCAGTTATTATGTTTATTACCATGTGTAACTTTCAGTTATTTATATAAGGATTTACTAAAATATGTATGTTGCCTTTAGTTGTACTTTAAATGTCATTTGAAAAAAAAAAAAAAAAAAAAGTTTACTGTAAATTTCATGTTGATTTCCGTTGTATGTATAAAATCATTTAGGAATATATTTATTGACTTTCAATGTGTACCATTATTTGTATTATTGACTTTACTAATAAAAGAATGATATATCAACGTTGATATTAGGGGGTAAGTAAGGAGGAAACGATATGTGACGATTACTACTACCCTCCTCAACTCGTCTCGAGTCTACAGTAAAGGAAAGTCACTTCATAGAAGAGATAGAAGGTCAGGAGGACGGAAGATAGTACGAGTCAGATAAAATGTATTGTCTGTGGGTAGACGGTTAGTTATTGACCCACACACGATACATTTTGTCGTGTTCAATCATGTCCATTGAAACGTGTGTCTAGTCAGATCATTAGACACACGAAGAGGGACGGACGAGAGGAGACCAT